>CM055194.1:2539520-3124520 GCA_029224185.1 Karalla daura
CGTTGGCTGGAGAGCAGGGTTCCGCAGACCCTGGACTGCAGAGGGACAGGAAATCAAACATAGGCGTACCTTACGTGGGTATAAATGCATCACGGGGCATTACCGGACGCGCGTTATTGGCTTGCGGACGTGTTGGGAAGATGAGTGGAGGTGGTACTTGAGCGAATGTGTACGTGCAGGGGAACCCTGGGCCCGTGTTCCCGTGTCTCCATCAGCGCACTTTCCATTGAATTGATCGCTGCTCTGTTCAAAGACGTGCGTCCGTCTGACAGGATCTGTAGGCAGCATTTTCATTTGGCAGACAAGAACAAACTAAGGCGCTGATACTACATTTGCACTATGCTCAGTTCTGCATTCAACATGGAAAAGCCTCGGCATCATATCGTTATTGTACCGTGATAACAGATATTTGTTAGTGGGTTAGGGGATGGAAGGGAGCAACCACAGCCGCTGTCGTGGAGCACCCTCGGCGCTGTCGGTAACCCAACGCTTAAACGCTGTGCTTTTAGATTTCACGAAGGCAAACGCGGCTGTAAAGCCTGTAAAAGATGTCCGTGGAGTTTCAGAGATCTGGAGGGTCAGCAAGATGGTGAGGGAGGGACCATGCAGTCCTGGGAACGCCTAAGCATGAGTTCAAACATGATAAATACTGCGGTTTAACTGGATGGCTTCATAATGGTAGAGTGGGTAAAGTCCTATGCGTTCTCAATGAATTAAGTATCTATAGTTTGCAAAGCGCATCAATTTTGACTCAACATACCGTCAACTCTATCCATGTCTCATTACAACATGGATTGTGAAGACCAATGCCAGGCTCTGAGAGCGGGGGGTGTTTACTACGATACTGCTTTGACTACTTTTGTTACTACTGCTTGAGATAATATGCTCTAAGAATGGCTAGGCTCAAATGGAGAGGACAGAGCGCTCAGCTCATATTTACATTTGTTCAGTTAAAAAGCGTAAAATATCCCCATCCCCACGTTTCGCCACATTTTCTGCATTCTGCTTCGGTCTCCCTCCACCTGGTTTTTTCAAGACCCAGGACTTGTGTCATCAAACAGGCATCAACGGCCAAATGTGGCAAGATGCTGGAAGAATATCCACTTGGATGTTTAGTGTGAATCAGATTACCATCCTCCATGTCTTATTCCCATTAATGCCCGTTCAAAAAATCATTCTCTATGTGATAGTGTCTTATCAGGAATCAGAATACTGCTGCACAGGCGAAGATAGCCATTGATAAAGTTGTGCCTGCACATGGTTCTGAGTAAGAAGCACAGTGTCTAATTATTGTGCATTTTAGTGTATAATACAATCGAACATTATAATCTTCACAAGACAGAACTGAACCCATGAAAATGATCCCAGCGTTGGAAAACAGTGTCTCTCAGATTCCACTTTGAAATGTCACCCACCCAGGAAGTCCGGAGTCCGTTTGATGCATGGCAGCTGGATGTTTTTGCCTTTGCATGCATGTCTCTGGGCCCAGAGATATCAATAAATCCGGGGCCAGGTGTTTGGTGGGAAAATACCAGGAATTAAAACAAGAGAAACGCCATTCCTCGCATGCACAGGGAGGCCATGCTGTTAAACACAAAACGATCACAAAAAGCATCCAACGCTTCTTTATAAAAGACGCTTAAAGTGTGTCAAGAGCTCCATGGACGCAAATGCATTGTAAAAACACTTGCCAAGCTGCTTGTATTTTGGCAAACTGCAACTGCGGCCGGTCTCCGATCCAGCTGCCTGAGGGTCAGAGCAGAACGGAGAGGTTGGCTGCCGTCAAGCCGCCGCTCAGAGTGAGGTTGTGCGCCTCCTGGCTTTGGCCGTAGAAAGGCAGGTAATGAGCCACATCAGCCAAGGTCTGCAGCACGTCGTAGGTCACCGCGAACAGAAAGTAGGACGGGAGGAGCCAGCTGAGGGTGAAGATGCAGTCACCTACGGGCAGCGGGACCGCCAGGTGCCTGACACGACAAGGCAACGAGACGGAGAGAGAGAGAGACAGAGAGAGAGAGAGAGGCAGAAAGGGAGAGAGGAGGTTTGGGTTCCAGGTCTGTTCTGGTTCACTGGCTGTCAGAAACCATGGGTTACTGTCACCAAAAAACTGCTCAACGTGATGGCTGGGGGCACAAATGATGAATCAGCACAATTTCAAAGTCGCAACCAATATCTTTATGTGTTCAGTTGGCACTCAACAGTATTCTCGAGACTACATTTGACATCTGAGCACATATTTGCAGTTGTCCACATATGGTAATGTTGGGAGCACATACCCAGGCCCCTTTAGCCCTACGTTGAAGTATCATTTGGAAAGATGCCGAACCCCAAACTGACCCTGATGCCTTTCATTAATGTCCAAAACGCATGCAGATGTTTTAAGGCCTCTGGTTTAGCAAATGGGCTGCGTAGAGTAGACTCCAGTGTGTGAATGGGAGTGAATAGATTGCTCATACCAAGCCAAACCCAAGCAAGTTGAATGCACAGGATTTTATTCAGCTACTTAGAATCCTGTTAAAGAACCCGAATCCTATGCTGTTGAAATTAATCTGTAATAAATGTACAGTCACTATGATAAATGTACAGTATCGGTATTTGGCTTTCAGTGCACAGTTAATTTGAATTTGCCAGCTCTCACAGTCAAACGCACGCCTGTGGATGTACTTAAGAAAGCAGTGGAACTCACTGGTATCGGTCCTCTCTGGCTTCTCTCAGCATGATGAAGACAAACAGACCCACTTCAGTGTTGAGAGAGAACGACACCACTTTGTCCAGCATGACAACAAAGCCCTGAGGGCAGAGAGAGAGAGAGAGAGAGAGAGAGAGAGAGAGAGAGAGAGAGAGATAGAGAGAGAGAGAGAGAGAGAGAGAGAGTAAACACTGGCACAATTCCATACCAATGCTTTGCCGTCATCGATCTTACTTTTACGGCTGTCATCACCGAATGTGAGAGCGTGTGAGCATTTGTATCACTTACCCTGGGATCACAGACCGATACAATAAAGATGACGCCGAATGCAAGGAGAGACATGATTCCTTTAGCCACACTGGAAGAAAGAAAGAAAAAACGTAGTGTAAAGACAATTGCATCAACGTAAACCCAAAAGGGCGAAAAGGTCAGGTTTCAGGTCGCTCACGCTCTACGCTAAAGGTCACCAAACGTAAGCAGGTTAAGTAATAAAAGCTGACAAAGTAGACAAACTGTGAACTCCGGCGTTTCCAATATTTCTAAACAAGGCTCCAGAACTCCGGGCTTGTGCATTTATCATTTGCGCGATGACAAGGTGACATGTTGGAGAGCGTTTTGCTTAGAAAACGTTAAAGGGGTTTGAACGTTTTGTTTTCTAATCCACTCAGGTGTAATTAAGTTGGTCTCAACATAACTTGCAGACGATTGTGGCGTACACAGCCAAGCTCTTCCCAGGCTGTGGTGCCGAGGTCCCCTATGAGAACCTGTCCGGCTGACCTGAAATCAAGTAAAATGTCTGCAGGTGCCCGTCTCACCAGCAGACGACCGGGAAAAGGGTGCCTGGTCTGATAGGTGTGCTTTTTTTCCCCCGCACTTGCACTGCTTCAGAATTTGGCATGAATCGCATGAGAGCATGAAAGCCGGCTGGGCAGTTAAACTGTAGCAGTGCACGCGTGCTGCTTACCCGTTGGCTGAGCAGAGGCGTTGTTTGTCGGCCAGGTTTTTCTCCCACACTCTGTGCAACCACTCCAGCCTGCTGCTGCACAGCGAGCTCACCAGGCCATCTACTGAGAAGAGCAACCGCTGTCAATACACAGCACATTCATGCCGATGCTCGAAGCGACATGTCATGCATTTGGACAACTTCATCTTTTTCCCACTCGTGTGTGCATGTCCTCAAGATCTACCACACGCCGACTTACTCCCATTATCTCATCATTACTCTCATGACTGCGAAACGGGTCGACTGTTTGTGATGTCCGCCTCACACACACGTGTGCGTGACTTTGTTTATGAGACAGAATGAGACATCCTTCGGAACAGCTTGGGCAAAGTATAGACGGTCCACAAAGAACCGATCTTAATGGCTGGAAACGGGATGAAACAATTAGTAGGTTCATCCAGAGAATGTCGGGCTGCGGCGCCACATGATGTCCACTGTCTTTTCCTACTCGATAACTCAACCCAAGCAAGTTTCACTATCTCTTTGGATAATGTCCCATCCATAAGACACGCACGCATGCTAAAGGAGAGGGACAAGATATCACGATGTAAATACCAAAACTGTCTCTTCATTAAAAGAGGTCTAACTTTGTGAGACTGCCACTAGTCACCATCACTTTTAAATCTGCTCCCTCTCTCTCTCACGACAAGTTTTGTGTCTGTGGTCGTACGATGCAGTGACACCCTATGAACAGCATGCATTGGGAGACACTCACTGGTGTGTTTCATGGCAGAGCCCATCACCACGAAGGACACGGTGACGCTGATGGCGATGAAGACCTGGATGAGCACGGCCACCCAGGAGTAAGCCCTGTAATGTTCATTAATAATCTACATGGGTGGATGGGGAGGTGATGGATGCCGTCGATGTTGAAAATAAGGACACAACAAGGTAGAAGGTTGAGGCATGGTTTTGGACTCACGGGTCTGGCTGATTTAAATGTATTCAGAGGTGACGTTTGCATGTTTGACATTCCATACAAGATATCCATCCTACGATAGCTGAGTGCCCTGAAAATGAGTTATTTTATATCTGTGTATATCTGTGTGTTTCCTCCCCATCAGCTCTCTATTTGCATTAGTGCTTTTTTCAGGTTAGATGCAAGTAAGTCAGGTCCTGTCCCTACCAGTGGCATAATGTTGGAAGGTAAACCTGTTGTGGATCTGCCAGCACCCAGGCCTCTTTGAGAGCCATGCTGAGAGGGACATTACACAGAGGTCCTGCTGAGGTGCTCACATCCCTAAGATGTGTATTCCTGTTAACCCTTCCAGGCCAGGCGTGCTTAGCTGCGTCCGGTGGAGTTCGTCAGGCAGGCCCAGTCGGTCGCTGCAGCTAATGGCTACGTGCTTTCCTCATCAGGCACGCGGGAAGTTGTTAGGAGGGCTGTAGCCCTTTAGCTGACAACAGCTTCCTTTTACTATAAAATGAAATTTAACACAGGAATGCAGATCTAGAAAATGTCTATGGTTCACAACTCCCACAAAATGAATTCACAATGAGGGGGAGAACTTCCTCCAAACATTATAGAAACAGTGAAAGGACACCTTGGGCCCTATCTTCCATCTTTACGCAGCAGAAGCGCTTCCCAACAAGGCACCTGGTGCTTTGCTATTTTCAGCCCAGTGCCCCATTCTTTTTTTCAACTTAGGCCTTTTTTTCCTATAGGCAGGTCAATGTGAACAAATGGGTGGTTTAGGGGGGTAGAGAACACTCCAAGCTCCAAAAATGCATTAATGACATGTCATTATTGGAATATTATGGTTCTGACCCGACCACCGCGTCCCCCGCGTCTGCCGCCGCCGCATGTTTTCCGCGTTAATGCGATAACTCAAACACCATTTGGATTTTTCATGTTTGGCAGACAGATTCATCACTCACAGGGGAAGAACTGATTCGATTTTCATGCAATTTGGATCGTACGTTTGGCCACAAGGGGCAGCACTTTGGTTGAAGAATTGCATTTGTGCTTCACGCCTTGGGGTGTTCGGGGATATATCCATTGCATGGGTCTCGTTTTAGGAGGACACTTTGCTTTGGCAAGTGCATGTGTGTGCACATGCCTCTCTCATCTACAGTCAAAGTAGAGGCCCCTCGTGTGCATTTGCATACGGGGAGCAAGAGTGATTGGTTTGACCCTATTTCAGCAAAGCCTGTGCCTCACTTGTCATCTCAGATTTCCATTAGACATGGGCCATCAGTGATGCGTAAGCTCGAACAATTAGTTGAACGAGTTTTTCAGAATTTCCATATATATACAAATGAGCATTATGTGATTGCCATGATACTGCACACCATCGCGCCATCATTTAAAATAACCATCATTCAGCTAGATAATACCTCTTGATACACTCCTACAATGAATTAACAGGGCAGTGGTTAGTTTGCATGAAAAACTATGTCTTCCCTGTCACTATAGCTTTATAATATGCAGAACTAAAGGGAACACATTTTTCAAAAAACCTGTCAAAATCAAAGAGTTTGGAATGGGGCTGGGGTGGGGGGGGGGGTTCAGCAATTTGAACATCTTCTTGTCCTACAGTTAGAAATAAACAACATGTCCTTATTTAAGGCTGAGGATTTCAAAGTACAGAACACATTGTTTCCATCTCAATTTGAAAAAACATGATTCTGACCTTAGTCAGTGGGATGGTTGCAATCTCTCCTGCTTTTTCAGACCTGAGGGGAGAAGAGAGACGGAGCAAACTAGTTCATCTGATGGTCATAATTTACTATCCTTAAAACACTTACCTTATTATCATTAAAAATACATCACCAAGAGATTGTAAGGTTCTACTGTATGATGTAAACTCCAACTTTCTCAAGATTGCTGTTCATTAATTTTTGTCACAACTTCTGGAACACAATAGTAATTCCGAAGTGTGTGGAATGGCACGAAATGAATATGGCATACACTCCAGAATGATTGAATGGAACGACACAGATACAAGGACACAATGGCATCACATTCTAGAATGGTATGGCATTAAACATTCCAGAATGGAACGCTGTCACGTATGGATTGGCAAGACACTCTCTGGAATTGTCTCGCAAAACACAATCTGGAATTGAACGACACCATGTAAGGAATGGAATAATGTGACACATTCCAGAGTGGAATCTTAGCAGATCAGACTGGAGCAGTTGTGTTGGATACATTCATGGACGGGAAAAATCCATAAAAACACCCAGAAAAAGCACCCTTTAACATGATAAAACCTTTAATATTGTAGATGAGAAGCTCCAAATAGTGTGAGTCTGTAATTGCAGCTCTTCATTAAAAAAGCTTGAAAATGCTGAAAAAAAAACATGTAAGTAAAAAAGTACAAATTTTGTATTTTTTAAAGTACCAATGAAATACTAAATGCAAAAATCATTTTTAAAAAAACACTAAAGCAGCAACAGCAAAGACAGGAATTGTCCCTCCTGTTGGTTTGACTCTACATCAGCTTGGTCTGCCATGTTTCCAACTATTATAATAAACAGACTTTTGTTTTCTTGGATGAATTACATCTCCAGCATGTAGCATTGGTTGCTGGCACTTTTTGTTTCTTCAACGATGCACTGGATTTACTATGTGCAGGCAGGCCACCTGCAGGCATGTCATTGCTATGCTCCCTGACTTCTCACCTGGTTATCAGATCAAATACTTAACAGTGAATTTAAACATTAAAAAGCTGAATGGCACAACAGCAGTTATATCATAACATACAAAGCTGGGACTGTTGACATATGTGCCCGATCACTGGACTCTCCCAATGCAACATCCGTTCCAAGCAGCATTGTGTCTCACCACAGACTACAAAATACTATCAATATTTGGCCTGAAGTCATTTTTGAGAGTAGTTTTTTGGATCTGCAGTTTGAAAAACAACTAGTGGCAGAATTATCGCTCAAGGATCTTTTTTAGTAATTCAAGCAATTTTTTTTGCTTGAACAAGCAAGTGTTCCAGGTATATGTATGCGAATGTCACCTGCTGTTCCCTTTTTGACTTGGAAAACTGTTGAAATCCGTCTGGCTCTACAAAAAGATCTACAAATGTCATCTAATTATCAACCTGAGAGTAATAATGAAGTGGTTGGTTTCAGGATTATTATTGCTTCATCATATGTTCCGGTCCAAATGCAGTGATTAAATTGATCCATTATAATATAATACAATCAACTTAGGGTGTAACATTCATTCAGTATTAAGAAAACTGCAAAGTGCCTGGAGAGCGATTTTATCCTTCCGTTCCTAGCATGGCTCTGAATGGAAAAAGGCCCTCTTCAGAGTCAGCAGATCAGGAGACCAAAGTTAGAGGGCTGGGATGTAACAGTGGGATATGCATCACAGTCATGTATACCAAGCAGAAACTTCTTCAATCACTGTAAAAATTCACCAGGGGGCAATGTTGGTCTATGAAAGCCAGAGCTCTGCTCTGTAAGGGGAGTACAGAGGGTATTGAGACTGACTTCACCATGCGGGTCATAGGAGCTCTGCTTTTTACAGAGACGAACAATGAGCAGTGATCAGTGGGGAGGGAAAGAATAAAAGAAGAACTCAAAATTCATGCCAAGCAAATCAAAATGAAAGAGGTTGTTCTGCAAATCAGAGGAATGAAGGGGGATATAATGAAAAGGAGGAACAGGAGCCACTGATGTATTGCAATTCAAAGGTATTTTTGAAAAAGGGCTGATAATTGTGCACGTTTGCACGGATCTCTGCAGATTCATCATTATTCACACCTTTAAGCATCGTCAGAATGGCACGCTACTGCAACTGCGATGACAAAAGACATCACAAATGGTAGTCTGCTACAAGGGGGACAATGTTATGGAATAGACACAACTCCATGGCTGCCAATCCATTTCTGCACACAGCTGCTGTCAATGTGACATATTTGATGATAGAGGATGTTGAGAGGACATTTGGGGGTTGTTGCTTTGAAAGTCTCTGTGTGTGTCAGGCTACGGTTAGGTTCTCAAATTCATCTTAATCCACACATGAAATGTTTAAGCCAGGAGACATTTTTCAGATAAAACAACAGACACAAACTACAAAGTGCATTTGGTAATGGAGACCCTGTAATATGCTTTAAAGTCACAGAATTAGCAAGGAAGTGAATCTTGAGATTGCACTGGCTGTCAGTTTCTGTTTCTGTTCGGGAGTATGTACTGTCAATTCTCATTTCAAACCAGTGGGTTAACTGTTTTGAGGGATTTTGTCGGGCAACTCTGATAAATCTGGGTAAATCAGTTCAAGGAATGTTCTCTTTCAGATGAGCTAAATCCAAGCTTGCTTCACAGTTGTGCTCTGCACAGCCCGACATCAATGGTTTGGCTCAGGCCCAAGATCATGGAAGGGCTTGTTCTTAACCATAGTGTGACCTCTGGAGCATTTACTCCTTCCCTTTGGTTAATTTGATCAGGTAATAGCAATGCCCTCTGAACATCTGCACTAAATAACCGCTCCAGGACATTTACAGGAAGGAGCTTGGCCCTCAATCAAAAACTTGGTGATGTCCATTACAGTAAGTGAAAATGTAATGCAAACTGACGACAGCTATTTTGCAAAGAGTTGATGGATGAAGCAGTTATATACCTGAAGATGGGGCAGTGGTCAAAATGTCCTCTGAGCCGAAGCTGAACACTACAGCAGTGTTTTCAAATCAGGACAATTCCACAACTTCTCAATGGAAATTATCCATCATCTTATTTGCGTTGCGCCATAGTGCTGTCATGGCGGTCTGCTGGAGTCTTTGCCAGTGTCCATTTCTTGCAGCGCTAACCCTGCTAACCCTGAATCCGCTCACCTCTAACAGGCCAAGAGGTCATTCTATGTGAAACATTCCATGTCAGTGACCATCATTGGATCAGTTATTAACATAGCTAAATTTGAAGTGGCTGACCTTGATGACAGTGACAGTAACAATGCTTCATCAATGGTTTAGGCTGAATGGCTGCTGGTGGCGATGGACAGGTCAGGACAGAGAGCTTCAGAGCACACACACTCACTCTTCCAGAGAGATGTTGGAGTGCAGCAGGGGCCAGGCCACGGAGTGGGCAGCATGCTGCAGGCTGGAGTCCGGCTGCGTCGTTGTCTCTGCCACCGTCTGCTGCTCCGGGATTGACGTCTGGGGGACGATCTCGAGCACTGCCCAGCACCTGGAACGCACGCCCACACCCACACACTGTCACGAGCACCCTTTCAAAAATGTGGTCAATTTGGGTCAGCCTTTAGGCTCATTATTAGGGCTGTAGTGCTATCAAAATGTCACAATATTTCAAAACCCCATGGTACAAATTATTGCTATACTGTAAGGCATGTCAATGAAAATAATGTAGAAAGCTCCAGAGTATGATACTTCTTCCATTATTCAAATATTAAAGAAAAGAAAATAAAAAAACATTGTTATTAAATAAAGAACAATTGACACAGAAACTTCCTGTGTACATGTCAAATACACACTGTCTCCATGTTTGTTTGGGAGCGGAACCAAACAAACTCGGTGCCCTCTGAATTCAGTGCTGCTTCCCAGTAGATAAAGTGCTTACCGCGCCAGCGCAAAGTGTGTATGGTACAGTAGTGTTTGGGCTCTATGCAAGTCTATTTACCACGGGGTTCATGCTTGGACTTTGTCTGTAGAGAATAAATGGGCCTTTGTAGAGACCAGCCATGCCTGATTTCACCTCTTCCCATCTTGTGAATAGAATACGCAACTACTGCTTTTTAAAGTCTCCCCAGACATCAAAATAAATTAGTTATACTTTTATCAGCAAGACAGAGGCACGCTCAGCTGAAATGAGGCATGGCCCTGGTTCTGGCACAGAGCTACGTCACAGAGCATGTGTTCTCACTATGGAAATGAGGCATTCTCAGGTTATGACATCTCATCCTCAGTATTACCCTTAGTATTACAGTGCTGCTGCTGGTAACACTCTCCTCCCTATGCTGGAAGGCATTACTTGTGTTTGCCCGCTCCAACACTACAGCCCGATACTTTTTTTCTTGCAAAGTTTAAAAGAATTTCTTTGAGATGTAGGGGTGCCACCTAACACATGAACTTTTGTGAAATTTCAAAAAGTGTGCGAAAAAATGTTTTTTTTTATCTTATTCTGGATCTGGAAATGTTGAGTACAGTGAACCTTTATACAGTAACGTGTTCTATAAGGTTATCATTTCTTTCAACCTTCAAGATTCTCCATTCATTTGTCCTACAGACAAAATAAACAGAGGTCAATAGGGCATGTTCACGTGGCCTTACCCTTACATCCATTACTTTTGTGCAGCAGTGATGGATGGCAGATACACATATATACGTTTCTAAGTTTAATTGACTTTAATGTTAAACACAAGGGGCAATACAGACACACATAAAAGACCAAACCTTCTGCAGTGGCCACTGGCAACTAACAGGGCCTAATGTTAAGAGCTGACAGTAACTAAACTTCACACTTAAGAGCTCAGTCTGTGCCAAAGCCCACTCCTCTGAGCAACATCACCCGGGAAGAAGAGAAAGGAAATGGAACCTGAACTCTGAACCTGGCCAGTGCATCTCCCTCCATGCGTCTCCCCACCTGCCACCCAAGAGTAACTATCCTATTCAACGATTAGCATGCACTTGCGGCAGCGAGGGTTTGGCTGTTGGCTGCGATCATGTTCAACTACCTGCAGCAAGTTCTGCAGGCGCTGCTCCTTCCTGGCCATTGCAACGAAGTTGGACGTGAGCTTGACGTCACACTCGACAGTCATTGACCATTTTCATTGCACATACACTGACCTCAGTTTTTTTAAACTCATCATTGGTCACCCATTCCTTCAAATTGAGAGACAGAAATTCTGGATCGACATGCAGCCGGTGCATCCCAAACCAGCAATCCTTATTGGCAAAGTCAGCCAAGCTGGTGGTTGGCCAGAGGGTGCGGAACTCAATTATGACAACCCATGCTTACATAAGTCTCATATTTTAGCTGAACATTTTCAACTTCATCACTACAATAACTTACGGTTGCATCACTACGTGAGTAGCTAGCGCTGCTCAAAAATGTACCAACGTTTAAAATGTTAATTTAATACAAGGACAAGGAGAGAGTTTAAAATTTTATCTTAGCATACTTAAAATCACTCAATCATGATAAACCATGCTTCCATAAACCTAAAATTTTAGCTGTCCATAGTCCGATTTCATCATAATTTACCATTACATGGCAGAGTAGCTGGCTGTGCTCGCATTTTAAATGTTAATTTACTGTAACGACTACAATGCTACTCTCATGAAACATGAGACATCACTCCTCTGTATATGGCATTGTCCACTCTAGAATACTGTTGATGTTAAGTTTAGTAGCTTAGCTAACATAAATAGCTAAGTGTGTCTAGCTAATGTTAGCTCGATATAATGAGCACCAGTACTTATGAAAACGACTTACGTATACAAAGACACAACTACAGATATGATAGTAATATGTAATAGTACATATGATGTAGATATGATCATGTTATTTACAAAAAAGAGAATCATCAACTGCAGTTTTCTTCGATGTCGTTGATGCTGCCCCAGCATGACTCTGACAACGAGCTGGAGGAGCTGGGCCACAAACAGGCCATACGTACGCAGCATGTTAACACCGATAACGCATGCCATGGTATCTCTCTCACACACTCACACACACGCTTCAGTCAATACAATACTATTACAATCCCTGGCAGTCTTTAAAGTATAAATATATATCGTTTCCAAGGCTTATTCAGTGGCGTACAACAGGGCTGTTCAGGTACCACTGGAAATTTGAGAATCTGAGATTAGGCACTGTGCTAACTAGTATACTAATTTCCACCGTATGAGGTGCATTGCTGCAGGGACTTCTTCGCCATTTGTTACTTGAAAGCTTAAGACACTGGAAGCTTCTGTTTAACTTGATCTTTTTTTTCCATATATAGAATTTTTGCCACATCTTTTTTCTGTAACACTTGAATAATGGATTGAGTGTCATACTGCAGATCTTTGTACATTATTATCGTTGACATGTCTTTTGATACTGCAATAAATATCGAACCGTAAGCCTGTTGTTTTTTTTCTGGAGTCTTCGACTTCCTCTAAATTCTAGAGCAGAGCAGAGACTAAACAGCTGAGGCAGAGCGCAGCTGTATACTGTCAGTAAGGTCTACTAGGCTGTTTCTGCAGCCAGGAGAATGGGGAAACCATGGTTAAGCTCCACTGTGCTCCACTGTCTTCTCAAGTCTGAGATGTTGGAGTGACATGAAGTGTTAGCTGCAAGTTCTCTGGCCAGTTATCCACTCCTGACCAGCTCTGGTCAACCAAGCAAAGCTTAGAATGCTTCCTCTGTCGGAGAACTGCTTGGTGCACGCCCAAACTCCGACGGCATATCACCTGATATTACTTTGACTTGAATCAGTCCAGCTGTTTATAGAGTGTTACAGAGTAAACTGTGTTCTCAATTAACTTCTCATTCCATCAGAGCTACTTTGAGGTAAAGATACTTTGTAGAGAACAAGTGCTTTGAATGTTTGTTTGTATGGACAGTCAAGCATTCAGGCCCATTGCCTTATTTCTGTCACATATCTACAGCTCCCTCAATTCATACTGATCATACCATATGTATTTCATACTGTGTGGCTCCGAAATGATTAAAAAGTCTATGTAATCCATTTGAGTCTGTGGTTTTTGCTTTTGGAAAGTCATGAAATGTGGCAAAGTTTGTCACTCTAATTTCACTGAAATCGTCATGGTTTATAATGCTCAGATGCAAATCCACCCTCTTGCCAACATTTTCCCATCTCTCTCCACTCTCATATCACACTAACTTTTTGGGGGGCCCTGTTCCCGCTTGATGTCCTGGTAAGCAATTTCCTCTGCCTACATTTTTTAGACCATAATTTTGATTGATAATTATCGTCGGGCACATAATTCTGTTGAGCCATCCAGCATAGTGAAAGACTAGTAGAATAAAATAGAAATGGTGTGTTGTTGGGTGCATTCAAGCGTAGCCACAACAAATGAATGGATAAATCTCTCAGAGCTGTGCTGCCGATTCAAAGAGACCAGCAGCCAGTGCCGCAGAGAGGAATGAGAGAACTTGTCCATGACACACACACTCTCTCTCCATCTCTTTCTTTCTCCCTGCAGCCAAACTTTATGCCCTTTGGTTTCCAACAAAAAACTTATGATTCATTGTAAGTTTCCCAGTCCCCCTACTTTTGTTTTAAGAAAACCTTCATAGACTAGCTGAACCCTCCAGGCTTATCAGACTGTTTTCAACCAGATGTAAACACTTACAATCCAAAGGAAAATCCCTGAAGGAGGCTTGGCACTTAGGCTGGTGATAGCATATATGATGTTGCAGTCAACAGGGAAACACTCAGATTTTTTTCATCCTTTGTGTTGTGAATTCTATCATGCATATGCAATTTTAACTTTTTGAAGATCTTACCATCGTGGTAAGCTCTTGTCGAGTTCTGATTATATCAATGATTTTAAGGGTTTACCCAACTTTTTCAGAAAATGGAGATGTAGATGTAGATGGAGAATTTTTGAATGGGATGGCAAACATGGAGTGCTGCATTTCAGAACAATTTGACGAGTTATGAAATGGACACTCGAATCAAAGCATCAATTTGAGACCTTGCGCATGCACCCTACTGAACTCGTCACACCAGTAGGTGGAGTCGAGCTCATTTTTGGTTGTTGTTGGCTGTCATGGATGCATCAGACAAGAGACATCGACCAGTATGGACGCTGCTTCATCTGTACTCCTTGTTGAACATCTGAAGCAGCGAAATGCTATGGATCCGTGTTTTTAAATACGATGACGATATGTCCTCTTTTAATGGCGCTTAAACTCATTAAAATGTCAATTTTTCGGCCCATAATAGACATCGCTTTTCACCCAAGTAGCACCTCACCCCAAATAATCATAAATAAATAAATTATATATACATATAAATATATATATGTGTATATATATATATATATATATATATATATATATATATATATATATATATATATATATATATATATAATTTTTTATATATGTTAATGATTGTCAGCCTATTTTAAGACGATGCTCTCCGTCTGCTTCGGGGGCAGAGACTTGTACTGCCCCCCTGTGGTCGGGTGGAACATTACAAAGGTTGCGCAGAATAGCATTGCATTGCCACAGGACATTGCTTTCAGAGTCTGGTGTGTATGTGTGTATATATATATATATATATATATATATATATACATATATATATATATATATATATATATATATATGTATATACAGTATAACACACTCTGCATGAGAGTGATGATGAATTTTCCTCCTCCGTACACCTTTCCCTTTAACACAGCTCATTAGAGTTCCCAAGCTACTGCACCATACAATAACTGAGCCAATTCACAATGAAATAGCAAACCAAAAACTATGTTAACTTAACTCACATTACAAGATCTCAAACTAATATTGCAAAAGAAGACATATTCCATTTACACAAATTACAGTCAGATAAGTAATCCTAACCCTAACCCTAACCCTGGAACGTAAGTACAACATTCAACACCAGTCTTGCGATGCTAAAAGATACTCAAGAGCTGCACGGTTCTGTCAGGCAGTCAGACAAGTTCCAGCCAGATCTGTTGACAGAAGAGATACAGCTATGGTAGTAGTGTTGGCCAGATCCTCTACTCGTTTGGAGAGATCTCTGATTTGATTTAGAGATGATAATACACCATAACTGGGTCGAAATATGCCAAACATGCAGCTCCAATGTCTGTGAATGGGTATTAAGCACTTGACATCTAGATCTGGAAGAGCTTAATGCTGGGGGAATTGAGTGCAAATTGCTGACAACTTTCGTTGTTGGGACTATATAGGCCAGGCCACACACACACACACCACTCCATCCAACTGGATGGTACAGTATTCCTTTGACACATATCCAGTACATTCTTTTTGCAGCAGGCATAGCACAGTGAGAAGCAACTGTGACAAATTTATCAAAGTAAATGTCCACTGTACCACAAACTTTTGGCTGAGGATGGTAGTCTGGAGCTCAGTGTTGGGAGCTCAGTGTGAGGATTGTC
Organism: Karalla daura; assembly: GCA_029224185.1. NCBI lineage: Eukaryota > Metazoa > Chordata > Actinopteri > Chaetodontiformes > Leiognathidae > Karalla > Karalla daura. The sequence continues at coordinate 2,555,281 of CM055194.1, forward strand.
CGGGCGTGGGAGAAAAAACTGTGTCACAGTTTGAAAGATTTTTTTCCTTTCCTGTACTTCTGAGACACCACTTAACAGTGGTGATGGCAGCAGGAGAAACAGTGCATATCTGACATTGGCTGGTGGATGTTTTGTAGGGCAAAACATCTGGCCAACACTACAACCATAGCTGTATCTCTTCTGTCAACAGATCTGGCTGCAGCTTGTCTGACTGCCTAACAGAACTGTGCAGCTCTTGTGTATCTTTCAGCATCGCAAGGCAGTACCCGTGCAGTGACTGGTGTTGAATGTTGTACTTGGGGTTGGGGTTAGGGTTAGAGTACAATAGTCTAGGTCTATACAATTTGTTTTTTGGAATCGTCTGTATAATTTTCCTTGTGACTGTTACCGTGCTAAATCTGTGTAAGACCATTGCTACACCGATGACTGCAAAAATAATGTTCCAACAATTCCCCTGCTAAATACAGCCATTAGATTATATAAAGAACTCTTAAATCAAACCTTTGAAGAGTGTAATAATAGCACAAACTTCACAACCTACCTACCATACTATTTTATGTTGTCCTATAAAGGACAAAAGGAGGAATTGTACAAGACAATGTTTGACCTTTCCATTGTAATTCCTCAAATTCACCTAATCTTCATGTTAACATCCAAAGATAACATCCGATATCCACAGAAAACAACAGCCTACTGCTCTCTAGTTTAAACTCATTTGGAAACCTGAATGTTATTACGTTATAACAAAACCAGTACCATAGGGTCTCTGCAGCTGGGCTTGGTTTGGCTCAATAAAACTCTGAAACAGCCACAAAGCTGGACCTGAGAAATTATTTTTATTCCACAACAGAGAGGCTTAAATCATTTCTGGCCCTCTTTTCTGCTTCTTCAGTGTGTCAAGTCCTGACGCCCGGGGACAGGCTACAGCACTCATTCACAGAAATAAGCCAGTGTCCTGTGGTTTTCGGTAGGCACTGCCTACCGTCATTCATAGGATGTCCATCACAGAATGACAGTGTGATATGCATGACAATGGATCTGAACTCAAATCGTGCAGCTACTCTATACTCTGAATAAAACAATGAACAACAGCACAACTGGTGCTAGCGCATGACAAACAATCATTTGTCATGATCTGTACTGTTTCTGATGGTCCCTGAACGCACTTTGCATCTTTTTATTGTTCTTCTCTCCCACCTTGTAAACAGTGGTGTTTGGGCTTAATGATATCAGGCCAAACGACAAGTAAATCACGGGGGCATGTAATGACACCAGTCAATCATTTACCGGGCGCCAGCCCGCTGCTGAGGCCGAGGGAAACAATCAAGTGAGCAGTGGTACAATAATGCTTACCACAGGATGTTGAGCACAGTGCAAGTTACGAGACCTCCCAGCACAGCTCTCCGAAACCACAGGATCTGGATGTAAAGAAAATGTGATTATTTCACTGTGATACAATACCAGAGACCCAGTCATCTAAACTGTTTTAGTGGCAGTTATAACTGCAGGTTCAGGTTGTGGCTCCTTCCATGTTCTCCCAAGTCAGAGTAGAATAGAAAGCCTCTATAGTCATTGTACAAGGTCAAAAAATGAACTACTTCTACAGACAAAACCAACTCCAAAAACAAACAAATTTCCAAAACAAATATTTGTGCTACAGGATTGCCGCTTGATAGACAGCTATGGATAGTTAACACAGTGTAGATTAAGCAGGTCATAACATAAAATACTTGGGAGATTGTACAGTCTATTATTCCAAGAGCCTATGTTCTGTTCTGTTTGCACTCCAGAATAAAGAATAAATGTCTTTAATACATACTGACAAACACGTTCTGTATGTCTGTTTAATGCAAACTATTCCTCTACAAAGACATTTTGAAGAAACTGACCTCAAACACACAGATACACATTTGTGCTAATGTTTCACAATGCTTTAGGTCAGACATGAGACAAATATACTACACACTACATGCCAAATTTGCAACAAAAGTCCTACGGATTTCTGACACCTGAGAATTGATCACGGTCAAATTAGTGTCAAGCACCGTCATATTCTATGGCAGCTACAGATGGAGCCTGTGCAACAAAAAACTGCTTCAGTGCTTGGGAAATAGCTGCCCAGAACAGCAGTGACCCAACCAGCAGGCAGGGTGAGTTGTCCTGCAGCAAAGGTGAGGCACAGCCAATGGGGCCAGCAGGGTATTTAAAAGCATGTGGTACTTCCTGCATTCAGTCCCAAGCTCTGGGTTTCTAAGCAACACATTAGTGTTTGTACCGCACACTTTACTAGTTTATGTGCCACAAAACTGAAAGTTTCCAGCAGCAGCTACTAAGCTGCTCTACTGCCCTCTGCCTTTCCTTTCTCATCACTCTGTTTTTTGTTTCTATTGCTGTAATAGTATGATTTATGCTTGTATTGTTATGATGTTTTCTCTTTCTATTTCTATGATGTTATGACATTTTCCGTTTCTATTGTTGTGATTCTATGGCTGCACTGGACTAACATGTCAGCCTGGAGACCTTCTGCTTCTCCAAAGTCTTTGTCCTTTCTACCTTTCTTAATGCCCTGGATGCTGTGCTGAACCCAGGACTCCCCCCCCCCCCCACCCCCCACCCCCATGATCCTGCCTCCACCTACTGTGCGTTAACTGCGCTTTAAAAATAAAAATTGATCGACTGACAGATTGATACTCTGTCTGCTTCAATCTAAATGTATGAGTTCCAACCAAAGCCTTTATAACATATCTTTATAATTTGTTTCTCTATTCCCAATACGGTCACATACAGTAACAAGGCAATATCTCTTCAGACGATTTTAAATGCAGTGCTTTGAGTCTTAGAGAGTCAAGAGGCAGTGAAAGGTAAATATACAGATAAAATAGATTTACCTGAGTTTTGTTGTGTGAGATCTGCGAGAAGAGAAGCGGCATCACATTCACAATACCGCCTGTTGACACAAAAGCAGGTGAGCAAGTCAGTCAATATTGTCATTTTTTTTTGTATTGTCAGTACGGAGCCAAAGAAAATATGTCGGCATTTTTTGTATGGTTAAAATTTGAATCAGTGGGCTGACAAATGTCACATTCTATTGCTCTGTATTTCACTGTCTGGTCATGGTTTCATTACCTTTATCATGTGATAAAATACAATGTCACCCAAACAGAAATGCCAACAGACCACCATGGAATGGACAGAGTGTGAAAAAAGGCATGTCAACAGCATATGTCAACTTTTAATCACAATCCATATCTATTGCTAGCTACCTAAAAGCACTAGATTAGCTGCCACCACAGCCTGTAACATAATTATTGAAGCCTGAGGACGTGGTTCTGTGAACACATCTTTTCAAATAGCTTTTATGAGTCTGTAGGAAATAATTTGAGGTCACTCTATACGCTGTCCGACAAAACAAGCAATGACAAAATGCAAGGCAGTAGTCAAAGCTGACAGTTTGTATGTCCCAATGCCATTTGGTTGTAATAAAAACAGGTAGAGAGAAAAGTCAGAGCTGTCACAGCTGATAGGAGTGTTTACCTAAGTTCAATCAACTCATTTCTGCTATTGCTAGACTTATACATGCGACAGCTGTCTAGGAGTTGTTGATTCTGGCAACTGCTCCTGGGCTGTTTCCAAGCCAGATCAGACACATTATCCCACCTTCAATCCTTTCAGCAGGCCTGTAATAGGGCTGCATTACTGTTGACACCCTACCAATGCAACTGTCAGTCTCACTTACTCATGAACAAGACTCTGAGGTACTGGAATTCTTTCGCTTGAGGCAGCGACACAGTCACAGTCCAGAGACAGTGACCCATGATCCACCAGAGACCCCATATCTGGAGAAGCTGACACTCACTGCCTCTGCACATCATCCAAGTGTGTACCCAAAAGATATTATCTGATACAGCTGACTCAACCGCATTAACTTAAAAGAATATTTGAATTTTGATTTTGGCCTCATTTGCATATTGACCTGCTTTTCAGGTGAATCTTAAGAGACCATGCAAAAACCTGCCTCCTCTTCCTCTTGGTTTGTCAAGTCTTTAACATCGATCATTTGGCTTCATATGACTGAATGTGAAGCACACTGCTATAGACCAGATGCTGCAGTCATAAATCTGCTCAGTTAAATCTGCTCAGTTAAAGTTCAAGTTAATGTGCAACTCAACCTTTTTATTGTCAAATGGACCGAAACATTTTGACTCCTAAGATGTAAATTTGCTGGAAGTAAACTGTCATAATCTGGATGGCCTCTCTAATTAAAAGTGGCCTGTGAACTGGAGGAAAATCATCATGGGCCTAAAGCAAGGAAGAGGGACATCAGAGATAAAAGAAAAAGGTGAAAAGATGCATGCAGGAAGAAAGAGAGGGAGGAGGGGTGACTACTCAGAGATCACTCTTACCCAGAGCCACGGTGCCCATCAGGAATGGTTTCCCCATCTGACTAAAGTCACTGCTGCTTTGTAGGCCAACCTCTGACCCCACTGCAAATGTTACTGCCACCTGAGGGATACCGTGGATACACAGACACACACACACACACACACACACACACACACACACACACACACACACAAGAGGAAGAGAGACAGCGAGAGAGTGATTTGCAACAGACATCATGTCAGATTAGTTCATATCAGCAAATATTAAACACTGTGGAATACTGTATATCTTTTGAGGCTGACATCAAACAAACAGTGGATGAGAATGTTCATTAATGAGCACTGTTAAGTCACTTGCACTGCAGTAAGCACAAAGAATGTTACTTAATTTCTTAAATTTGATTGAAATAACATGTACCTTTTTGTTACCCTTCTGCTGCAATATACTTTATTGCATAAGTTACACAGAAGTATGAATATTGACATAAGGAATAAGAACAATAAATAACGTGCACATACAATAAAAACTTTAACATACTTTATAACAACAATACATTGTGAGGCCAAAAAAGGGAGGAGCCAGAAAAATGCAGTCTTTGTGTTTTAAGGCAACAAAGACACACTGTCCTAATGGACAAGAAAAGTTGCGAAAGAGATGAGGCCACGGCAACAGGCATGGAGTCGAGGTGATGGAGGAAAATACAAGAGAAGTTGAACGAACGCTGGACAGAAGAGAGATGTGAAATGTAGTAAAAGAAAAGTCAAGGGTAGCAGAGACAAAAGTAATGAAGAGAAATGGGGAGTGTTAAGGGTTGAGGAGGAGGACAGGATGATTGCTTCTAATAACTAAATTAAGTCTGCTATGTCAGAGATGGACTCTATAGATGGACTGAAACCTCTGAGAGGACTCAAAATCTCCAAAGTTGGCTCCTCGGCTCACAATGGACAGGTTTCATTGGGGCTCAGACACAGAAAAGAAAGGACAACATTTATTCTCACACACACACGCACACAACCACACACACACACACACACAACCACACACACACACACACACACACACACACACCATAAACCTGCCTGCATTATTTTCTTCCAAGTGATTTGACTGCCCTGCACCGGGCTGCAATATCCCCTGCGCTGTCATGGGAGCGAGCAGCATTAAAGGTTCAATGACAACTTTATTAGAGGTGAGGGTCTGGAGTCTGAACCAATTACAAAGCTTGAATAAATGTCACGCTAATTATTTCCAGAAAGCCATGAAATTGTAGTCAATTCACCATGAATAATCTACCTTCCAACACAATTCCACAGCTCAGTGCATGAGATTCATTTAAAAATTGAGTGCAGATGTATTTTTCTGTGTGTGTGTGCATGTGTGTGTGTGTGTGTATATTTTGTCCAAAAATGCATGTATGGTTGGAGGTGAAGCCTTCATGCAGGCCTCTGTATATGAGTAGTGAGTCCACTACTATTCAAAATAACATCAGATCAATAGTTTGACTAGAAATGCACATATACTGTGAGTTAGCAAACCTTAAGTCAAACACTAGTGAGACACACAATAAATAAGTCAGTGGCAAACAAAGAAAAAAAATAAACGAAACAAGAAAGTTATTTTTAAACTCTGGATGGAGCAGAGACAGTTGGGTTTCCAACTCCTCGACTCCTATTGTGACTATTCTGCCCCCTTGATTGACAAGTAAATCCATTATCAACAAGACTATGAATATGTTATGCAAGTTACTTTTCTGCCTAGTGTACAGTACAATGTGATTCTGGGCTGCAACTGGGAAACATCTGCCCTAGGCCACTGCTCGCAAACTGGAATCATTTATGGACTGCTTTATTTTGGATTATACTCTTTTAAAGATAGGCAATCACAGAGATACTGAGTTGGCTTTAGAATCTTCAGAAATTCAGGTAAATGCTCTTGGAGCCATTTCAATACATCTCATGATTTTCAGAATAGAAATTAAAGATTTCACTTCCTTTAATGTAGAAATGGGGAAAAAATATAAAAATGTATAGTCCAAACTGTTGTATAGCCTCTGTGCTAGGTGAAAGCAGGTTACTGAGCTGGCCATCTCCGTCAGACAGCTGACAGTGGTGTCTTTTATTGAGGCAACTACTTTGATGAACTCAGAGCCCCTACAATCAAACTCTCCTGGCAGAGAAGCCGTGAAATGACATAAACCTGATCCCAGCATTGCAGAATAAGAGAATGCGGACAACTGTCTGCACTGCTGTTGAGAACGAAGGCTGATACAAAACTTGTTACAAAGGCATCTAATATTACCTGCCATAAAAAGCCTGTCTGAGGAAGGGCACTTTCACTTTTGAGAATCATTTAAGTGAAAAGCTAAAGACAATGGACATCAATAGTGCTCTTCCAGAAAGAAAAAGGTTAAGACGGGGGTTGAAATAATCTTTAAAAACATTTCGTACCCCTTGCATTGGCTTCACTTTTGCTTTACACCGGTGTCTGACTGAAGGTCATACTTCATCCTCGCGTTTATTTGCCATAACATCACTTATTGAATTCCCGTCTCTTCGTGCCGCTCCTCCGTCCTGGCACCCCAGCTCCTGGAGGCTGCTTTTTCTTTCTAAGCACACTGAAATAGAAGCATTAATATTTCAGCCATAAAGACGGTGAAAAAAAAAAAAGTTGCCGGGCCATAAATGGCTGGTGCTTGATGATAGTGTGTTTTATTCCGGTGTCTGCCCGGCTTGCTCTCATATTGATGCGGGGTACAGGGAATGGCTCTCAGTGCCCTGCCTCTGAAGCCAACCTTTAAATCTGAACACCTTCCCCCCCGTTTGGTGCTCTCGGATGAATTTCTCTAATACAACACTGCATGCGTGCGCACAGGGGAAGACGTTCCAGCCAATGCCTGTATAAATGTCTCCGCCTACAGGGTGCTGATGAAACGACAATGCCACCCCTGTAACAGTAAAACTAGGGTAAGCAAGGTTAGACTGGGTTAGTGCGTGAAATCATTTATTTATAATGAAGGTATTTTAATGGTGTGTGTGTGTGTGTGTGTGTATTACCAATGCAAGCTAAAATCAATCTGTGAAATTTTTCCATTGTTTTCAAGGATAGGTTCCACTGGTTGCCCCTCACTCTGAGGGATTATGTCATTGATCTGCGCTGTTGGCATATGGAGAGTTGTGCACTTACAGACAGCCGCTATTTACTCCAATATATGACATTTTGGGACGAGGACGCTGGTTTCTGTGAATTTTGTACACGTATGATGATTTCATCATTGAATGAGTGTGAGTGGCAGCAACTGTGGCTCAGGGCAATGCGGTCAGGTATGGATTGGAAGGCTGGGGGTTTTGATCCCAGCTAGATGTTGAAGTGTCCTTGGGCAAGAGATAACCGCAGATAAGCCCAAACATTGCATCTAATGTTTTGTCATAAAGGTAAGCATGTGAATGGCTAGAGCTACTGGTTCAAGCAGATAGGCTGTGCAGTGTCGCAGCAGCAACCAGTGTATGAATGGGTGAATGTGACTCACAAAGTCTGCCGAGAGCTTTAAGTGGTTATGAAGAAAAGTGGTCACGAAGAGAAAAGTGATATATAAGAACCAGTTCATTCCACAGCCATTACCATTCCAGTGAAGTGGAACTATTAACTGCTTAAACCATTAGTATTAAATCCACTGTGTGATTGTAGTTCATATAATTTGTAGACTTTACTGATTCAATTAGTTGGAAGGGGCCGATGGTGCTGGAACCGGCTCTGCCGCATCTACCCGGCCAATCAGCACCTCCAGGGCTGCTTGCTTTCCTGCCCCAGCATGGAGCATCGCGGCCAGGCGCTTTTGTCGGGCCGACATCAGAGCCCAGTGCTTCTCTGCCATCTTTCCATCCATCTGTGTCACGTACTCGTAACAGCTGCATCTGTTGCTGCTCCGCCGTGTCTGCTGGCCCCAAGTTGGGCAGCAGATGTAGAAATCTCCCATCTACAATGTGGTTTGCCACCAGACACACGGACACAGCAGCTCAGCTTCCAGCGCTTTATTGAATATCCTAGCCCAGGCAACCAGCTTCTTAATGCTTGTCTGTCGGTTCAACCCGAGGCACAACCAGCACACTGGGTTTCATGGTAGACCGATCAGCTTACCTGCTGAGCCCTATCAGCCCACGAGGAGCAGGCTGGACCTGGTCTACATTGCATTTTTATGTGTTTCTGTGTTGTTTTGAACATTTCCCCATTGTAATATTCAGATGTATCCAGCACGGTTCTCCCATTCATTCAGATCAATGTTTACAATGTAACATCGCGACTTCCGGGTTGATAACGTGCTGATGACACAGTGAAAACCCTCTATAGCTCTCCGTGGTAGCATGTCCTTCTGGGATGCTATGGTGTTAAATGTATTCCCGCCTGAGCCTAAAGACCTCCTTTGAGAACTCCTGCTTGGAGAAGTTCCTGTTAATGGCAAGCACTGACCTGGAAAAGCCCAGAACCAGTGGGCACCCACAGTGGGAGCTGAATAAGCACCACAGCTTCTCTAGGAGGTGACCAAAGCACACAGCCATTTCCATTCATTCTGCCAGCACGAGCTTGGTCACAAAGCAGCAGTCGTGACAACAAGACATCTATCAGAAATGGCTCGGGGATGTGGAAATTCAGGGAGTGGATCAGGACAGGGCTTAAAGGCCTACATGTGGAGCATGAAGGTGAGAGAAGACTCCTGAGACATTTGACTTTTTTATTTTTTACCAAATAAAAGATTGTTCTCTGTTACTATACTGCAAAATACATTAATGCCAAAAATGTTGTGCATTTCAATTTCCTATTTTTCCTTTCCTATAATTATTTAAGGAACGTTTTAAAATGAAAAGGAATAAATGAACATTTATCATGTGTTTCATTTTGTCAAGGAAAAACTCGTGGCCTTTGATGAAGGTTGTCCTAATTATCAAGCCAGCTTCAAAATCATATGTTTCATGGGGCAAATAGTGGATCATCAGCTATCATACTGACAGAACATATTCAGTTCATTTGACTTTGATGCTACATCTGATTATTAAAGAGACATATCTAAATGAGGACCATCGTAGCCCTGACAAATACTACAATTTAACATATGTGAGACTAATGGCTCAGTATGGTTGAATCATTCTATATGTTATTTCTGCAACATACCATTAATACTACTGCACCATTTTAGAGTTTTGAAGCAGGATAAGAGATGAGGTTGAGCAGCTTACCAAAAAGTGGCTTAATTTAATGGCTAAACATGTTTCCAATGTGGCCTCTAATGCAGCAGCTAATTCAAATTTCCAGTCGATGTCCATGTGAAAAGACTCAAATCAGGATCAAGAACAATGGTTGTGATTATCTTGTGTTAGAGACAATTCAAGCCACTTACTCTCAGTAAGTAAATTCAGTAATGTGAGGCCATCTGAGCCTATCTGGCTTGGATGTAACAACTGCGTAATTGTCATGCTGTTATTTAAATATATACGGCTGTAGTTTACTGTCATGATCCATGATTGTTCTCATCTCAGACACACTCCTGCTGTAGTTTTCCATATCTCCATCCCTGCTCCTGCACGCCGATCCCCTCTGCAGCTTCAACCTTTCACAGAGAGACGCCTCTGCTCTCACCTGCGACATCTCCTCCAATCATCGGCCTCTCCCATCTATCAGTTGGATATTCAAACTCAGATCCTTGTTCAGTGTCATCTTGTTCATCTCCTTGGATCTGTCGGATTAGACTTGTTTTGTCCCTTTTGTACCTGCCTTCCTGCCTCCTTCCCTCAACCTGGTAATTTGACCCGTGTCTGTGCTCTCGACCTCCTCATGCCTCAGCCCCCACTGGCCGACTCGCCCTCTGGAACTGACCTTGTCCCAGCAGTACAGTTTGTTGGGTGGGCTGCCTGCTGGTAGTTAGGGTTAGGGTTATGGTTAGGGTTGGTGATGGTTGACCCTTTTGGATTAAACCAAGTTTTATCTGAAAAGGAAACCTCGAGAATGGATTATCCAACATATAAGACACTCGATCATGGATGTCAATTTGAGTCTGACTGGCTAAGACAACTGTCGAGTTGACTCAAATTCAGACCCCATTGACTTGAATTGCACGGGCCTTCGTTTCAGCCACCGAAGGTCCTGCAGATATTTCTATGCCTGCAGGGGGAATCACTGATTAACCCAGATACTGCTCTGAAACTCTGATAACTGCAAAATCATCATCTAGACCCAACTAAATGGTGTTCACCTCTAATCAGAATTTTGAAGTTTCAATAGCACACACAAACACACTGTCGTCACACTCATTTAGCCCTTTCTGTGGTCAAAATACAATCACCGATATTGAAATGAGTTTGTGGGAAATACCATCAGAATAGAAATATCTGTGCTGGCTGGAGGGGTGTGACCCTGTCTATGTTTGATTGACAGCAGCTGGCATGCTGCCACCGCACATAACAAGAGGATGGGAAATTGAAGCAGCGCTATAGTTGACATACTCAGACAGTCAGCTGTTGACAATAGCCGACATTAAGAGGCAGCCCAGTGTTGGACTATAGAGGCACTAGTTGGTGGGTTTACAGCTTGTGTGTCATGTACACAACTCAGTCATCACATTAGCGGTTCACTTTTCCATGATCGGCATCAGTTTGGCCACTCGTGAATCAGGCTGCTGTCTCGTCTGCCCCGACCGCAATGCAGACATTACTGGTTTATACAGAATTTGGATGCCTGTCAAAATCATGTCTTAATCTTGGTAGACTACTGGAAACAGCCAAACGATTCAAAAGCAACCTAGACAGAAAGAGAGTTGAACAGTTCAGACCAGGATCAATTTTTTTTTAAAGAAAAGTAAGCACAAACAGAAAACTGGGATCTTAGAAAGGTTCTTTTCTCAGAAGCCAGTAACTGTGATCATTTGATTTCTTATTTGTAATCTTTAAACAATATAGTACAAGGAATCTTTTCTTTTCCTCTACTTTAATGCTGCTGACCGTATATAGTGCGTATTTTCAACTTCAATTAAGCTAATTCTTCTTTTCATCATTTCACCGTATGAAAGATGTTGAAAAATTATTCTTGGTTCAATGCTCGTTGAAGACTTTCATCTGAATATTGCACATGTGATTTGTTCACATTTCATAAAATAGGCAGAACAAAGCGCAACTTTCCAAATGAAGGGGTATCACAGCATGCAAAACAAACACACAAATTGTGTGTTACTTACAACTGATGAGAACGGACTTACCAAAACAATTTCATTATTGGCTTTTCCTTACATTTCAGATGCTGAGGACTTTTGATTGAGTACATAGCAAAGAACAGAGAAACTATGTGAGACAAACAAGACAGAGGGCTGGTTACCGTAACAATGAGCAGAATTCCTTTCAGGAGGGTGAGCAGCGATGTGATTGGCTGGATGATCGTGTGAGCCAGCAAGATAGCAAGAGTCAGGATCCAGGTGAATACTGGGATCACATAGATGTGTCTGTGAAGAGACACACGAGAGGTCGCACGCTTCAATGCCTTCATTTATGTCTCCTTTAACTATCTCCCGGCTTTGTCCAACCACACCAAATGTGAGACATCAAGAAACCAACGTCAAAAACGTTCCAACAGTCATCCCTGTCACCCGCACCATTGTCATGAGCAAAAAAATATCTGAAATTAAATCCAACCTTTTCACGACCACATCCATCTTCTGAGCGCACGAGCGGCCTGTGTTTTGTAACTGTAGTTCGTTGAAACATTTCCCCATCCTAGCTGTGCTCCAAACTACATCATCCTCCACTTTTCAGGACTCAAGTCTTTGAACAAGTCCACAGCTCTTTGTTGATGCGTTTATTTACACACAGAATCTCTCTTCAACAGAGATTCGGTTTCTCTGTGCATTCATTGAAGTGAGTATCTTGGTAATACCGCTCTATTTATGCAACACTCAAAAGTATTTTTCCTCTATTTGACAGGAACATTAAGATTAATGTTTTACGAAATATTTCACATTTTAATTTTTTCCAATGTAACGCTGAGAGACCAAAGCACAGTGCACATTATAATTGTAGTGAAATTAGTGGAGGAACAAGAAGCTCCAGATGCAAAGCAAAACATCCTGAAAATGCTTTGATTGGAAAAGCTGAATCCTCCACACACATTATTTTAATGTGTTATATTATATTACCTTTATGTAGACAAAGGGAACGTAATATAACACACATATACACATTCAAAATTTTTCAAACATTTGGAGGATTAATCATTTTTGTCTTAATTGTCAGAAGAGAGATTATAAGATTTTTTTTTTAAGATTATAAGAATTCCATAGCTGCAGAAGGAGGGGGCACGCATGTTTTAATTTTAATTATACACACGAGATTTAACTGCTACTTAAAGCTTTCAGATAGATTTAGTTCTATATTTCATCTTCGACAAAAATAACCATATTCTATGCTTAAAACTCGATTGAAAGAAAACGAAGAGACAATCATTTGGTCCCTGGGTTGAAATCTCAGATACGCGTTAAATCTTGCTGCGCTTTGTGAGCTTTATTTCCAAGACATCCATTCTAATGCAGCAGCAGGACTAGGAGAGGAGTTTTTGTGCAGAGACCTGCGGTAACCTATTGATTGCTGCCCCTGGGGAGGAGGAATAAGGAGGTTTATCCAAAGGAGGCTGCCCAAGGTTATTTCACGCCAGTAACCCTGCCTTCCCACTCCCACAACGCATCACGGCATCTCCCCTGGCACCAAGCAAGCCGATAATGAAGCACCCAACCGTGCCAAAGAAGCAGTCCAACCAACCTGAAGAGCCTGAATAACATTATTTGGGTTAAGTATTTACTGGGGCGTGAAAAATAAATTAGTCCTGTTAACTGATAAAGGTAATTATGGGCTTGGGAGAGGGAAGGAGTAGGTGTGAGGCAGGGAGGAGACAACAATCACTTCAAGGGATGGTTAACGGCGCTAAATTGAGTTTTACTTCAGTGACTCCACAGTGTTGGAGGTAGTCGGCAACACCGGGCTGATAACACATTTCAGCTGGATCAACTTAACCTGAACAGGGCAGTGATGAAGATTTACACCCGTATGTCTGTTGTATGACAGTTCTCACAAATCATTGTGGAGCAAGCAGGCCATTTTTATCCAGCCTTGATGTAAGAGCAGGGGATTCAGTTTAGTTGGATGGATGTAATTCAGTAATTACAACCTGAGAGTAACCCACTGAAAAAATGTACATATATGTGGGTTGACGAAAAAGATAAGCATTCATTTTGTTGGCATAATTCAACAAATTATTATAAATCTTACAGGGGGAATTGCTGGAGCTTATATTGATATTCACTTAAAGACAGCACGATCAAGTTTAATGATCAGCAGTCACAGTCACTGTCCATTTAACCGGTACATAGGTTTGGCAACTGGAAGATGAAGTCAAGAAACGCATCTTTTGTGTTACAAAACGTGTTTGTTTGTCTGACTGGAATTAAAAGGATACAGGACCGGAAAACATGATAAGGCTCCAGAATCAGGTCTAACCTATTTCCAGTTCAATTTTGATACGAGTAATGACGAAATGAATATTCTGGGCGTGTATTTCATTGGTCATGTCAGGTGCTCTTCAGGATTTCCCCATAGGGTGGCAGTCAAACCCCATGTATCTGTCTTTCATGCCTCCATCGGCCATTTCTGTGTCAGGGTACGTCTCACTGTGCCACTACATGAAGGTAATCTTACTGGCTGTCATTCTGCAGTATCAGAGAGTCTCAGGTTGGAGGCCCAGAGAGAGGGGTGGTCCTTAGGATCATTCTCCAGGAGCGATATTATTAGGTCCAGACAGCCACCCAGTTGGTCAAATGAGGTCTCATTCGAAAGATTAGAGCCAACAGAACCATATGAAACCCAGACTTTGAAGCCTGTGACCTCCTCTCATGCACCAGCTAATCATTTGTTCCAATCTGACTTGATGGCAGCCCCAGGTGTCCACTCTCGTTTCAAGAATGACCACCGGTCATTACATCTCTATGGATAATGGTAATCTCAATGGCTACATGGGGGATTTGATAGACATGAAAATAAGACAGAGAAGGGGGAAGGAGTTGCTTCAAGTGTCTTTTTCTTCCAGTGATATTATTGGCTCTAGCTACCCAGATGGTGAAGTGAGGTGTCCATCAAACGCTTAAAGCTTGTGAACCAATTAAGTACTCATCGCCTAGAAAATTTTAGAAAAACAAATCAACATCTGATAATGGAAGATTTTGCTGTGTGAAGAACCATATGCGTTAGCTCTAATGAAGACAAATGCTGCAAGTTTACGCAATTGTTTCAGAACCTTCCACTCCAGTGGGCAACGGTAATCTCTCACGGTTGCATCAGTTTTTAGAATGAAATGAAGATTTTATTGTGAGCTTATGCAGATTTAAGCAACATTTTCTTGAATTGACTATTCACCGTTCTGTTCTCTGAAATGTGGCTGTGATACAGACAGAAGGGCACTTCCAATTGTGCAATCTCAAAAGCCTGCAATTTTTGGTGGCTTTGCATATAATAATATTATCTTTTTTTTTCCATTGCTGAATGTTTTTTTTTTATTGTTCCCTTTCATTTCAATGATTTTAATGACTGAGTAACAGTCTATTAAATGCTGCTCACCCATAAGAGAATTACAGTCATTTATACTGTCTGTAATAATGGAAATAAGCAACTGCCTCGTCTTAACTGCAGCAACTGATCTCCAGTCCCTTGCTCCCCCAGCCTGTACTCTTGTGTTCAGTCTTTTGATTCCTCATATAAACTCCAGCTGACCTCTACCAGTTACTGTAAAACCAGGTCGAATACCAGTGCACAGTTTCAACAGTTGTTTAAACAGACTGAAGAAGTTCTTTATTTCTGACTGAATAATGTTGCAATTAGATGTCTAAATATTATTAGATCTGGGCTTTATTAGGCAGAAAACACAATGGGGACACGGCATGAGGCACTACCCACACCCAGGTCCAATGCTGTATATTTTACTATGTATATAGCAGAGGACACGTTTATTTTACTTTTTGAAAGTATTCATTGTGTGTAGAAAACTTACCTGACATTAAGAAGAGCAGCATAGGCCTCACTACCAGCTAAGACGTAACTGATCCCAATGGAAATGCTGGAAAACAAAAGAACATGTGAAAAGTACGGGAAGATAAAGAAAACAAGCGGGAGTTGTTAGCTATCAAGCAGTGATTGGTCATCTCTTCCAGTCATAGTTAGCACTCCTCCGCTGTGTAAACATGAGAATATTTTTTTATGGTGCCTGAGGCGAAGAACAGCTCAGAGATTTCATTTGAAGATAATTCCTTGTTTGAAGCAAAGTGCCTTGATCCTCCACAACTTCTCTTCTTTAAATATGCTCAAAACAAAAGTTGCCGTTGGGTGCTACTTAAAGCAAATGTTTTCATTGAAGAGTTCCCTCAACTCTTTGCATTACGCATTCATATCGAGCCAGAAATGTACTGCGCTTTCATAAACGTGCTGGATGATGTTGAACACGAGTCTCTTTAGTGGTGGTTCAATCCAGAATAAATGAGAGCACCGTAGCATCTGTTGTGTTTGTTATAACTTTGAGCCTCTGTAATCTGTCAACAGTTGCTTGTGGAGAGTGAAAATCCATTAGCAGTTTCTCCAGACAGCTCAGTGTCTTGCTTTTACTGCCATTCTTTCTTTCTTTCAAATCTCTTCTTTCAAATCGTAAGAGGGAACTGCCTCTACTGCACTTGAAGCTGTGTTTATGTACCAGCATGACTAAACAAAGATTCATAGCAAAGAACAGAGAACGTTTGATGTAAACATGCTGGAAGATATTACTACAGATATTTAAATGCAAATTAAATTGACCAGGATGAAGCATGCATTTCTTCAGTATAACTGAGTGACTGTTTCCTTGTGTGTTCTTAGGTACTTGAAAGTCACCTGATAAAAAAAAGAAAAGGAAAAAAAAAGATTATTGGCCAAAATGTGGTATGCCAGCTACTATGTGTGAAAAGGGCTCGAGATGGTTATAAAATTGCTTTCCTTGTTAAGATTCTACTGGTAACTGATCCCAAAACCCTTAACAAACTAAGAATGCAAACATTTAACAACGCTCTGGCAAAAACAGAAGGCATTTTTCTTTCCCCTTTATGGCTGTGTGGGTGTATTTCTGCAACATTTTGTTAGATATCCACTCCTTCGGTGAGTCACCCGTCTATGTGTGGGTGTGTAAACAACAACATCCCTGATATATCATGTTTAGCCAACTAATTAGGAGGAGCAAATACTTTCTGTCTAATGTTGATCAAATTTTCCAACCAGAGGCTGCTGTAAAATGTTCACTGAAGGTGTGTATCGAATTTGCTTAGGTTGCAATACAATGTCATTACAGACTAAAGCATTATTTAACATGACAAAACCTTAATTGAACAGATTTTTTTCTATGAATGAAAACTCTGTATTATCCTGTTATTATTCTGTTCTTTTTTTTACAACACACCAACCGCATGACATCTACATAAATCTCACGTTTCATTTCAAGTTAGCATTACCTGTTCCGTGACTATGTGTGTGTGTGTGTGTGTGCGTACAGTGTACATTTGCATGTGCTCTTTGCGTCCGGTACCAGTGTGCCATTATGTGTGTTGTTAACAGCTCCATTCTGTAGGGCAGTACATAAAGACCATGGGGCACCAAGGGTAAAAGATGTGTGTGTGCAGTTGAGGCCCCGCATTGATCGACCACTAAGCCTCCTTGAACACAATAAGGGAACTATTGATTGTCCAAGTGTTACAGAACTGCTCACACACTGATAACAAGACCTTCCACCAGTGATGCTAAAAGCCCTGTCCCCTTTCTGCCTCCATCTGGACACACACAGTGACACACATGGCTCTTGTTGTACCATCGGTCTTTTCATCAAGTAGAAATGAAACATTGGCTATCCCACATCATTCATCTTACTGAGCGACATAGAGAGACTATTACTTTGGAGCCACTGAAGAAATTGATGAGCAACAGAAACAGAAGGCATTTTACCATTCAGGAAATAAAAAACAGCATATTTGTTATGTAAATTATGGTATTTCACAGTACAGCAACTTTTATATTCTTAGACATTTGGCTTAGTTTAATTCATTCAAAATTAAATTGTAGAATTTTTTTTTTTACAATTATCAGTTTTCAGACGTTAGTGAAATTTTAGTTGAGTTTCATGTATTAATCAATCAATCAATCAATCAATCAATCAATCAATCAATCTATCTATCTATCTATCTATCTATCTATCTATCTATCTATCTATCTATCTATCTATCTATCTATCTATCTATCTATCTATCTATCTATCTATCTATCTATCTATCTATCTATCTATCTATCTATCTATCCATCCATCCATCCATCCATCCATCCATCCATCCATCATCCATCCATCCATCCATCCATCCATCCAGCTAGATAGCCATGTAGATATCCAAATAGCCATATAGCTAGCCATATAGCTATCTGTCTAGCTATCTCGCCTAGGAAGTTGGTGGATTGCAGATTACACAACAATGATCATATTTCATCAGGCTCCGACTTGACTCTGGCAGACCCTGTCCCTGATTAATACTGTCTCTGAATTTCAATGGGAGAGAAAAACAGTGGTCGTTACTGTTCAGAGAGAGAGAGAGCAAGCAAACACAGCAGAAACTGCCCTGGTAGAGAATGGGTTTGAGACAATAGCAGTTGTTGACTCGACTGTCCTCCAATCCCCCGCCCTGCTAGAGGCTGGGTGTCCCCGATTTTGTAGATCAAATTATGGTCACCTTAGTCTAAACCTGAAGGACAGTTCTCACACAAGTCTGCTGTTCTGGCTCAGATGAGAGCAGTTGTGCCCGTCCAGGGCACTGAAAGTGAAATGACTTGGCAGCTTTCTCTCCAGCATTGCTAAACAGGGAAGGATGTTGTGCTGTGTTCCCATTGCAGTGGGCCAACAGAACACATGTGGTAAATTGAGCTATAACTGAAATTGAAAATTCTGACTGCTGATAGAGGTCAGGAGTCAGAATTTTGCAACTTCTTTCTGTATTGACCTTTGATGACTGAAAAACGGTGGTCTTATTTTTCTGCATTCTACCAACATTACATCATAATTATAACTTGCGTCAGTTATGTGATGATAGTGACAGTATGTCATAATCACAAGACTGCATAATTACAAGACAAATATGTAAAAGAATATATGGCAAGAAAAAAAATATGCCAAAGAGAAAGTCACGGACTGCCAGATTTTTGGGAGGTTGTCATGAATATTTTTAATTCATTTAATTTCATCCACATAGTAACTAATAAATTACTCTGTAGGGTCAATTATATTAATAAGCCAAACTTAAGGACCTTCATTTGTAACCTAACAGTCAAAGGCTCATCTCCTGCCATGGCCGAGGTGCCCCTGATTAAGGCACCTGACTAAATTTTCTCCCAGGCTCCTTCAGCTCCTCAAATTTCCCCATAGTAGGATGATTTAAGGACTTATTTCTTTCTTTCCATTTTTATTAAACCGATGTGTTTTTTTAATCCAAGTTTAAGCCCTAATCCTAGCTGTAAATCCTAATCCTAGTTGTGAACCATTGGTTAGAAACCCTCATTCAGCCGTGGCCACAGCTTTCCACAATGAAGCTGGTAATTAAAATAGGTGAACAGGTGGTAACTTATAGGTGGTAAACAAAGGTAAAATTGCACATTTGAGACACAAGCAACTCATCGCATACTGGAATAAAAAAATCTCGTCAACCCACCCCCTCCTGCCTCCATTCACTGTGATTTACTCTATGATCGGCATAAATTGCAGTGTTAGCATAGAGACAAAGAAATGGCGCTGTCATCAGCATGGTGACTTACAACTGGAAGAGGAGGATGCAGTTGAAGGCGTGGCTCATGGGACGGGAGAGGAAGAGCTGTCCGAGCAGGTGAAGGTTGGGCTGGAGGCTCGCCTCGTGGTTGTGTAAAGGTACTGCGTCAGTCTGTAGTAAACCTGTATCTGAAGACAGCCAAAAGTACTGATTTTTAAGTGTGCAAATGGACAGAATGTTGATTTTTTTTTTGTAGCAAAAAAGAAAAGAAATCATTTAAACTAACTCCAAAACCTCACTGTAGATCTAGGGTCACAAATGGTTTATGTAAACATTTTCAGGAAACTGAGATCAAAACACACACCAGGAAATTAGTGTGAAGAGTACAGTACATTTTTCTTTTTTTTGTTACAATCAAGGTTATTTCAATACTCTTCCCAATAAACATACCCAAAACACAGCACATTCTTTTTCATATTGTGCTGTTCCATATTTCCAAATGTATTTACAATAGTATATTATCATATGGTACAAAGTTGCATAACATGAGCTACAGGGGTCAGGCAGTCACCAACCAATGACATTTCACATGCTTTTCAGCACAAAAATGTATACATAGACGGCTACAGGGTGGCCATCTTGGAACGGGGCCCTCGCATTACATCTATAGAGGAACGACGTGCTTTCAAAAGATATCATAAATCACTCAGTTCTTAAGCAGTTTTCCTGGGGTTCGCGTGGAGCAAATGTCAGAAATGCTTGACAGATAGATAGACAGACATAAATAAACAAAAAGATACCCATAAAATGTTCAAATGTGTTCAGGTTTTTATTGAAAGCATTGCTTTAGGCTATGCACTGCATTTGAGTATAATTGTATAATTATTTTTTTTATATTGCTATTCCTATCATCACATCATTATATCCCTGTATTATACTATTATTGTTACTTATTCATATTATTTTTATACTGTAGTTATCGAGATTCTTCTTTTGTTATTGCTGTTATTATATTCTCCCTTACAGTACATAAATCTTACCAGAGAGAAGTGATCCCATGAGATCCGGTTTCTATACAGTGCTCATTAGAGCATCCATATGCCCAACAGAAGTCCCCCTTCTTTTTGTCTTTCGATGTGTCAGAAGCTTGTTCGCCTCACACTGTTTACATAGCCATTGCTGGATTGAGAGGTAGAGAGAGTGTGTTTGTTGGTATAACCAGCTTTTTTTAAAGATCCAAGCTCCTTGTATTGTAGCCACATGTAACAAATCGACCCAATCAGAAATTGGTTCAAAATTCAGCGAATAATTCTACTTTGAGATTGAGGAATCCCTCTGTCCTTCATAGATTGCCATGCACGCTGCCTTCATTAGCCCCACTCCAAGATGGCGCCCCTTTAAGCACATCCCTCCAACTGTAGCTCACTCTGTCTAGCTCTCTCATTCTCCCCCTCTCTCCGCTTTCTCTCTCCCTGCCATGCACATTTGCATTTTTTTCCCACCCTCTCTTAATTCTTTTTAGCATTTCTTGAATTGGAGTGTGTTCGTACAGGTCTTGAGATCAGTGAAGATTCCACATTTCGACTCCAACATGGACATCTGTTTTAAAGTTATTTGTGCAAACTGGTGTTTGAAATGGAATTTTCTCCTGTGTTTTTTATCCTGAGCTAAAACAAACTATTTTTGTGGATTTTCTGTTAGTACTTTTTTTTAACTTTATACATTCCGACCAATATCTGTGTTTCATCTTTGAATTTCAGTCTTCCTGATTCAATAAACATCTATTGGTGAGTTCTTCATATCCTACATTACGTTCGATAAAAGATAATGGAATTCTCAATGTTTTTTTTCTGTAAAAGTTTCTGTAAAATGGTCTTATGTTTATAAAGTGTATATGGCTCCAAGTTTCCACACAGTAGGCAAAGACAAGGCAATATGAGAGAGTACAGTGGTTTCTTCAAATCTTTTTTTTAATTTTTTTACATGAGCTGTATGAGCTTTCCATGTCAATCCATCATCTATAATCACACTTAAGACACAAAATTCCCAAACATTTTCGATCACTACTCCTTCTATGGAAAACTAAGCATTTCTCTCATTTGTTTGTTTGGCACAGATCATAAACTTGGTTTTGCAAAGAATCTATTTTCAACAAACCACTCTCAGTTTTACTATTTCATTTTCTATACTTTTGGCTCGAGTTGTTAAGTCCTCCCCTGAACTGAAGATGTTTATGTCATCAGCAAATAACACATATTGTAACAACTTAGGATACTTCACAAATGTCTTTAATAAATATAAAATATATAAATTATAAGGTATATAAATTTGGAGTAGCCCACACTCACAAATAATACATATTAAAGCCTATTGTCTTACTACAGTAGGTACCTGAGCTGTTCAGAGCAACTCCCCTGACACCATATGATTTGAAATTCGTATTTTACAGTCTTAAGTGTCCAATGCTTTATCTAAATCAGTGATTACACCAATCAGAATCCTTTCTATGTGTTTCTATGTTTCTATTTTCTATGTTTTCTACTGCAGTGCGTCAGTGCTTCATCAGTGCAAAAGCAGCAGATCTTCTAGGCAAAAAAAACAAACTGGCTCTCAGTCATATTTTTATTTTTTTCCTTTAAATTATATAATTTCTTTGCAAAGAGTTTTTCACTTTTTAGTTTTTACTAAAATTGTGATAGTGAAACTGGTCTGCAGTTAGTAAAATTGTGCTTGTCTTCTGATATATGAAATGGAATAACCTTTGCTTTGTTAATTTTAACTGGGAAAACCCTATAGAAAAATGAAGATTACAGACTACACAATTATCTTTTTTACAATACCTATTCCAATACTATCAATGTCAGTGGATGTCAGTCCCTCTTTAACATAAGTTCTCAGCGGTTTTCAAATTCTTTAAGAATTTCAGCCATTTCAAAGACACCTTTATTACCTGCTACTTGCAGTGTTTTCTCAGGATAATTATTTGGTATGGATTCCACCTGCTTTTGTTTTTCTTTCCGACTCTTTCCTCCCTTTTAGCCTTCTGCAGCACTCTGTACCTTATGGTGAGGGCTGATGGTGGATGCTGGTGAGGCCTAGTGGCAGGGCTGCTGCTGAGATCAAGTGATGGTGGACGCAAGAGGCCACATTTTTAAGGCTCCCCAATAAACTCCATTCTGGTCTGATCTCCAACAATGTTATAACTGCAGCATGCTCTGGGGGCCTGTTTCACAGAGGGTTAAAGACTTTCAAAATAAAACAGGAAATGACAATCAAACCCTCACACAAGACAAAACCTCACCAAGGCGTGACAATTGCACTGACAGATGTGCTTCAAACAAATGAGAATTATCTAAAAACAAGTCATTTTTCAGTATTTTAAGTGTAAAGAGATTTGTTTTAACTAGAAATATGTCATTCATGGCACGATTAAGATCTGACAATTTCTTCAAATTCGCTGTAAGAATGTATTAATATCTACCCTTTGTTTCCCACCTGTTGCCATGGTGACTCATTGAATTGGGGCTCCACTGTTGATGGCTTTTTAAAGTCATGGTGCACGCGCTTAACTCCAGGTGAAACTAACTCAAATCTGTTTTTCTGGAACTTAAAACTCAGAATTTCTTATCTCAGAGTAGATCAACTCAGAGTTCAGGGTTAGACTCAGTTTGTTGAACCT
Source organism: Karalla daura (assembly GCA_029224185.1). Lineage (NCBI taxonomy): Eukaryota > Metazoa > Chordata > Actinopteri > Chaetodontiformes > Leiognathidae > Karalla > Karalla daura. Next base: position 2,578,176 of record CM055194.1, read on the forward strand.
CCTTTGTGAAACAGACCCCTGCTGTTTAAACTCAAAGGGCTCTCTTGCTGTGCTTTGTAGCTTGATACTAGCCCCAGGCTGCTACCACAACACAACCAAACAGCCAATTGCAAGTGTAGGATCTGCTTATGGTGCGATAACTTTGACATAAGTAAACCTGACAGAGCGTGCAGTATCAAACATGATAGTTACAAGCATGTTAAGTTGATGGCAATGCTTAAGTCGGTCATATGAGAGCAGTATTTACACACACACAAATACCTCAAACAAACATCTCCATCTGTGCCAGTTCTTGAGTTTCAATAAAAAGGTACCAGTCACACAGGCACAGACCTGTGTTATGGCTTTTGTGCACAAAAGAGCACTTGTGGGCACAAATTTTAGCTTCACAGAAGTATCAATAGCACAACATCATAATACCAATAAGCAAGTTAATTTAAGACCTGCATTCAGAATTTTCCAGGATACAGATGTGATGCAAAACTGCACATAAATCATGAGTTTGCTTCAAGTAAGGGGATGCCGTAATATCTCACTGGATTCCTGCCAAACAAGTATGGGAATCTGACTTTTATGATGTGCATACACAGTAGACTTGGCAGTGGCCTTTTTTCAATTCCTGGTGCAACCTGCTTATTTCTCCTAGGCTGGAAATGGATTCGGGAGTCAACGGTTTGTATATATCCCCAGTGACTAAGCTGGGTTAGGGAACCTAAATTTAGGACACAGGTGGTGATCTACACCAACTCTGGAGGTTGGACGGCTTGACAATCATTTTGATTTTAACAACAGATTCGAAACGATTCTCGTCTGCCTCCGGCTGTGCTTGTACCATTCATCTCTGGCGACAGAAACATTTCAAAGACCGATATAAACCCATGGGCTTATAACCCGTCATTGAAAATTAAACATGGCACTTATGTACAAATCAAATTACCTATTATACTATATATTATAATATTCCCTCTCTTTAGGACAGTCCAAGCTGATTAACGAAAAAGGCCTGAGAAGCCACTGGCCCATATAATTAGAAATCAGTTCTTAAATCATGGCTTAAACACTGTATCGGACAGAACCTTGAGACTACGTGCATTTGGAGCATATAAATGCATATGCTCCGGAGATACAGTGGGGGAATATAATAATTTACCATTCCTTCCCATGTCCAGAGTTGTGTGAGTGTCAAATTGATCATTAATATCAGTTTTTATTCCAGGCCATTTGAGAGATGGTGGTCAATAGGTATGCCAACTGTAGACAAAGGACATAGTGTGTGTATAGGACAAGGTGTGTTTCTTTATATGCATAACTAGGCTGTTGGAAAAAGTGTGTATATATGGCTATGCATTCAGAATTCTAATGAGTGCACTTGACACTTTATTAGCAAATAACAGGATCAGACTGAAATAAGCCTCATCACTAATCCACTAATCATCACGGTTGAAGGGTTTTCTGCACACTGTCTAATATCCCTGACGGCCTGAACGTGTAAATAGATCTGGGTAGCGTTCGGCCACATGATTCCTGTAATAGAGATGACAAAATTAGACAGGTGTGCGGGGAAGATTAAATCTTGACAACTGAATATCAAAAACCCATTTTGTCCCATTTTTTGTTCCACAAACCATGTCACTTTCAGAGAAAAACGTCTTTTGTTATTCTGTTTTATGGATGGCTTTGTTATGCTTGTTGCTAACTCAAAGCAGACAGTAGTCATGTAGGCTATTTATAGGGGGCATATTGAGCATTTTTTTTTTCACCATTGTCACAATTTCAACATCTACAGAGTAGTTTTGTAGAATTTTTAACTTCAAATACTCCAGTTTCAGCCACTACCTGGCCATTGCCAAGAACACTTCATTTTGGCTGCTGCTTTCCTCTGATTGGCTGACTCAGTGGAGGATTCCTCACAGGAAGACAAGGTTTTCCAGTGTGGTGGAAATTTTACATGCATCTGGGAACATTTTATGTCAGTATCCATTTAGACATAGCCTGAACTCTGTGTGCTGCAGCCATCAAAGACTCAAGAACTTCACTGTAAAATCACTCTCAGCTCCTTCACATGTCCATTGTAATGCCTATGAAAATTCCCTGCTCACAGGACACCAGTTGTAAAGTCTTGCTCAGCTCCTGACAATTTGTTTATTGTGACCAAATGGTCTTCACACTTAGGAGTGTATTCCTGGAGTTCAGGATAAAATGCATTGTGTCCCTTCCTCAGGGAAACTCTCATCCACTGGCAGTGGTCAGAGTGTGTTGTCTTCCTTCTCTGCAGAGAATAAACGCTTGGTACCTGTTCCAGTCTTGCTTTTTGATTTTCCCAGACATATGAAGAATTTTTCCACAACACCAGCCATGACCCCACCAGTACCGCATTGCTGCTGAGCTCTGCACCAACACAGATACAGTACATGCCTGCACGCGCGTGCATGCGCCGTTTCTCCTCTGATATATCGACATTTTATTGTCACTGCCCCTGAGCATCTTTTCTTTCTCAGAGAGAGAGAGAGGGATGCGCAGCTCAGAGAGAGAGAGAGAGAGAGAGAGTGAGCCGCAATCAGAGGGATGTGATCCTTAAAATCAATTGAAACCTCTTCCACCTAGAGCGGCTTAACAACATCCCAGATGTGCTGAGCTGCAGCTTGCTGCTCCCCAGCACTCCGGAAAGGTCGCATCCTATTTTTTGCATTTCCCGCTAAAGCTAAACCGGTTGGATTGCACCAGACCGGAAGTTATCATTACGGAATCAGAATAAGCTTCCATCAAACTTCAAGACAGAACACCGAAAGCTTGTAAAGATTAGGTTGATCAGACGTCCCAGTTAAAACTCTCCCCAAAAATGCCCTAGCTTTGAATAGAGAAAAAAAGAGTGCAGAGAGAGAGAGAGAAAGAGAGAGAGAGGGGCAGAAACGGCCGAGAGGCAGAGACGGCAGAGAAGGGACCCTATGGGAACCGTGTTGCTGGTGTGCCACAGGGCGTTGCAGCTGTTAAGTATTCAGTGGAATATCGGCGTGATGTGCACATCTCCATAGCAGGTGAAGGGATCAGTGGGACCCCCATGTAAGCTGAGTGAGTTCTTCCCCCAGGTCCAGTTGACAGAGTGCTGGATCTCAGGAAGTCCAGCCCCAATATACAAAGGTCTTGCACCTCAGCCACTGACAGACCTCCCAACTTTACGGTCACTAGTCCTTTACTCTACATGGGGGCCAGCTCACCAGTCACTTTACATAGCCATACTGCAGTTCAGGCCTCAACAATGGTGCTGTCAAGCTGGTGTCCACTAGGGTGGTGCATGGGGACTTGGCCAAGGTGATGAGGACGTGATAGAAATTCCCAACATGAGTCCAGTCCACTACCATCACAGAATCTGCTATGGCATCAGGGTTACGGGAGGCAACATTGGGGGTCTGTGTTTCCCTACCCATCCCCATGTCTGCAGGGACACCACATCAATAAGTTCAGTTCACTGAGCTGGCGAAGCAAGTTTCTCTTGGGCTGGGTTGCTGTCCACTGCAGTCCTCACCACTGGACCACCATCTCCCAGTCCACTTTCTGCAGTCTCGGCTCCCACCATCTCTCTCTTGAGCTCTGGCTCTAAAGCCTTCTGCAGAGCGCGGGCCTGTGCTAATTGAATCAGTAACTCTCTGAGTTATAGCCTGGATGAACTGATCTCTAGCCAGTTCACTGCAATGTAGGGGTCATGTGAGTGCACACTCTCCTGGCAGGAGTCTCAATGTTGTCTGTGTCTGCCACACAGTTCAGAGCACAAGAGGCCAGGTTGCTTACGGTGCCCAAAACACCTCTGCAAAGCCCCAACAAAAGCCTCAAAAACACCCTACTCCTTCGAGTTAAGCAGCAGCGAACATGCCAAAGCTTCAACCATAACACACATCGCCAGTTGCAGAGCTTTATGATCCATGACAACAGCTCAAACTCGACGTGAAAGGCCTCCCAATCTGCCTTTCCACAGTACCTTGGTGTCTTGACTAGAAAACCATGGCTGGGAACAGCACCATCATTATTTGAATGAGGCACTTCTCTGAACAATGCACTGCCACCTCCACGCCACTAGGGGGCACCCGAGTCACGAGTGCCTCTCTGCGGTGTGTCGGCTGGCCATAGTCGTGCATCAGCTGGCAGCTTCCTGGTCACATCTCTCAAGCGGGCGCTTCACTCTGATACCCACTTCAACTCCACTGCCAAACCCGCAGCAGTGGGGACGTAACCACCGTCCTCCTCCTCCATCTTAATTTTTGGGCACGTCCCGAACATCTGCATCTCCTCCATCGCAGTCACAGCTATGAGACGCTGGATTAGTGGGGGCTCATGGCTAACATAGGATGACACTGGCGTTTTTGCTCGTGACACCAGTGCAGTGTACCGTCTGGACGTTTGTGATCAATAAACAGGAGGCTGGCTCTGCTTGCAACCGCAGCGCTTATTAATCAATGAACTTCACTGTTGGTCATGACCACGGCGTACATGTGCGCTCTACCTCAACTCAGACACCTCTGTGAGACCAACCATACATAGACCACGTGCCCACATGTCACTTTCTGCCCACAGGCACACACACATGATCACACGCACACACAGACTAACTCTAAGGTAACCCGTTATTCTCTTATTCTCTTAACAGTAATTATAACCTGTCTACATTAAAACATCTCGACATGCAACATATTAACAAATCGCTATAAGATAGCATCTTGACTTATAATGCACATGAGCAGATCACTACAATAACACTGTAAATATGTTCTGAAATATGGAACTTGGAGCTTAATATGGAATATTATCATGGGATATGGAACCTGAGCTGAGTCTGTCTCTCTTAAGCACATACAAGTAAGTTTCATCAATTTACTAGAGACAAATCCAGGCCTTTGTGTCAAATCTAATACACGCCAATGTTTCCCGCATCACTATATTGTAAGGGCTTATTGGCTTTTGGGTTAGAGCTGATCGTCATGGTGGCAGGCAGTGATGCTGACCATTACATGAGGGGTTAGGGTTAGGGTTAGGGTTAGGGTTAGGGTTAGGGTTGTGTGTTGCTATGTGAACATAATTGAAACTGAAAGTTAACTTGACTTTCCAGCCCCTGAACTATAATGTTAGGGCAAACACAGCAGATAGTTGCTGGGGGTCCCGCACTGGGGTACTACTCACCCCAGATCTGGTGCTAGTAAAAATATCAAACTGGCCCTATGTCTGGAGCAGCAATTCTCCACCTTTGTATTTTAATACATATATACTGTTTTTTGTTTGTTTGTTTTTTTTGTATGAGAGAATGTGTCCAGTGTGCACAAGGAGGTTTTTACCTGCTTCTGCATTTTCACCATCATCGTCTTCTTCCTCTTCCTCTGTGGGACCTGGATCCTCAATGCCCACCTGATCCATAACGATACATTCTGCCACACCTGTCTAAAATCAAAACATTCATATATTAGGCATAGCTATAGGTTTTACTACACTCCTCATTACTATGATTAGTAAAATTAAAAAAAGGTTGGTAATATCATCATGACTTTTTCCAGTAAGGTTTTGTGGCACTGATCACACAAACATGTGTTTCTATAGTAGGTCACTTTATGGAAATGAGTTGTTGTTGCCATCAATTTGTTTCAACTAGAAGTTTGATATGACAAACTGTCCATTTCCTGTGATAAATTTCTCTACCCGTGTTTAACATCGTCACTGGTGCTCTTGAATGTATTTAATGTGTGAATGTATTTATTTCATATATCTTACATTCTCTGCCTTTCAAAGAAAGTGGATCTTAAACTCAGAGTTTCCAAAGTGAAATGGAGGCACACAGTGTGTTCAGGTGTTTGTACCTTTAGAGCTTCCAGCTGCACCACTTGGCATTTCTGGAGAAGCTCCACAAACAAATGAATGAGCAAGGCCTACATAACAGGGGAGACAAACTATATGGGAGAATGCAGAGGCAGCAGGTGATAATGACAGGAAAAAACATTGACGTGGATGAAAAATGTTTATACTACAAGATACAGACACACTGGTCAAATCCAAATTCCATTTAATGACCATTGAACAATGACAGATTCCAAGACACCGCATCATTAATCATATAATTAAGCAAGGGAGTGTTAAGAAAGAAGTCTATGTCCACATTTTACTTACCTGGACAAAGAAGCCAACAAGAAAGGAGACAAGAAACGGTGCCAGTCCAGCATGAGCTATTGTGACTGGAAGACCTAGAAATAATAATAATGTACTTGTAACTTAGAATTTATGGATCCAATTAATCATTTTTATAAACAAGTTACCAACATTCCCATGCTGTCTAGATGCAACTTGTGTAGATTTTTGTCTTAACAATTGTATTTTTGACAGCCTTTTGATCTGCCTTTACATGCTAACAGCTGCTATCTTGCACACAGATGACACATACTTGCTTCAGTTTATGAAAATACATATAACATCATCACTTAGGCCAATTAGGCCAGTGAGGTAGAGGATGGTTCTTGGTATGGAAGTTTGTGAGTTTGAGCCTCAGCTTGTGCATCATTTCCATATGAGAAATCAGCCTAAACTTTTCAATAAGGTCCAATCCCATGCCAGATGCCCCCATCAGATGTCCTGATGATGGAACGACAGCAATCCTCTCAATTACAAAACTTTGAAAATTTATAACAAATACACTATATGCACTACAGCTTTAGAACTTCTATTTTGCCCTGACCACACAGCAGGTATAACTTTTGTCATTGTGCTAGATCTACCAGTGCTATTTTCTCATTCCTTTCCGTGTTCTCCCAGCTTTTTCACGTTCCTCGATTTCTCTTTGTGGATAACAATGTCCAGTGTTCCTTGTTTAGCCTGTTCCAGTTTCCTGGATTTTTGGACTTGCTTTTCTTGTTGATTTTGTGCTTCTGCATTTCTACCCTTATTCCAGGGTTAATAAACCCCTCTGTAAACCTGAATTACCTGCACTGTTAAGCATTTGAATCCTCCTCCCCAAATTTCCTACTGCCTGTTGTATCTGACCATGACAAACCTCCCATTAAATTGTATAGATAGCACTGATTTCAATATGACAATCAAGTGAATGAACAAGTATTAACTTGGACTAACTACACCTTTGGGGTACTACATGAAGACCCTGATGAAAACAAAGCAGTAAAATGTAATATCTCATGTAATTTCCAAATCTACAAAAATCTTGGTGGTGCTAATTACACTTCATAAACTGCACTGTTATGCCAGTGAAGGATGGACAGACCCTTAAGTACATTCAAAATTATTTGATTTTAGAAGAAGTATGTCCAGTAATAATAGAGATAGATAATAGAATCATGTTTTGCCATCATAGTAGATACACTGCAGGCACACAACTATATACATCTGTTTAATCACAATCCAGTAAAATAGTGAACTATAAATAAACTTGAAGTGAAATTAATTAAATTAACTGATACTGAACTTAACTGACACCTGCTCACCAGGTAGATATAGGTGAAGGTTAATATGAAAGCCGAGTTCCACCAAGAACAATTAAAATATCCGAATGCACTGATTCATCACATTCACCCCCCAGACATTTCATTCTATTTCTGCCAAAAGCTGCTCTTAAATCTTGCACACTGGACCTCGATGACAATTTCCAAACCACATCAAATTTCTCATCAAATTTCTGTTTCCAATAAATAACTCACCAACCGTTTTAACAGTTCAATCATCAGATCCATAACCTCCAAAGTAAAGTTGCCATTTCAATGTTTTCCTTGGGCATGAAGTACAGATTAATTTACGTGGTATCAAAGAAGAGAGTGATGTTTTGACAGTTTTTTTTAGACTGTATAAAGAATACTCACCTAAGATTCCTGTTCCCAGTATTGTTGCAATGGTCAAGAAATCTACACATAAAAACAGACAACGGTCAGACGCATACAATGCATTCAGGAAGTCACAAAATCCAAACTAAAATACAGTACTGAGTTATTGTCAGGACTGCATTAAAGAGGTTTTGGGTCAATTCAATGGCAATTTTCATGATGGCCCCATTTTATCGCCTGACAGCTACAATATCCAGCAGAGGTGACCCCAATGTATTATAAGCCTGCCAAGCCTGCCCCCCCCCCACAACAAAGCTTTTTTTTTTCGGCTGCTGGAGTCTCCGCTGTCATCCGTGTGTGTTCAGATACCACTGGAAATGCAATGTAAACTCAAGTTCTGTCGGAAATTTGATAATCTAGATGACTGATGATTGCAGTTTCTAGTACACAGCACGGGAAAAATGGTTGACGCCAATTAGATGCCCTCCCTAACCATTCATGTTCACACGGCATATTTTAAAGCAGTCAATCCATGCACACTGCATCATGTGCACATCACCATGCAGCTGTGAGGCCCTCGATTACAATGACAATGAACAAGCAGCCCTGTTGTCACCATGAGTTGATAGCCATATTGACAAGGTGGGTCACTTTCTGTTGCATTTAAATCCATCACAGGCACTCCACAGATGTGACATCATCACTGGAAATAAGCTGTCATTTTAAATCACCTTGATCGTTTTTCATGATTCTCTTATCAATGCCACCCGGTGCACTCCGCCACCACACTAGAACTGACTGAGGGACATATGGTGGCAGTAATTAGACATGTCATCATAATCTTTTTCAGATTGTCTGTGCTCACACAGCTACGGGTGCATGAAATATAATGGCACAATAACTCGTACCGCAGACAGAATTATCAGAGTTAGACAGGAACACGGCCAAAATGACCCAGACAGAATTGATTCTGATGACTCTGCGCTCAGCGAGATGAATAGGTCTCCACAAGGTACTGGCTCGACTTGGCTCTGCCTTTTTGTGTTTTAATTACTGTACCTGGAATCTGGTGTTTTTTAGTACCTGCTTGGCTGTTGAGCTAAGCAGGGGTCAATGGAAACAGGGCATTAGAGTTGTCACAACGACAACTAAAATACCATCTCTTGGATTTCCTCCATTGTGTGCATGTGTCATGTTGTCATGCACTTTGTTAATTGTGTGTTATTGGATGCTTGTCACATCAACCTCACTGGCCATAACACAACAACTTGTCAACAACGAAATGTCACAACAATATCTGTATATCATCAGTTTATTTATCAGTTCATTACTGCCGCAATGCTGGGGTCGTTCAGCTCACTAAAGACAAAACATCCGGAGCAATGAGCCTACTGATCTGCGTCGATTGGACTTCTCTGACTTGTTTTGGTCTGTTCTGACTGCATGGTACAACCTGACATCAGGTTTTGCACAAATCTCAGGGAGACTGAACGTAGCCTAAATTGTCCCGTGGTGTTATGCAGAGAGTGAATGGTGTGTGTGTGTGTTTCCTGCCTTTGACCTGTGTGAACTGGAGCAGAACCTGCAGCACCAATGTAAAGCAAGTGAGATAATGGATGCATTTCTGCAATGAAGACATTTTCTACTGCTTTTTATTGGGTATGGGGGGCTGGTGGCAATCTGAACTGCCAGTGCAATTTAGGGTCCGTTACTGTTTCACGATTCAACTACAGTGAATACACTCACCACAAACAGCGGCAGATTAAAATACGCGCATTAACAAAGAATTGAGATTGATCAAGAACGAAAGCAATTCCAAGCAATAAGTTTTGGAGTAAGTCCCATGTGAGAAATACAATAATGAGCAGTCATTTGATTCACGAGAGCGCAGCATGGAAGAGCAGCCATGGAAGAGCGTATTCTCCATGCAGTACCGGCGAGAGTTACTTATTTACTAATCTATTCATTTGTTTACGCTCCGCCGCTTGTCCGCGTGTGTCCGCGGCAGTCCTCGGGCCACCCGCATTGACGCGTTCCGCTCTCGCTGAAGCCTCCAGCCGGTCGATTTTCTCATTTTGGACCAGTGTGCTGCATTTCCCCGAGCTTCGCGTGTGGCCTGTTAGCGGGGATTGGTGACTGGGCGCCGAGGTAGGTGCGTGTCGGTACTCACAGCACTGCAGGTAAATAAAGCGCAACTTCCAGTGCTTGTCCTGGTTTTTCCGGGTGATTTTGATGGACAGGGTGTTGAGACTGGTGTCGAGGACGGGGCAGGGGCTCGTTTGATTTCTTATCTCCTCCGTATCGGTCGCCATCATTTTCACTGGCCTCTCTCTCCCTCTCTCCTCCCTCCCTCTCTTCATCCTCTCTCTCTCTCTCCTCCCCTCCCGTGAATGCGCACGGTCCTCCGGATGCTGCGCGCGGCCGACGACGCGCTGTCGTCCCAGGGAGCTACAGCATCATACGGAGTCCTGCTTTTGGATGCATGCTAGATAAATCACACAGACGGCGCCCAGTCTTCTCAACAGTGACGTGCCCATGATATACACGCACAAATCAGCAGTCATATCACTTTCAAATTTCCTAACCGTCTTTGAGGCATAAAATAATGTACATTTTATTGATCCTACATTGCTCAATGACAATCCAAAAACTGAATAGGAACTACAGTGAAGTTGCAGAAAGGAAGAAAAAAACGAATAAAAAAAGAATTCCATATCTTACTGTATGTCCCTGGTTTTACTCCTACTATTTTGTATCATATTTTCAATACGTAAGAAACGTCCAGAGGTAATCGTCATAACATTGTAATAACATTATTATTGTACTTTAAACTCAATTGACCTTTCGCAAATGCCCTGCCCCCGAGTCACTGTTGCTATGTGTGACAAACTCAGACAGGACACACAGTGTTGTAGCTGTGGGAAGATTACTGGTGTGTATCAGTGACTCTTTTTGGAACAATACCTCCACAATATCCTCCAGTAAGAGTGTTGCCGTTAGGTTAGCTTGTTAAAGTTAGATAACTGGTCAACATCCTTTCAACTACCCTAGGTGTATAACCCATATACCACCAAGCAACCTCATCAGTCTAGCTTGCTACACTAGGTCCATGGATATAAGATGATATGTCGAGGCACTCTAATACTGCAGTAGCACGAACTAGCCAGTAACATTTCTGTCATGAGGCTGGTTGACGGAAGCAAATCATAGTCATTGCAAATTGCACTTCCAAAACAAACAGCGAATGCTACTTTTGACTTCAATTAGGTCAACATGTTTTTGCTCTTAAATCATGAGCCTTAAGCATAAAATAAGCTTAATGCACATTCAGGACCCGTGCCATACCAGTAGTGATGAGATCACACATTAACTAATGTTAGCTGATGCTAGTGCTAGCTAAACCTAGAGGGTAACATTCTGGCGATGGCATGATGGTAAGAGCAGGATGTAAGAACAGTCAGGGACATCATCTGCAACAGTCACTTTACAGTTTAATTTCAGTACCACCACCCATCATCATCATCATCATCCATGATCGCCACCATCTTCATCAATATCACATCTATTGTTGCAATTATATGTACAATTACTGTCGTATTAGAGTAGCTTAGATGAGTTTTTGACTTCCAATATGATGTTTGATACTCTTTTTGACTTCCAACATGATGCTTGAACTAGAACTGAAAGTCCTGACAGGAACCTTCCGGAGTGATCAGTAAAGTTCCTATCTATCTATCTATCTATCTATCTATCTATCTATCTATCTATCTATCTATCTATCTATCTATCTATCTATCTATCTATCTATCTATCTATCTATCTATCTATCTATCTATCTATCTATCTATCTATCTATCTATCTATCTATCTATCTATCTATCTATCTATCTATCTATCTATCTATCTATCTATCTATCTATCTATCTATCTATCTATCTATCTATCTATCTATCTATCTATCTATCTATCTATCCATCTATCTATCTATCTATCTATCTATCTATCTATCTATCTATCTATCTATCTATCTATCTATCTATCTATCTATCTATCTATCTATCCTCCAAACACCGTCCAAACCAGCAATGACTCCATTCACAAGCCTTTGAAACGTTGAGGAGGCGTTACGTAAACCAAAACTCATCCTACTGTAAGAGAAGAGACCGGAAGGTGTTATATTACCAATTATTATTACCAGTTGCTATTATTGTTATATTACCAAGCGGAACTTGGTAATAGCCCTTCAACAAATCAAATGTACTCACAAAACTAGCAGCACCAACTTGATCCACACAATCCTCTATTCGGGGTAAAGGAAAGCAATCCGGTTTAGTGACTGAGTTCACTTTCCTGTAATAGGTGCAAAACCTGTATGTGTTTTCTGGCTTTTTAACTAGCAAGCATGGCTTAGCTAGCCCATTGTCCACCAGATACTGCACACTATCCTCCAAACTCTTGTCTGGAGCAACACGATAGAACCTCTGCCAAATAGGACGTGCGTCCCCCACATCTATGTCATGCTCGATCAGATGGGTATAAGTTGGTGTGTCTGAAAATAAAAAAGAAAACTTAAGAATTAAAGACTTTAACTGTTCCCGCTGCTCCCCTCCAAAATGACAAACTGTCCAAGTCTGTCCAAGAATGTCTGTTGTGCTACCTGCTCACTTCCTGACTTCCAAGACCAACCCAGATTTCCTCGACTCTGCTTCCTCTTCTGCCCCGGTGATCGACCCAGCCTTTTGTCCCTGACTCCGAACTCTGCCTGTGTGTTTGCCTCTGCCTCGGCTAGTGACCCGCCCGGACCGGCTCAACCTTGTTCTGGCCTTCTGCCTCCTGACTCTGAACTCTGCCTGTGTGTTTGCCTGTGCTTCTGCCACTGTACCTGCTGCCGGGTTTGTGTTCCTGCGCCTCAGCATGCTCCTGTCTTTCCTGCTGCGTGCCTGAACTGCGAGGAAGAGCTAACGCCACCACCACCCTGCCTCCTATCACCTTGCCTTACAGCCACAGAGCCAAACGCCACGACTCCCTTTTTCCCCCTGAAGCTAAAATCAACTTGCTCACTTGGGTCCTCGTCGGTCTGTTCTGACAGATGTTTTGCCTCAGACGCAATTCAGCCTCTGGGGGATCCATCCTTTTTCTTAACAAAAAAACCCCAGCTCCGGCTGGGGATTCGGCTCAGGGATCTCACCCGGAGGCTTTTTTTTTCCCTGTCAGGGTTTTTTCTTGGGAGCCATTCCTCAGCCTTTGCGTGGGTCTAAGGACAGGAGTTTTTCACATACTGTTGCTCTCTTTGTAAAGTGCCTTGAGATAACAGCTGTTATGAAATGACACTTAACCAAAGTTGTTGAGTTTTTTTAAGCTGAGATCAGGGGATTTTGACTTAATTTCTTGAAATCCCCCTAAAATGTTTTCAAGTGCTTAAATTGATTGATCGATTATCAAAATAGTTGTTAATTATTTTATCAGTAGATTAACTGTCAATTAATTGATTCATTGTTGCAGTACTAATCAGGAGCTACCTAATGCTCCTCATCAAGCCTGTAATCTTAAATGTTGTATATGTCAGTGCCTCAGTGACAACAGAAATACACACACACACAATGTACAATGCAGAATGCACAAATATAAGTAATAAGAGATGAACTTAAGATGACTGAAATCAACAGCAGGCATATAACTAATCTGAATATGGTGACTTTCTGATGGTTGTATGTTTTTATGTCGTCTTTTTTTGTTTTTGTTTGTTTTTCTTTGCACATAAGCACCTTGAACTTCTGTATTGATAATGAGAGAGTTGTCTCCTATGGAATTCTTGACATGCAGGATATATTTTCAAACATTGACCTCAGGTTATTTATGTGAGGTTTGTGTTTTGTGAGCCATCTATTCATTTACCACATGCAAAAACTAAAGGTAGGTAGTGAGATATTTTGCAAAAATGTTTTATAAGCAAATGCATCACCTATTGAGTCATTTCCCTTCAGAGATGAAAATAGCACTTATCTGATTTGATTTTCCTTGCACACTATCTGAATGCAGTTTCATGCAGGCCCCAACTAGTTCTAGTGAAAAGCGGAAGTGATATCAACATACTGGTGGATATCTGACATCATCTAAATAAAATGAATTACATCAGAGAAAGATAGCTCACAAGCTTAATTTTTTGGTATTCAGTTAAAACATTGTATTCCTGGATTAAAGTATTTTTTTATTCGGACAAAAAGGCACAAAATTTAAAGCGATGGATATTTTTTCTATTTATATCGTCCTTGACATTTTTTATCTTCTATAATCGGCAACTGGACATTTAATCCAAATTGCTTTGCAATTTGCAAATTGCTGCAAACTGACCTGTTTTTGATAAATAACAGGTCAGTAACAGACCATTATATATATATATATATATATATATATATATATATATATATATATATATATATATATATATATATATATATATATATATATATATATATATATATATATATATATATATATATATATATATATATATACATATAAATCTCCTTCTCACCCTCTTTGGGGTGGTATCTGTGTCATCCTCTTGCTCGGGTCCTCTACCAGGCCTGGGAGCTTGAGGGTTCTGCGCAGCGTCTAAGTTGTTCCTTGGACTGCATTATTCTGGATTGAGGCTTCAGATGTTGCTCTTGCGATCTGTTGGAGCCACTCGCCCAGTTTAGGGGTCACTGCCCCGAGCACTCCAATTACCATGGGGACCATGGTTTCCTTGACCTTCCACGTCTGTTCCAGCTGTCTTTTTCGTGTTCCTTCTTCCTGATGTTGGCTTCAGCTGGTATTGCCACATCTATCACCACTGCTATCTTCTGCACTTTGTCCACCACCACTATGTCCGGTTGTTTAGCCAGGAGCTGTTTGTCAGTCTGGAAGCTGAAGTCCCACAGGACCTTGGCTCTGCTGTTTTCAGCCACCTTCTGTGGTGCGGCCCATTGGGATTTGATTGCTTCTATTCCATACTGGGCACTGATGTTTCTGTAGACTATTCCTGCCACCTGGTTGTGCCTCTCTGTGTATGCTGACCCGGCTAGCATCTTACACCCTGCCACTATGTCTCAGGGTCTTCTATGGCTTTTGTACCTAGGGCCTTTTCTAGTGCTGCCATGATTAGCGCCTCTGTACTGTCTGTTAGTCCAGCCCTTTTCAGCCACTGGTAGGTCTCTCTGATATCAGCCACTTCTTCAATTTGTGGTACACGCCATGCAGGGGTTTGTCCCTCCCTGTTGTCTTACTCCTCTTCCTCTGCACTCTCATCGGGTTCAGCTGCCTGAGGCATTCACTTAGCAGATCATCGGTAGAGGCCATTTTCTCGATGTACTCTTGGATTTTCGATGTTTCATCCTGGATCGTGGGCTTGATGCTCATGCGCCCCCTTCTCCTTCTTTCTGCTTAGTGTAGTCGCAGGTTGCTGGATTTGCGATGGAACCCTCCATGCATGGTGAGGAGCTTTCTTGTCTTGATATCCGTGGCCTCTATCGCTTCCTTTGGCCAGTTTATGATTCCTGCGGGGTATCAGATGACTGGTAGTGCGTACATATTGATGGCTCAGACCTTGTTCTTGCCATTCAGCTGACTGTTCAGGACTTGCCTTACTCTCTGGAGGTATTTGGTTGTGGCTGATTTCCTTGCGGCCTGATGATTTCCATAAGCCTGTGGGATGCCAAGGTATTTGTAGCTGTCTTGCATATCACCTATTTTACCCTGTGGTAGGTCGAGCCCCTTAGTTCTGGTCATCTTGCCCCTCTTTGAGAGCATTTGGCCACATCTGTCCAATCCGAATGACATCCCTATGTCATTGCTGTAGATCCTCATGGTGAGGATTAGTGATTTGATTTCTCGCTCATTTCTGGCATACAGCTTGATGTCACCCATGTGCAGGTGACTGATTATTGCTCTACTTTGGAATTGGTATCCGTAGCCACTTTTAGTGATGATCTGACTGAGGGGATTTAGCCCTATGCAGAACAGCAGCGGTGATAGCGCATCCCCTTGGTATATGCCACATCTGATGTTGACTTTGGCAATTGCCTTTGAGTTGGCTTCTAGGGTTGTCCACATTCCCATCGAGTTCTGGATGAAGGCCCTTAGGTTCCTGTTGATCTTGTACAGTTCCAGACATTCCAGTATCCATGTGTGGGACATTGAGTCGTAAGCGTTCTTGTAGTCAATCCAGGCGGTACACAGGTTGGTTGGTCTGCTCTTGCAGTCTCGGGCAACTGCTCTATCGGCCAGTAGCTGGTGCTTGGCTCCTCTGGTGTTACTACCAATTCCCTTCTGAGCCCTGCTCATGCATTGAGCCACATGCTTCCTCACCTTGGCCACGATAATGCCTGAGAGGGCCTTCCACGTTGTGCAGTGACAGGTTATTGGCCGGTAGTTGGATGGGATGGGTCCCTTTTCAGGGTCCTTCGGGACCAGGACTGTCCTGCCCTGGGTTAGTTACTCTGGGTGGGACCCATCCCTCAGCAGCTGGTTCATCTGTGCTGCTAGGTGTTCATGGAGTGCAGTTAGCTTCTTCTGCCAGTAGGCATGGATCATATCGGGGCCCAGTGCGGTCCAGCTCTTCATCTTTGAGGCTCTTTCCTGGATGTCTGCCATTGAGATGTTTACTGGCTTTTGTTCTGGGAGGTTGCTATGGTCAGCTCTTAGGTCGCTAGCCATTAGGTATCTGGGTTATGCCTCTCTTTCCCCTAATGAACTTCCAGTATGCTTCCATCTCAGCTCTTGGTGGGTCTGACCGGTTGTTATTTCCCTGCCACTGAGAGTACACCTTGGCTGGTTCACTGGCAAACAGCTTGTTTACTCTTGTAGTTTCTGCTTCTTTGGTGTATCTCTTCAACCGGGTGGCCAGAGCTGTAAGTCTCTGTTTGGCAGTTTGTGCTTCAAGTGCTTCACAGATGGACAACTTGTTGCACTTCCATGGTACGGCTTTATTCGCCATGTTGCCCCTCTGTAGCTCTGCTAGGTGGCTAACTTCTCTCCATGTTGCCCTTATCCTGGCTTCTAACCGAATCTTCCTTCAGGAAGATTCTAACCGAATCTTACATGGCGGGTACTGCCTGTTATGGTGTGGGCCCATCTTGTATCCAAGCATCTCTAGGATTACTGTTGCTATACTGCGTGTCAGCTGATTACTCCCTGACAGTTTCTGTGGGTATCGTTGTCAGGGCAGCATTCACATCTACTAGCAGATCTTCTGAGGGTACTTTGCAAGTCAGCTTTGGCAGTCGTTGGGGGGTCCAGGTTTCTAACTGAGCTATGATCCGCCTTCTCAGGTCAGCAGCCCTGAGGCTGATGGTATCTGTTGGTGCATGGTACCCAATCTCTGGGATTGGGGCCTGTTGGGGCTCTCTGGTTGTGTTGGCAACCCCCTGCTGACTGTGCGACCTGATCCCCCTTGCCGAGGCATCGTTGCTGTATCTCAGCCATCTCTAGTTGTGGAGTTTCTGGTTGCAGATGCTGACAGCCGTTTCTTTGTTAGCTTGGATCCTGGGTCTCGAAGTAGGTATTACTCCCACATTCGCTGCATATATCCACGCTCGGTAGACTCGCTCGTGTAGTAGCATTCCAACAGTCCCATGTTTTTGCCCTCATCCATCTCAGAACACCCTGGAACGGACCTTGTTGACCCGGCGAGGTTCAAGCCGGGAAGACTATGTCATTCGTTCATTCTCTCATTGTCCTGAAGTATGCCTGATAGCATTAGGGATCTTGCCTAAGAATCCTCACTGGATGGCTGGCCCTGACCTGACCGGAATTCTGTGGTAAACTAAGTCAAGAAATGCCTGCAGGCTATGCTGGTCTCCTTCCAGAGCTAATTCATTTTTCAGAATAGATGTTTTAACTTGTGTAAACGGCATGAAATTCAGAATTAATCAAAGTCACAAGCTACTAGGTCAACTCCATGTCCTGGTTAGATCGAGAAATTTGGTTACAGCTTGAACACCTAAAACAAACTCTTCATGAGAATAATAATTTTGTTTGACGACTATTCCATATCAATGATTGCTAATTAGAGTATCAAAAAATTGTTCATTGCTCATGTATCATGCTTCAGCTTTTGGCTCCTAAATCTCCACTATGTGCAGAGCAAACTGCTGCACAATGAGAAAGATCACTGGATGGTGGCATTAATTAGGAGACAATGCGAGGAGAACGTAGGAAAAGAGAAGGCAGAGAGATTATCCAGTCTGCTGCCATTTATAAATAATGTGAGTGTGCTAAATGGAACACAGCCATTGAGAAAAATGGGAGAAAGATGCTGACAGAGCAATCAGTGTATATAATAGTTGTATTAGCATTCAACTTAAATTCGTGTGTAGTGATGATAATTCTCAAGCACGTCAAGTTCTGTTGGGATATTCATTTTTTTCTTCTTGTTTTGTGCGCACATGATAATTTGTTTTGTTTGACATTTAGACTGTGTGAAAGAAGCTCTGAATAGATGTACATTCATGTGTTGTGGACAATATGCTGTCACCTCACACACAGCTTGTCAATAAAAACAAATATCATGATACCTTGTCCAGCAAATCTCTGCCCAGACTGCTTGGTATCAGTCAGCTGCAGCACACTAAGGTTAACCAACAATAATGGAAGAGGTTTAGAGGTTTGGAAGCAAATCAGAGCCAATTAGAAGCAACTGATAGGGAGATAACATGTTGTCCCACATTACTTAATGTTTGCAGATGTATATTCTGGTGACGGTGATTTTGAATGAGGATTTTCACACGATGAAAAAACTCATTTTAAGGGATTTAATGTGTTCCAAAGAAAAGATTGTTATGAATGCTATATGGGAATGACCCCCCAAAGAGGCCATATACTAAGGCAGCATTTGGTCTTTGCTGATTCTCATCAAATCATTTAAACATTTTGTCTTCACATCACACCTGCTAAATGCCCCTTTTTTATTTTAGCTTCCCCCCTCATTGCCCCCCAAATGTAGTTGCTGATCTCTGTCTATGCTCCCTGTCAGTTGGCCTGGACACAAGCAGAGAGACCACCTAGCACGTCTTGTACAAAATTAATGAAGTCAACAACTGCTTCCTTCCAGCCGATGTAGCAGTTCTACCAGCAGGAGAAGCTAGTGTGAACAGGGAGGACATGGTCCCCCACCAGCTCTCCTCCTGCCAGCACCATTATTCACTCTGGGTGTTGAAGGGAAGTGGGAGGGCCTGTGTAAGGTACCAAGATAAGACTGCTGCACTGATCAGAGCAGTTATAACATCGTCAGTGAAGTAATCTATAAACACAGCAATTTTTTTTATCTCTATTGTGGTATTTTCTTGACAGCAGCACCCAGTGGAAAAAAAAATACATGTTGTTGCTATGGGTATATGATTAGACATGTGCAATCACAAAAAAGCACTAAGTCATAAGATGCCATGGCTTACAGGGATGTTGGATAGGCTAACAATAATATAGCTTATTGCTTAAAGGTACAGTGAGCAACATTAGCTAGACTTCTTTAAAATGTTCAAAATGTACAGCTTGCATTAAAAGAAAGTCCTGATGGCATCTTGAATTCATTAACATGTTGTGTTGCTGAGATAAAGTTTGACCAATAAATATTTGGACCAGTTTTCAGCTATTTGGATCTATACACAACTACAACAGATCTGAAATAAATGGAAGTACAACACATTTTATATGTGCCCTTCACCTTTTAAATGGACCAAAAGTAATTGGGCAGTTGGCTGCTCAACTGTTCCATTGTCATGTGTGTATTATTCCATAGTTAATTCATGCACAAGCAGCAGACAGAAGGTATAGAGTTCAGAGTTTAAAGAGTTTGGAATTTGGTGAGGTCAGTTCAAGACACAGGAGTGTTATACCATGGGCATGTATTTCTCTGTCAGGGTTGTCTTGTCAGGACTGTACTTTGTGGACCCAAATGCAACACAGTAAACCCAACTGTTTCTGACTCGGTCTTTATATAAAGTTTGTGTAACGTAAATGTTTTGAAAAGCCACAGTAAATGGTGGAAGCAGTCTGACTCATATGCCCAAAGCAGGTGGAGATAAGGTGGAGGGCTCCTGCAAGGAAAATGGACTCACAGAAGTCCTTTTGGTGAGTCAAGGTTGCAATGGAGTGTGGATTAATAAGATAAATGGGAAGCGGGATGAATGTAGAACGAGGAATTGGACTCAAAATGGTTCCTGACCAACAGAAGCAAAACTCCAGGTCCTCCACCCAAGGATCCAACAGGAAGGAAGTATTGGCAACAGTGCCTTCGCTGGTACAGGGGAGAATTGACTGCTGGGCCCCTCCCTGACATCTAGCCCATCTCTACGATTGGACGCAAAGGTGCTGATGGTGAGATCAATTAGTCCATCCTGTTGTGTGACTCAAACTCATTCTTAATGTAGTCAGCCCGGCCATGGAGGCGAACTTTGCAAAGTGCCAAATGGTTCCACTGCCAATGGCTGGCTCTGGTGCGAAACTCTGTCTGGTTGCCTTGCGGTGACATTAATGCTCCTGCACACTCTTGATCACAGCCTTAAAATCCAAAAACCTTGCATAACTCTGAAATCTAAACTCTAAAATTAGGCAAAATAGCTCCTTGCTGGAGTCTGTCTCTCACTGTATTGACCCCATCTCCCATGCTCTGCCAGTCATTTCTTTGATAATGCCACTTACGACAACTCAGTGGCAAAAGTGTGGGGCTTCAGAGTGAATAACAGAACAATTAGTGATGGCCTCCGTGGGGGTTGAATGGGTGAGAGAAATGAACACACAGCTGGAGCAGATGCTTCCACAATGCTTCCATTGCTGTGGCCACAAGCAGCTGGTGGTGAAAGATCAACTCCAACAGGATTTTTGTCTTATGAAGTTATATGATATATATATAATTCATGTATTGACCTTGGAGATTGTTCTTAAATAGCATAAGAAGGCCAAGACGTTGTGTCCCTTAATATATGAACATGTTTTGGAAATAAGGAGATTTTTTTTTAAATTAAAACCCATTTTGTCCCTGATCTCAAGAATGACTGTAATAATAACAAACTTTATTTATAGAGCACTTTTCATACATAAAATGTTGCACAAAGTGCTTTATATGTGTTAAAAACTAACCCCATCCCACCCACATAAAGCCCCATCCCCAGCATGTACAGGCATATGCACACACAAGCACAGCTCCCCCTTTACATATACACACACACAGACGCACACCAAGGGCCACCCATTTTAGAATCTTAGAAATATTACATATATAAAATATATGCAACAGAAATTAATGATAAACAGTATTAACAGTGTGGTAATAAAACAATAAATATAATAAATAATAGATAATACTTGACATACATATTAAATTACATTTCCTGTGGGATAAAAGATTAGATTAGATGGAGGAGTAAGCAATACAAAATAACAGTCAATGATAAACAGCCCTTTAACCATTAGTATCAAAATCACAGAATTCCTGTTCAGACCATTGGTGCAAGAGACTTCTTTGTGCATCTGGACAAACTCTATATTCCCACAAATTTTCATCTTTCTACTCAACAAAAAGCTTTATGGGGAGGGGTTTTTGAAATTTCAAGATGGTGCTATAGAGACATTTAGCCATGCCCCTTGACAAGGACATTACCTGGCTGTTCAGGCATACAATGCAATTATGTCCAGCAATTTTGAAGCTTCTGTGATGAAGCACCTGCCCGGAAGAGCACTTTGAAATATTGATGACGAATAACCAGACTTTGTCATGCACTAGTGGCCACGCCCTTTGACTTAAAAAAATTCTGTACATAATATTTTCTAAGGGGGGTCAATTATGTGGGAGTACTACATGTAAGCGTAAAACCTGGATACTTCCTGTCACCACTAGGGAGCGCCATGAGTGATAATGTCACTGTGTTAATATATGAGGCTATTCAGGATGGAGCCCTCATCATGTTCAGCAAGTTTCAAGGTGCCATGATCAAGTATGTGGGCGTGAGAGCCGTTCAAAGTGAAAGAGCATGAAAAAAAAAGCATGCATACATTAAAAGGTATGGGGCCTAGAATCGAGCCTGGGGCACACCACATTTGATTTCATGGACCTGTGATGGACCGAGCGGTCCCCCAAGTGTGGGATTGGCAGCCGGACAGTTGACGGAGGACAAGTAGGCAGCAGAGGTAAAATCAACCAGTATTTTATTAACCTGGTCCAAGAACAAAAAAGGTGGCAGGGACCAAAACAAAAAAACAATGCAAAGCAAAGCAAAGCAAAGCACGACTCTTCTCTCCGGTATACAGCCAAGTAACCAACACAGCCTCACTGCAAGCATGTGTGTCTCCTCTCTCTCCCCCTCAGGTAGACTGAGGTCTCCCTCATATAGGGCTACCTGTTCCCTGGATTGGACTCAACCAATCCAGAGAACAGGTAACTTCCTCCAAAAACCTATTTACAATCTTAATAAATCATACCAAGTAGAAATAAACCCAATAACAGGGACCAAACAACCATATATAACAATGAGACCACCACCAAATTAACATAATCCTTTATACTAACCAAAAACACACCAAACACCCCTCCACCGTGCACAGTGTACCAAACCCCAGCTCTGGGGTGGAGTTAAAACCCCGGCACCGGCAGCGGGCGCGCTTCCGCCTGGGAGCCACAGAGCTGGAGCCGGTGGTGAGTATTGCGTGTTTGGTGTAGTGTACTGGTGGCTGACGTGAAAAACTACGGGTGAATGTATGTGAAAATGAGACCGGGTTGCGGGTACCTCGCTACCCGGTGGTAATGGTGTCGAGGTCGGTTATGGGGAAATGAAACAATCGGTAAGTGACTACGTGACTGTGGCTGCAGCGGAGCCGCATGCTCGACCACGCCAGAGTGCGCGGTGCGCTCCGGCACGCCAGAGCGCGCGGTGCGCTCCGGCACGCCAGAGCGCGTGGTGCGCTCTGGCGTCGGCACGTGACCAACTCCACCGCAGCCACCACCAAAGTGCACAAGCATTACCCCACTACCCCTTCACACTTGCAATAACTGAACACAGATCATAAACACCACTGTGCCCCGGTGTATTGTGCATCTGTGCCCGTGCACCGAGAGGGAACCGAGTCCGGTCCCTCTCTCTCCCCTCCCCCGCTTGCGCAGCCCAGCGCAGCGGTGAGAAGGGGGGGGGGGTCACCTTCTCACATTTCCCTCCCCTTCTGGAGTCTCGCCAACTGGGTGGCGAGACAAAAAGTCGGCGACAGTGTTGTCCTTGCCAGCCCGGTACTGCACCGTGAAACGGTAGGGCTGCAGAGCCAAGAACCAGCGGGTGATACGGGCGTTCGAGTCCTTCATTTGTCCCAGCCACTGCAGGCTCCGATGGTCAGTCTCAAGCACAAAGTCCCTACCTAGCAGGTAGTACTTGAAAGTGTCCAACGCCCACTTCACCGCTAGGCACTCTAGCTCTGTCACGGCGTATCTGGTCTCCCTAGGGAAAAGCTTACGGCTGATGTAGGCCACAGGCTTCCGCTGCTCCCCATGCCCCTGGAGTAGCACCGCCCCAAGACCTACACCAGACGCATCAGTCTGCACCGTAAAGGGCTGTGAGAAGTCGGGGCTCTGGAGCACTGGGTCATGACAAAGGGCTGCCTTCAGATCGTTGAAGGCTTGCTCCTGCTCCGGCCCCCATGGAATCCGGGTGGTGGCAGACTTCTTTGTCAGGTCCGACAAGGGTGTTGCCCGCCGGGCAAATTCTGGTACAAACCGGCGATACCAGCCGACCAAGCCCAAGAATGAACGTACGTCCTTCTGGGTTTGGGGCCTTGGACAATCCCGTATCGCCTGGAGCTTGTCAGCTTGTGGTCGGATAACCCCTCGGCCAATAATATGGCCCAGGTACTGCACCTCCTCCTGGGCTAAGGCGCACTTCAGCGGGTGGATGGTAAGTCCGGCCTTCTGAATGCGTCTGAGCACATCCTTGAGGTGGCGCAGATGATCCTCCCAGGTTGCACTGTACACCACAATGTCATCCAGGTACGCTGCTGCGTACGAGTCCGTACCTGCAAGCACACAGTCCATTAGTCGTTGGAATGTGGCCGGGGCTCCTTGCAGTCCAAATGGCATCACCACAAACTGGAACAGACCCTGTGGTGTGCGGAACGCTGTGCAAGGTCTGGCTTCCTTGGCTAAGGGCACCTGCCAGTAACCCTTGCACAGGTCCAAGGTGGTGATAAATTTCGCCTTCCCCAAGCGCTCAATTAAATCCTCCAATCGAGGCATGGGGTAGGCGTCAAAGCGGGACTGGGCGTTAGCCCGCCGAAAGTCTATGCAGAAGCGCATAGTTCCGTCCTTTTTTGGAACTAGCACTACTGGATTACTCCACTCACTGGAGGACCTCTCAATCACGCCCAGAGCTAGCATCTCCTCCACCTCAGTCCTGAGGTGTGGCAAGAGACGCTCTGGGACACGATACATCCTCTGACGCACTGGTGTAGTGTCTGTCAGAGGGATGGGGTGCTCTACGAGGGTGGTGTAGCCTGGCCTTTCCTGAAACAGGCCAGCCGGAATAATCCTCGTCAGCTCCTCCTGCTGGCGGGTGGACAGATGGGAGAAGTCCAGGGTTGCAGACTGCTGGCCGGTGGGGAAGAACTGCTCCGGAGTCTCTTACTCCTCCGCCACAGCCTGCACCCGGAGCTGCAGACTAGGCTCCCTTTCATGCCATTCCTTCAACAAATTAACATGAAAGACCTGTGTGGGCTTCCTTTTTCCAGGGCGGTTGACCTCATAGGTCACAGGACCCATCTTCCGCACCACCTCATACGGCCCCTGCCACTTGGCCAGTAGCTTGTGTTCTGAGGTGGGCAGAAGCAGCAGAACCTTCTGGCCCGGCTGAAGATGACGTTGCCGGGCAGCCTTGTCATACCAAGTCTTCTGCTGGGTCTGGGCCTGCTCCATGTTAACCTGCACCATCTCAGCCATCTCCTCCATCTTGTCCCTCATTTGAAGGACATGAGCCAAGATGCTGCGGGTTTCTGGGGTAGATGGTCCTTCCCAGGTCTCTCTCAGGACATCCAGAGGGCCCCTCACCCGCCTGCCATAAAGCAGTTCAAACGGGGAGAAGCCCGTAGATGCCTGAGGCACCTCCCGGTAGGCAAAGAGCAAGTATGGCAGCCAACGGTCCCAGTCCTTCCCGTTGACAGCCACAAACTTCCTCAGCATGCCTTTAAGGGTCTGGTTGTAGCGCTCAACCAGGCCGTCGGTCTGAGGGTGATAGGGGGTGGTCCTGATGCCCTTGATGCCCAGCAAGCCGTACACCTGCTTTAGAGTCCTCGATAGGAAAGCCGTACCCTGGTCTGTCAGAACCTCCCTGGGGATGCCTACTCTAGAGAATAGGTGTAGCAGTGCCTGGGCTATTGGACGGGCAGTTATCTTGCGGAGAGGGAAGGCCTCAGGGTAGCGGGTGGCATAGTCACAAATAACCAAAATATATTTCTGGCCCGACTGGGACCTCTCTAGTGGACCTACAATGTCCATGGCTATGCGGGTAAAGGGAGTCTCGATCACGGGTAGTGGCTGCAGAGGATAAGGGGTGGTCTTTCTGTTGCTGGTTAATTGGCAGGTCGGACAACTTCTACAAAATCCCTGGACTTCTTTGTAGAGCCCTGGCCAATAAAATCTTGCGGCTATTCGTTCGAACGTTTTGGCATTGCTCAGGTGACCAGACCATGGGATTTCATGGCCCATCCCCAGCACTCTCCCCCTGAGCTTTGCCGGAACCACCAGTTGCTCTGCCCTACCCTCTGCTGGCTGGTGGAAAAGTAGACCGTCCCTCAGCACATAGCCTTCCCCTGATGAACTGGCAGGTCTGTTTCTGACCTCCGTGGCTGACTCATATGCTCCCTTCAGAGTAATATCCTCCCTCTGGAGCTGCTCAAAATTCTCTGGGTCCTCTCCCCAGATCTCATCTGGCCCACTCATTGTCAAATTCTTCTCAATAGTGCCAGCCAGTTTAGCCTGCCTCCGCTGTCTCCTAGTTTTCCTTACCCTTACTCGTGTTGGGGAAGGGATGTCCGCATCAGCAAAGGCTAATTCCCTCATGTTTTTAGCATTTGAGTCATTCTCATTTTCCTCCCGGGCCCCTGCCTTAACCTGGGCCCTTGTCCTCACCAGGTTCACTGGCCGACTCAGGCTTAGTAACTCTGGAAGTACGGCAATATCCTGCCCCACTATGACTGGGTGGCTAAGCCTCTCAACTACCCCTACCGATACCTGGTAGGTTTGGTGCTGGATCTCCAAATAGATTTCGGCTACTGGGTAGTGATGTTCATCCCCATTCACACACAACACTTTCAGCCTCCTACCCTGTATATAGTCCCGTTTGTCCACCAGGTGGGGCTGAATCAAAGTTTGGGTGCTGCCAGAATCTAAAAGGGCAATAGCCTTCCTCCCATTTACCCCTACCGGCATCGTTTGCAGCCGCCCCAAAAAACCTGCACAACCCTCCCCTGGTCTCGGGCTGCAGCTATGGGTGGAGTATTTGGGCTTCCTACTTGGGCACTCTGGCTTGATGTGACCCTCCTGTTTGCACAGGTAACAGACAACAGGGCCCTTTGATCTCTGTTCCGGGTCACTTCTGGGCTTGGCTGGGGCAAATGTACGGGCTGGCATCTCTCTGGGCTCGGCCCCCCTTAGACCACCCCCATAACCAAAGCCCTCAGGCCTACCCCGTGCAGCTGCATGCCGTGTGTGAGTCTCCCGGCGGAAGTTCCTGCCCTCCCGTCGAGCTGACAGGAAGGTCTCCACCAGCTCTGCCGCCCCCTGGCCATCCTGAGGATTGCGCTCCTTGACCCAGACTTGAATGTCTGGGGCCAGGGTGCAGAGGAACTGCTCCATTATGAGCACCTCAGAGACCTCTTCAACTGTCTTACTTGACGGCCGAATCCATTTCTGGAACAGGTCTCGGAGGCGGGTGTACAGCTCACGGGGGGTCTCTCCTGCTCGAATGTGTGTCTCCTCTCTCTCCCCCTCAGGTAGACTGAGGTCTCCCTCATATAGGGCTACCTGTTCCCTGGATTGGACTCAACCAATCCAGAGAACAGGTAACTTCCTCCAAAAACCTATTTACAATCTTAATAAATCATACCAAGTAGAAATAAACCCAATAACAGGGACCAAACAACCATATATAACAATGAGACCACCACCAAATTAACATAATCCTTTATACTAACCAAAAACACACCAAACACCCCTCCACCGTGCACAGTGTACCAAACCCCAGCTCTGGGGTGGAGTTAAAACCCCGGCACCGGCAGCGGGCGCGCTTCCGCCTGGGAGCCACAGAGCTGGAGCCGGTGGTGAGTATTGCGTGTTTGGTGTAGTGTACTGGTGGCTGACGTGAAAAACTACGGGTGAATGTATGTGAAAATGAGACCGGGTTGCGGGTACCTCGCTACCCGGTGGTAATGGTGTCGAGGTCGGTTATGGGGAAATGAAACAATCGGTAAGTGACTACGTGACTGTGGCTGCAGCGGAGCCGCATGCTCGACCACGCCAGAGCGCGTGGTGCGCTCTGGCGTCGGCACGTGACCAACTCCACCGCAGCCACCACCAAAGTGCACAAGCATTACCCCACTACCCCTTCACACTTGCAATAACTGAACACAGATCATAAACACCACTGTGCCCCGGTGTATTGTGCATCTGTGCCCGTGCACCGAGAGGGAACCGAGTCCGGTCCCTCTCTCTCCCCTCCCCCGCTTGCGCAGCCCAGCGCAGCGGTGAGAAGGGGGGGGGTCACCTTCTCACAGGACCCTTGAGGAACATGTGTCCAAACTTACCAGAAGGTTTTCTATCCCTGAGATAAGAACTGAGGAACAGTTCTAGAGATGCCAACAAGATGTCGAAGTCCTCTTAAAGAAATTAGTGATCTACTGTGTCAAAAGCAGCAACTAGCACAAGGACTGTGAGCTTGTTTAAGTCCAAGTTGCGCCTAAGGTGATTGACAATTATCAGTAGTGCTGCTTCCATACTGTGTTTTGTTCTAAATCCGGATAGGAATTTCTCAAAGATATAATGTCTATTAAAAAAAAAATAATTCAACTGAATAAAAACAAGTTTTCTAAAATTTTGGTTAAAAATGGTAAGTTGGACACTGGTCTGTAGTTACAGACAGAAGGGGTTTCATCTCAGGCAACAGGGAAGGTGCCCATCTGACAGGAAGAGAAGATATTCAAGAGCTCAACTTCAAAGAATCCATAAAATGTTTTAAAAGTGATGTTGGAATTGGATCTAAAAGGCAGGTTGTACTGTAGGTTTTACTTGGGAGAAAACTCTACCAAGCATCACAGCATCAACCAAAACAAAACTGTCCAGTGTTTCCTCACGTAAAAGTAAGCTTTCTGATGTGTTAAGAAGATTAGACTTTTGACTGGATAAAATAGAAGATCTTATGAAATTAGTTTTACCCCTGAAGTGGTCTGCAAAGTTTTCATAAAGGGTGTTTTGAGGTCTTTTAAAATCAGGGTTGATTAAAAGATCAATAGAGTCAAGGAGCATTTTTGGATTCTTTTTCTGGTTGGTGATTATGCTCCTAAAATAGGAGTTTCTTAAATTCCTGGGAGCATTTTTATAATTTTTCAGTTGCTCATTGCAGAGTCGGTTTTGTCAGTTTATCTTCTCTCCACCTCCGTTCAGCTGCCCTGCAGTCTCTTTTCAGTTTTTTGACATCTTCATTCCTCGACAGGGATACGCGCCTAAGCAGTATTTCCTTTGTAGACAGTGGAGCTATACGAGATCGAGTGTAGACTGAAGTCGGTTAATAAAGTGCTCGACGAAAAAATCACAGGATGCAGGTAGAGAAGCTGGGGAGTGTCTATTAAAAATGTCAATAAAGTTTTCGGCCTCTTCGGGGGTAATATAGCGCTTCCTGACAGTTCTCACCGAGCTCTCCTGCTGGATAAAACTGGGGATATTAAAAAGCACACAGTGATTGTCTGACACAGCCAACTCAACAACAGAGGACACACTGACTGATAGGCCGTAGCTAAGAACTAAGTCCTGAGTGTGTCCTCTGTGAGCCAGCTGTATGATATGTTGTGTGAAATCCAAGTAGTTCAGTACATTTAAAAGTTATTTTACTAAGCAGCCAGTTGGACTGTTGACATGTAGATTCAGAGCAATGGAATTGCAGGTGGCATGAATTATTGATAACAATTCAGAGAATTCACTGATAAAAACAGCATCGTGTCTGAGACAGTCACACACAGAATTATGGGACTGTTATAAACAACTGCATGATGCTCAAAGGTGGTGTACTGAACAAAAATGATTTGTTGGTCTTGAGAGAGTTATTATAGATGCAGTACTACCACCTTTCTTGTCACTTCCTGAGGAAAAGGTGAAGATATAATTAGGTGGGTAGGCCTCAGTGAGATTAACTGGCGTGTCTTTGCCCAGCCATATTTCAGCTAAAACTAGTTAGCTAAAAAAAACGTCAACCTCATTATCTAAAATTAGGTCATTGATGATAAAAGTTTTATTTAAGTGAGAACATACATTTAAAAGAACCATATTGATGGTGACATTTGACCTACTGACTGTACAGGTGGATTCTTGGTCTTTTGGGAAATGTTTAAGGTTATTAAACTTTACAGAGTGAACATGATGTTGCTTGGTTTGTTCACGCTGAGTGATGATGACAGGGATACGTACATTGTTGGTGAAAACAGAAGGTCCGAGTCCAGTGTCGTGCATGATGTGATCGGAGGTAGAGCTGAATGCATAGGAGCGCCGTATGCCAGCTTTGCTGACAACACACGGGTGCCGGCTCTGTTTACGTGGAGGCTGTCAGAGCCAAGCAGTCTCCCTAAAGACGTTGAAGTTGTGTATGAGGCCAACCGTGTGAGTGCAGCCGGTGCGGGACAGTCAGGTGTTCAGGCCCCTGCCGCAGGTGGGGGTGTGGCCAGAGATCAAAACAGCTAAACGCTGGAACCAGGAGAGTTTTTTAAAAGCTTTGACTGCTGTTTTGTAGTGTCATTAATACCAACATGAATGACGTTCCTGTTTACCTGAGGATGAGAAGCCAGAGCACTTGGGATTATGGACTTGGGGTCATGTTTGCAACATTGGTGCCGGGGAAGGACAGGGTGAACACCCCCCCTCAAACGGACACTCTGGATGATGGTATCACCGATGACAAGCATTGTTGCCTTCTGCCTGGAGGTGGAGGCCGCTTTGTTGCTGCCGTTGCTCCGGTCAGGGGACCAGTGGTGGTGTCAGTCCTGGTGAGGGGAACAGCGGGAATGCCACTGCACTGCATCCCTCAATAGCTGCTTTCGCTGGGCTGAGGAACGGCAAGAAGAGGGTGGGTGGCGCGACGCAAGATGTTTACCCGCTGGAGCGCAGGCAGTCGTGAGTAAAGGGAAGGCTGTAGTGTGTGTCAGCGGGTGCATGACACCTGTCGGAGCGGGTGCAGTCCCTTGATTCAGGACCAGGGCTATTAGCTCCTCGTTCATGGCTTGAGCAGAGAATTTGTTGGCGAGGGCAGTGTCACAGAAGGATAGAGCCCCACTGGGTGCCCCTTCAGAAACCTTTCCCCCATGCGGACAAAGACTTCGGTCCAAGAAGTCCCTTTGCTCGGCATAGAGCAGGTGGGAGGCAGGCAGGGTGGAGGAGGAAGACTCCCAGAGCACTGTGTCTCTCAGTGTCGCAGCAGCATTATGCTGTTGTAGCTCACCAGCTTGCATGGTTTCTAGCCAGGTGGAGAGGTGGTGATGACCATAACCTGACAGGAAGGTGGCCATTTTGATTTCAATTTTAAAATTTCAAAAACACCTCCTCCAAGTGGGTTAACCCACTTGGCTTAGAATTTGGCACAGATCATTTATAGACCAAGCTGAAAAAATTTAATATACAGAATTTGATGACGGCTTGGCGACTAGCACATGACAAAGTTTGGCTATTTGTCAAATTTTTGAAATGGCCTTGTGGGCAGGTGCTTCATTGTAGAAAATTCAAAATTGCTGGACATAATTGCATTGCATATATATACACACCAGCTGACCTGTTGACAGTAGAGTATTCTGAGGAGCCACTTTCAGATTGCTGTAACTATTTAAGGTAGGTCCTTTAAAATTTCAAGGGTTAGAATTTGGCAAATATACTTTTGAAATATCAACTTTTATACATGTGTTTTTGGTTTATCACAGATTTCTGGGGGCTTGAATTTGCTAGAAAATACTACTCTTCAAAATATGACTGCAATTTCAAAGACAGGTTTGATGTTAAACATACAGCTTCCCACACATATTGTGTTCTTTTTCTAAAATTATCCCTTTGTGATGAACAGTCTAGAAGTTATTAAGGTTTAAAAAATGGAAATGCCATGCTATACCAAAAAAAATAACAGCACCCACCAACATAAAATGTGCTGTTTTAGAAAGATTACATGTTTGTTTTTAACGTATCCAGAAATTGTGATGGTGTTGGGAGCTGAAATTTGGGACATTTCCTATTGGCAAGTGTGTGAACCTCCTGGATTTTTTTCAGTAAAATCAGAGACGGTTGAGTGGAGTGCAGAATGACCCAAATGTGTCAGTACAGACATAACAGGATCTATCCCACCAGAAATTGTGGTGGTGCTGTAGCTCACAGAGGCTAGAAAGGAACAAAGAAGAACAGCAAATTACTCAACTACGAGGCCTATGCAAATTACCCATGGGAGTATTTATGTGCTACACAAGTCCAGGTTCATGAGTACATGCTACATGAATAAAGCATAAATTGGCCTTAAGTCAGAGTAATCATCCCTTACCATTCTTCAAGCATATTTGCAAAGTTGGTGGAAAGTGCAAACCACTGCTAAAAACGCAGGTGAAATACATTGAAATAAAAAAAACATTTTTTTTGGGTGCACAAAAACTGTGAACTGTCTAAACATGTCACTCTGACTGAGCCTTTACTGTACATGCTGAGCTTATCCATGCCTGCCTCAGGTACAGTATGTACTGTATGTGCATTAAGAGGTAAAACCAGATTTCTCCCACATGTCAACATCTTTGGTAAGAATTCAAATATTTTGACAGTTATGAATCTCAGTTCTCCCATGATCATCAACCTTTAATTTCCTCTAAACCCTTCGGGACAGGATGAACAAATGTTTTCAGAGCAGCAGAACAAGAATTTTCTCAAGGAAAGTAATGATTTTAAAATGGTATGCCTTTTATTATTGGTCTGCTCTCATTGGAAACAGTCAGATTTAAATGACCCCAATTGAGTGCTTGATGAGTGCCACTGTAAGATGTTTATTTAAACATTGATTTGATCTGCATGCCACCATTATTTGCCGTTTGGATGATTTTCAAAAAGGTCCATGCTAAAACACATCAGCCGCTCAACTGACTGGATCGCCTTGAGGATGAGGTACAGAGACTGGTTCAGGGTGCTGTGACAGAGTACCTCCTTTTCTCCGGAGTTGTGCATGACTGCTTTACGGGTGATGTTGCAGTGTTGGACAGCTTCCCGCATCAACCAGTCTTCCCAGGAAGGCTGTAAAAGATGCTCCTATGAAGACAGTCTAAGACAGTGAGTAATGTGACCTGACTTGTCTCACTTTTTAGAAGCGGTTTTTTGTATTTCAAAGACCATGAAAATCACCTACCAAATTTATCAGTCTACACCATTCTGACCTGCTTTCCGATTGCACACCCAAATGGCATTTATGCTTGAAGTACATTTATTATATTTTATGCCTTTTCTCTTCTGTTTTTCTGCCTAATAATGTAAAATACGGTTTAGGATTAAAATCTCAACAAACTTTGACCTGTGACATTATTTTTTGTGTATTATCTATATACACGAAAGTATTGTGGGTATTATCATTTGATGTTTATTTTTTTGTTTTGATTGTTTATCCTAATCCTAATTTGTTATTCTAACCAGTTCCCAGTTCAGTTTCTTTTGCTGCTGAAGAAAATGGAGAAGAAAATTTCACTTTTCATATTTACACCTCTGGTGAAGCGAATGCTCCTTAAAGACACCGTATGTATGTCTTTGTATTCCTTGTACACTGTGGAAAATACCAGCAAGCACACATAAAAAACATGGACAGGCAGAGCTGTCATTTTAGGGTCAGAATAGCACAGACCTCAAATTGTTGCTCCCCTTCAGACTCAAGTGCATTGATTTCTCTAAAAGTGGCTGGACAAACAGTCTTGTAGAGTAAATAGAGTGATTCTTCATCTGTTAAGACACAGGTTGATAGCTCTAGCATGTGGCAGAACACTGACCTTCACACAATTTTGACCCACAAGTTTGAACACTGGAGTTTCTGTCTGCCACCTGACACCATTAGAAAACACAACTAAAGCTCCTCTAGTGAGTGTCTGTATGTCATTGTAATGTAGACAGTTTTACCATTGTGAATTAAGTAAAGGAACGTACAAGGCAAAGGCTTTTCTCCACTGTGCCATTTTTTTATACCGTATCTTGTTTGCATGTGTTTGATTTGGTTGGAAGTTAGTATAGTCAAAGTGTTAATGTAACCCACATGGGTACCACACCCATTTATGTGATTTAAAGAAAGAGTAACAACAAGACCGACAAGACAGACGGGCAGAAGGAACAGTATACCGCACTCCGTAGACCACGGGGGACCCTGGAGTGACATGTTTGTCCCATGCAATCAGGGCAAAGCAAAGAGCATCACAGCACAATGACACTAAGAGAAGGGCTAGATGGAATTTATTGATACACATTTGAAAAAAGGTATTTTTTTAGCTGACTTTTGGACATAATGATGTGGCCTGTTTAACTGTGTCAGGCAGGTTGTTCCAGAGGCTTGGTGCATAGATACTGAAAGCAGCCTCCCCCTGCCTCGTGTTACTCCGAGGGATAATTAACCTATCACTGATTGTGGATCTGAGCGGTCTCGGTGGGGTGTAGTTTACTAGCATGTCGGTTAAGTACTGGAGTGCGAGGTCATGTAGAGCTTTATAGACCAGGAGCAGGATTTTAAAGTCAATCCTGGTTTTTACAGGTAGCCAGTGCAGTGATCTAAGGACTGGTGTGATGTGGTGAGATCTCCTAGTTTTGGTGAGAACACGTGCTGCTGTGTTTTGAATTAGTTGCAGTCTATGTATACTTGATTTTGGGAGTCCGGTGAACAGACCATTGCAGTAATCGATTCTGCTCGATATGAATGCGTGAATCAGCTTCTCTGAGTCTGCGGTTGACAGGAAGCCTCTTAATTTAGATATATTTTTGAGATGGTAAAATGCAGATCTAGTAATGTAGTTGATATGATTTAAGATCGCTATCAATTATCACACCTAGATTTTTTGCTTCCATCTTACAGCTAAGGGAAAGGGATTTTAAGTGAGTTTCAATTTTGTTTCTATGAGCCTGAGCACCAAAGACAAGTATTTGGGCTTTATCATTATTAAGCTGTAAAAAGTTGTCTGTCATCCATTAGTTGATGTCCTTAGTGCAATGGAGGAGGGACTGTATGGGAGTAGAGTTGTGTGTTATCTGCATAGTTATGGTAATTTATTTTATGTCTGCCTATGACTTCAGAGAGTGGGAGCATGTAAAGATTAAATAGAAGTGGGCCAAGAATTGATCCTTGCGGGACCGCACAAGTCACTTCCTCGTCTGTCATGCAGATTCTCCAATTGATACAAAGAACTGCCTCCCCTGTAAATAGGATTTAAGCCAGCGTAAAACTGAGCCAGAAAGGCCGACCCACATCTCAAGCCTCTCCAGTAGTATATCATGATCCACTGTGTCAAAAGCAGCATTAAGGTCAAGTAATGACCTTAGAATAGATCATTTTTTTGAATCTGTATGCACGTGCAGATCATTGACTACTTTAATGAGTGCTGTCTCCGTGCTATGGTGGGGGCGAAAACCAGACTGAAGTTTGTCTAAAAGTGAGTTTAAAGTTAGATAGTTTTTTAACTGAATGTAGACTACCTTTTCAAGTATTTTGCTAAGGAATGGAAGGTTTGAAATAGGTCTGTAATTAGCGATAACACATGGATCCAAATTATTCTTTTTTAGGAGTGGTTTGATGATGGCTGTCTTAAGTGATGTAGGGAAAACACCCGATTGAAGAGACCAGTTTATGATATTTACGAGCTCTGGTGCTAAACAATTGAAGACTGGTTTAAAAGGTTACAAAAGATTACAGTTAAAGCAAGTTCCTCTCTTTAATTATAAGTTCTTCATTTGAATATTCGTATGGTACTGAATAAGTACACATTTGATTTGATCTAAGTTGATTTGACTGCTCTATATCTAACATTTATGCGTAGTTATGGATATGTTAGCATAAAAGTGAAATTTGAATTGATGTAATGTGATTGCATAGAGAGTAATGATATGTTTTCTACACTGTATGTGTAGTTTTTTTTTTATTATTACTGGATCAGGAACTGATTCAGATTCCGAGCCTGGCTCGGTGGCGAGCAACAAGGGACGAGCGATTTGGACGGTGCACGGTGTGGCCAGCCGTCGGACCTACTCCAGAGAACCTCACAGATCATCGATCTTCACTTGGAGCATAGATATGAACTTACACACAAATCTACCTGGGTAGTAAATTGTGTAGAATAGAACAGAATTGAACACAGAACCTTCTAGCAAAGAAGGATTTTATTTTAATTTTTTATTTTATTTCAAAGTTATTTGAAAGAGCTCTACTTTTGTCAAATTTCCTTTACTGTCAAATTTTATCTGTGTAATGCCATAAATTGTCAACTGTTAACTTCACGTTCTTGTAGTGATTAATATACCCCGCTCTCCGAACCTAGAGGATGTCGAAGTCACTGGTTCATATCTTAAGAGCTGCTAGGGACGCTACATTAACAAACAGTATATTCTCATATATATGTATATTCTTTGACCAGAGTTTTGTTAACACTTAACTTGGTTGCACTGGCTCATCATACTGACTCTTGGATAGGCTTTGCATTTGTTCCTCACTTGACTTGAATGAATTAGATTAAATTGGAGTTCTCTGGTGGCTGCTTACTGCAAAAACTACCGCCATCTGGTGGTAGTATTTTTCAATGAAAGACAGCAGTGTGTTTGAGGCCAAAGGTAATGACTGATCTCAAACATAGCTAATATAGGACATAACCTGCAGTTTGGGGAATAACAGTTGTGTGTAATATGTGGTTTCGTAATTCATCCATGATTGTTTTTTTTTGTTTTTACTGGCAAATACCCCAGGGGCCCATTTCAGGAAGCGGGCTTAGTACATATCTCAACTATGTTGAGCCTGATATGAGGGAATCTCTGGCTTTTCCGTATCAGAAAGGGGACTAAGTAGAGCTCGACATCAGTTACTACGGCAACTTCCTCTGTGAACCAAACCTGGTCAGGAACAGGCTATGTTGAAGAAAGCCCAAGCTGTCTCCTCCCCCGTACGGCACAACCAAAGTTTCATTCATTGAGTCCAAGCACATTTCCTGGAGAATTTCGATCACGATTAACTTTTTTGACCATGGCTCATCCATTTATTGCCAATCCGGTGGACTAAGAGGCAATATTACTTTGGAGTCTTTCATTTTTTTCCCCAAATAGCAGTTTTCTGTACAACGTCGGTGATGCTGAAAACAGCTAGGCAACTGTATGCCAGGCAGTCAGTAAAGTATCAAGTACGATCAGCATCCATCATCACCACCATCCTCATGGCCTTATTGTTGTTTCTTTTATATAGTTTATATTTATCTCTTCATGGATTCATCTATCTATCTATCTATCTATCTATCTATCTATCTATCTATCTATCTATCTATCTATCTATCTATCTATCTATCTATCTATCTATCTATCTATCTATCTATCTATCTATCTATCTATCTATCTATCTATCTATCTATCTATCTATCTATCTATCCATCTATTGCAGTCGAATAAAGACGATTCAATTAATTTTATTTGGTCTTCTTTATTTCCTACAAATACAAAAGCAGCAGTTATTTTATTGTTTTTGCAGTGTTCCTATCACAATTGTCCCAATCATTAATGCAATTCACTATGCACCCACCTGTATCTCATATGTCAGTTTCTTAATTTCAAGGTCAAGAGGCATCATTTCTTTGTCATTTTTTGCATTTGTTTGACAACATACATTTTATATAGGTCCTTTACTGGTTACTGGGAATACATAAGGCCATGTGCACCATGCAGGTGCACATGAATCCACAGAATTAATCTTTGCCAATTACTGAACATCTTATTGCATTAATTTGATCAGTAGAGGTAGATGGACCCTCGCTCTGCTGCCCAGCCATGCTCTATTAAAAAGGAAAAGAATGTCTGTTAATAATTGTGTAAGCTAAATGTCACTCTATAACCACACAAGAATGTTAAGAAACTATCAGTAACACCACAGTGTTACCTCTTTAGGACCCTCAGGCAGATAATGTGGCCTCATCATCCACTTCATCCTCATCCTGTGAATATGAGTGTTATTTTTCACGACATTTTAAACTACTAAATAGAAAAATCCATGAAAGGGAAATTAATATTTCTGTGAACAAATTAAACATAGGCCTATTACATTACATTATTTAAAAAAGGTAACTCCATGACGCTACTCTGCTTAAGGCTCACCTTTGAATGATGTTTTTATATTTAATTTTTAGCTGCTTCCACGTCCGTTTTTCACCAGTGGGATTGCATCTACGTAAAATACATTTTAGCTTTAATATCATTCCATAAGTTTTCACCTTATGATGTGATAACCCTCTTTGCATACATGAATAAAATATATTTAAACTTACGTTTATAAATAGGATCAGTTTGTCCATTGCTGCAGGGCTAACCAATAGATTTCAAACCTGTCATGCATTAAATACTTTTAAAAAAACATTTAAAACAAAAAAAGTTGGAAACTGCAGTTATTAAACAGAGTACGGGTGCACACATAACGAAAGGGAAAGGAAAGCAATGCACTGCCTCAGAGTCAATGCAATTCATCCGTGGTTAATCTGTAGATACACAGTTAGGAAAAAGATCTTAACCAAGCTCCTGAAGTGAACATAAAGACATCTGTTATCGATTGGTGTGGCCCACGGCAACATGACATCCACTCTTAATGGAGGCAGCCTCCTCCTCTGCAACATAACAAATTGGGTTTAAACTGTGTCTGCTGGTCCCTGGTGTCACTCACAACCAGCAGCATCAATTCAACACTGACAGCTGGACGGTGTGTAGGTCTGTTTCTGTGTCGCTCTGTGACCAATTTAAGACTCAGTTTCCAAATGAATGTAATTCATTTTAGTCAGTGCTTTGCAATTTAGAGATTAGGCCTCTGTAACACGTGACATATGCAAAAATACCTGGGGAGTATTAAGTTATTGCACCAAAGATGCTTGGATTAGTGCCTAACATGAGGGAACAGTTCTGACCAACAAATCTGGAGCTAGGGCCACCTTAAAATAGCTTGCCTTGGAAAGACAGGGTCTCTTCACTGGAATTATGCTTCATTCTTTATAGGTTTGCGGTGCTGTGGAGGATTGGCTGATGAAGATAGGTGATTTATATTATTCCCACAAGTGGATGGATTGGGGAAACCTATGTATGGATTTCAAGAGATCTTTCTAATGAGAAGGTAGTGAGGCATTTTATTTTGTCCTTTTGTCTCATAGAGTTAATAAGACCCTGTTTTGTTCTCTTTGGGTGTAATCACACCAGTTGTTCAGCACAATGCTGAAAGACTTTGACCCACGTACCACCACCCATCGGCCCACGGGCCCGCACTCACATTACCCTGAACCTAACTGTGCTCAAGCCAGGTAGCCTCCGACACATACGTTATCACATTGATAAATATCATATGCATGGTGCAACGTCATGATAAAGTGACTGTTGTTTATGCACAGCTAAGCATTGCATTGGAGGGTGAAGCTGTCAACATGGCCAGTAATAAGTACGTAGCCATCCAAACAAAGTGTACTGTGCCACACTTCATCCCCTCCAAAAGTACTATACCAGAGAACTTTTGCACTAACACTTGTCATTCTTACTAGAATTCGGACTTTAGGGGCAAACGTGCTTGGCCACAGTACGATTGCATAGTGAGTGCACCCTTTATTTAATTAAGCTGACACAACTCCTACAGTCCTCCTCTCCTCATGTCCTCTGTCAACCTCTGTCTGTTCATTTTTTAAGTTGTTTTAGCCTTTATTACAAATGTGAATGAAGTCACAATTTTGTTCAAAACTTTTGTTCCTTAAGTCAAAGAATAAATCATAAAAGGAAACATTTCAGACTGCTTAGTGCTTTTTGTCTTATTGTCTCAGTCCTGTGAGGGAATGGTTACTTCTTTAAAAATGAGTGCCATTTAGACCTAATGCTTTCTGAGCATGATGGAGCAGTTAATTTAAGACAGAATGCTGATGGCAGTCTGGGGCGATTAACATGTCTATTAGTGCCATAAACAGTGAATAACACTGAACAGCAGAGACCATTTATTCCCTTAGAATCTCACTCAATAGCAGACAGCTGGAGTGCTGCGGGGGAAGACAGAGTGTGGACTTCATATGGTAAGGATGCTAAAATCAAATAGAACACAGGTGTTAATATTATCAGATGGACATGTAGTTGCTAGTATCCGCTATCAGTCAAGGTCAGCCGTCCTCCAACTGAATAAAATTTTATTTGATTTATTAGAGGCTGGGCAGCCTGAGCTGCTAGGACCATATACACACACACGCACAAAGCAGTCAGTACCAAACTCGACCTGTGTGAGAGGACCTGGAGATGGAGACACTGGGAAGCTCGGTTTTGAGAAGAAACTTGTTTAATGTTTGAAAGATGAAGAGAGGGCACGTTTAGTTGACCTGGACTGTTTGTCTGCTTTGTTTTGTTTCAGTCTTTGAGAAGACTTGTTTTTTTTTCAACACTATTACTGCATGTTGACTGTTAATGTTACAGAAAGATTCGGTAAAAGTATTTCATTGCTCCATGACAGCTGCTGATAGTCTTCATTCTCCTAAACAGTTCATCCCGACAGGTAAGTCCACCTTCTGGTGTGGTCAGTTCAGTTTGGAGCATGTGCACATGAACCTAACACACTGTGGTCACTCAGTCTTAAAATTCAGCATGCGCGCACGAGTCCACACTTGTCCAATTCACAGCAGGCAAACACCCTGTGTGGGGGTGTGTGCCGCTCCTTGCAAAAGTATACTCTGAGCTTTAGTATTTCGGTGGAAAGAGGTCTTTATATAATTTAAGTTGCTTTTAACTTTTTAAGAATCAGCTGCAATCATCAACAAAAATTTGAAAATCTATTTTAGTCATTTTGTGTACACTTCTTAAATGATTTTTAGAAACGTTAGTAAAATATTGGTGAGGACAGTATTTTTACCTCCCAACAACAATAACTGTCATGTTTTCCTCTATAATAGCTTTGGCTGGATCAGCAAATTTGAATTCTTTAGAGTCAAAAATCATTGCTGTCAACTGACCACCAATATGTTCATAAGTCATAGGGAGAGAAATGTTCGGGACAATGTGTACAGGATGACTTGATCAATGCCAATTATTGGCATTGATCATTAAATATTAATGATTAGGCCAATCAGCAATCCCTCAGCCTCCTGGCTCTCACTGAGACCTGGATCAAACCTGAAAACTTTGCCACCCCAGTTGCTCTCTCTACCAACTACTCTTTCTCTCATACCCTCCATCTGACCAGATGAGCTAGTGGGACAGGTCTCCTGATCCTGACACTTGTAACTCCATACAATTTCAACTATTTGAGGACCACGCTGGACAGGTTACCTTCCCAATTCATTTTTCAGTAGTGTCATCTACTGCCCATAAGGGCAAATGGGGGACTTTATGAATGAATTTGATGCTCTGCTGTCATCCATTACCCACCATGAGTGTCTACTGTTCATCCTTGGTGACATGTATATTCACTTAAACTGCCTAAGCTATACTAGCTTCCTGTCTCTGATAAACTCTTTTGATTTTTGGTCTGCACCCCTCAAACTCACAAAGCTGGCAAAGAGCTTGACATGGCCTTCATCTGCAATTGTGTCACAGACTGCCTCATGATCACACCTCTGCACATTTCTAATCCTTTCTTTATAAACTTCACTATACAGTTTAAATTACCCTTCCCACCACCACAACTTCCTCAGCCTCTCTCACACACACTTTTTTCTCCATAGTTGCATCTGCTTAACCCACATCATCTCTTTCTTCTCTCTGGATGTAAATGAAGTCTCTGTCTCTAGATGGTGTATCAAACTTGAAACGTCGAACAAACACCATCAGAGTGGGAACATTGCTATCTATCTTCAAGAATCCTTCAAGACACTCCTTTTCTGCCAAAGGAGTAAATGTTCATGTTAATGAGTCAGAGCTATGGAGACCATTGTGTTCAAACAGGTGTAGCCCACTGCCCTTCTCTTTGTCTGCCAGCCTGCATACAGAGGACCTCTCAGGTGATTTTTGTTATGAGTCTACTGGTCCACAAAACCACCCTTTTTTAAGCTTATCTACGACAATTCTATTCACATTCTAATATCCAGTGTGTGCCTCCCAGGGCTGCTGGGAGATTATCATTATAACCAGACATTACAATCAGTTTAGAAGCTCTGGAACAGTCTCCAACCTGTAGACTCCGGGCGGTGTCTGGGGGATGATGTCATGGAGTACATCATTCAGCATCCGGATATGAGAGGGGTCACGCTCCTTGGGATAATTTGCAGGCCGCATGGTTTCCGACTGGAAAAAGGCAGCATGTTCTTTCAGAGACATGACTGAGGACGTTGTGGAAAAATTCTGTATCTGTCTGTGAAAATCAAAAAGCAGGACTGGAACAGGCTCCAAGTGTTTATTCTCTGCAGAGAAAGAAGACAACATACTCTGACCACAGCCAGTGGATCAGAGGAGTGCTTTCCTGAGGAAGGGTCACAGCACAATTTATCCTGACCCCCAGGAACACACCTGCAAGTGTGAAGACCATTCGGTCACAATAAACAAATTGTCAGGAGCTGAGCAAGTCTTTACAACTGGTCCTGTAGGCAGGACACTTTCATAGGCATAACAATGGACGTGATAAGGAGCAGGGAGTGATCTTACAGGGAAATGCGGGCCCAGGGTCTTTGATGGTTGCAGCACACAGAGTTCAGGCTATATCTAAATGAATACTGACATTTATCAAATGTTCCTAGATGCATGTAAAATTTCCATCACAGGGACAACAAAGGCTGAGACATCATACTCCTGTCTGCACAGAGAAGAAGAGGTAAAGACATAAAATAAAAACACGGATCATGACTTTTAAATGAGAAATTATCCATTTAATTGTTTATACTTGACTTAAACATAAAAGACCAAATATTAAATTGCAAGTTGAACCTCACTGAGAGGCAAATCAGTTTATCTGAGACACAGTCAAACAATACCAATACAATGATTTTATCTGGTGACCTTACTTGCAAAACCAGACGCCTCATTTATAAAACTGCTTTTTGCATGTCTGTAAGGATGTAGCATCTACAGCACTGACCCAGCTGTACACAGGAAGTGTAGAGACACTCTGTTTGACTTTCAATGAAGTCACTGTTCCATGAATGGCATCCCAATTATGTTTGTATTGTACACATTATTCCTTGTATCACTCACGGCAACCAAATAAAATTAACTGAAGAGGAGAAAAAGCGCTTTGAGTATGTGTGTGACAGGTGGCTAGGAGGGGGCACAGGTGCACCAGGAGCACCAGAAGCTGCACATAAAACTTTGATATCTGAATAAACTTGACAATTAAACAGTTGAACAGTGCGATTGTTTCTTTACCTGTTGCATGCTTCTTAGCTGCAACTGTGTGTCAACTATGAGGAGATTATACATCAATATATACCTCTAGCAAATATGCCCTTCATATATGATATGTAAAAGGTATAATCATTGTTTTT
The DNA here is from genome assembly GCA_029224185.1 of Karalla daura. Taxonomy (NCBI): domain Eukaryota; kingdom Metazoa; phylum Chordata; class Actinopteri; order Chaetodontiformes; family Leiognathidae; genus Karalla; species Karalla daura. The sequence continues at coordinate 2,620,886 of CM055194.1, forward strand.
TATGTTCGAACATTTCTCAGTGATTTCAGCCACAGTCCTCTGAGCCCTCATTTCCTCCCCAATACCATCACCGATGTTTTAAGGACACCATACCCACCAAATGAAAGCTTGCTCCATAAATCAACCTCAACTACAAGTATTTTCACCTTATAATGTTACATGTCTTCTTTTCACTCTACAAAACATTTGAATGAAGGACATGAATGTTTATCTTGGGCGTTCCCTGACCTTTTAAAGGCAGACGTAGCTGGGGCAAAGAGTCATCTTAACTTACTTCAACCATAGAGTCTCTAGAGAAATACACAAATGCATGGGGTGTGCATACGTACTCCGTTATATATCTGTTTTGTTCGCAGCACTTTCTGAGTTCCCTACATATGCCACTGGTAGTCTGCATTTCTACGTACAGTTAGATAAATGATAAATGAGGCCCCAGATCACAGGAAGGTGTTAAAACTTAAATGTATTTATTTATTTTAAGGTATATAAGGTATATTTATTTGTTAGCTTGCATTCATTCAAACAATATGACACACAGTAGCTTTATGAACAAGAATTTTAATCCATTATTGTTGCAGTTAATACATTTACTGCAACTTTAGTGTTTTAATGGTTTTACATGGTTAACATACCACTGAATAGGCATTGTCATGATAGCACCATCCCATAGATATGGGCTAGTACTGCACTAATGCACCTACTAATAGGTAGAGTGGGCCTTGATAAACCGATTCACATGACTGACTCAGTGTCAAGTATAAGGCTGCAACATTACATATGATGAAAAATCATATACTTTCATACACTTTCTGAGTGAACTGTATTCCATGAACAAAACTCAGTGAAAAGAAAAGACAAAATAGAGGAGACTGTGACAAGTCTTGCCACAATTCTTTGATGTGCATTCAGTGTTACTGAAGTTAGCGTTTTCATTAGCTAAACATACACATGCACAAACACACAGACAAAACATACATATGCACACACAACACACTCTAATGAAGTGCTGCGTCTGAGTACAAAGCGGTTAGGGTGTGCAGATGGATTACATGTCCAGCTGAGTTGCTGTGTAGAGTCAATTTATTCATAGCTAATACTGTAAAATTGGTTCATTTTAATCAAGGGAATTGTGTGTGTGTTTGTGTTTCTTTGGATTTACTTCATGCTGGTAACAGAATGTGACTCCTCAGAGACGAGAGGTGGGAGACAGTAGGGACAAAAACAGACAAAGATAAGTATTCTCCTCTACAAATTGAAATGGCCCTGGTTCCCTCATGAAATAGTGTTTGATTGTTATAATCCATCACATCTTTTGACACACAGGGAGTGCAGACAATGAGTGTGAGTGCAAGCGTGTTTGTATTTGTATTTGGCTACTAAAAACGGACACGGCCTTCTGTGAGAACAGAGGCAGAGGGAAAGAGACAAAAGAGCTCTGGGTTGATGCTTTTAGCCAATGAAATATTTTTACTTTCCAGCATTCCTACCTCCAGTGGTGCTTTTGAATGTCAGCTGTAGAGCTCCTGTGTGTAAAACTCCTGTGAGGCAAAAACACTTTTTCAATTATGTGGATGTATTTTCACATTAAGTAGCTACTACTGATTTGAGGCTAAAAATGAGTGAGGCCAAAGTCATTGAAGATAGAATGTACCCTTATGTACCCAGACAGCCTAACCCTATTGTTTTTTTTCTCTTTTTTGTTTGCCTTTGTTGTCTGTCAGGGACCAAGTGGCAGGCACGAGAGACACAATATCAATCAGTGACAAATATAATTTTTCTCATAACAATGAACCCCCCCCCATTAACGTTTCCAGGATATGGACCCTTCCACTGGCGATTACAGCTCCAGCTTTCTGAGTGTATCTCAGTACAATAGTTGCAATAATCATCCCAACACAACACACTGGTACTCTGGGCAACTACATAGGACAATGACAAGACACAGTGAGAGTACAAATCTGATGTTTCTGGTGCCCTCCACTGACACCGAAAGAATGAATGTGGGGAATAACTGTTGATCCATCCGAGAGAGTTCAGAATCTTGGACAATTCGAGACAGAGAGGTTATGATACAGTCTTATCTCTTTTTGGCATCATCTACCATTGAGAAAAAAGCTCTCTTTCTTCATACTGAATTCATGACAGTGGTCACCTTGCCCGTCATTTTAATTAAGGGAAATGTGCTGTAAAGGTTTTGCCACTGAGATAGTGTGACATCCAGATGTAAGAATATTTATTCAGTTGAGTGCACAATTTCCTCAATGTATTTCAGTAATGCCCAGCTCTGGCAACAGCCTTTTCTACCCCTACTTTGAGCCACAGTTGAGGACCAGTGGCCCTGCCACTGAAAACTATCTCTACATTTTATTAATGGAGATTCATGTCAGATCAGACTGGACCAAAGGCAGTTTTATATAAAATAGAGAGGAAAGGAGAAAAGTGTTTAAAGAAGTTGAACAAACTGATTTTGGGGTGGTTTCAATTTGTTCTGATTGCTTGATCTGAGGCCCCTCCATGACTTCCAGTCATGAATATTACAGTGTTCCATGCAAGCTGTGAAGAATCTATTAAATATGGCTAGTCCTCTGCTTGCAGGGGGCTGCCTCAGCACTCAGAGACCAGACACACACACACACATAAACACACTGTTATTTCTATCCATACACAACACATGCAGTCAATTCACATGCTCATCATTGATTTGTTACCTTGAGCTCTGATTTTTTTTGTCTAAAGAATAACTTTAGACAACATATATTGTGTCAATGGTAGTAAAATGCATAAAACCCAAATCTTAGTGCTGCAAAATACTGTAAAATCAATGGTAGTCCATATTTTAATTGCATTGTTTTGCTAGTTTATCTTGGTTGTAAAAATCAGGTGTTCAGATCTTGCTACGTTCATTCTAACTTCCGCATTGCAACCACTGCCATTAACCAACCCACTTGAATCCCAACCCATATTAGGAATAATTTATCATGCTTCACTATCTGCTGTCACAGTCAGACACACACACACACACACACACACACACACACACACACACACACACACACCCACACCCACACACACACACACACAGACATCACAATGTATTTATTTCAATGTCCTATTCCTCCTCCTCTTCTTCTTTCTCTCCACCTGGTGGCTCTGTATTTTTAAACAGCAGAGACAAACATTTCTCCTTCCTGTTCTCCCACCCAACTGCTTGGCATGTTTCTCAAGATCAGATGTATAACTGAAATATGTTTATAATGTCACCTATAATTCAATTTATTCCAAATTTTATATCCAAAATAAAGACCATAAAATGTGTTACATGCAGTCTCTCTCTGATTGTACACAGCTGATAAAAACAGTAAAAATACTAATAAAGAGAGAAGAAATGACACTCACATGTCCTAATTTCATTAACGCAGTAGAGACAATTTAACTCCAAAACTCTTAGTTTTCTGGTACAGATGTAAAGAAAAAAATTTCACCCACTATGCAGCCACTCCTGGAAACGCTTTGTTCTGGTTGCGGCTTTCCCCTGATTGGCGTGAGAATGCATTTCTAAATTTAATGTGTTTCTGTTCGAGAAGCTTCAAGAAGAAGTTTGGATGGGAAAAAAGGCTGAGTGAGAGACAGGTGACAGAGGAGATAAGATTGAAGTTGAAGAACAACTTCATGCTATATGTCATGGTATGTGTGTGATAATATCAATATGCCACTGCGCGTTTCCTCGGTGACTGTGAGTTGTGAGGATGCCGTGGATGTGAGTATGTTTCAGCAACATGGAGCAGGAGAAAGATGACACTGGATGCTTGGACAGGGTCTAATCTATGTTTGGGGAAGATATATTTGGTGACTCATTTTTGTGAGATATATTTTGTGACTCATTACTTAAACTGCAATATTATTACTATTTATATAATATATAATTAATAATATTCACTGATCTAGCAAAACTTTTGAGAGATTCTAATCACTTAAATAATTTTGAATAACGAATGTCAGCGAGTTTGCACATTTTGCTGTGGGGCAACAGTGCTATTAACTGAGCTATTTCTGCTTTCAAATAAGATCACTCCTTCTTAAATTATTTTTTAAATAGAAAAGCACATCAGTGATTAAGTTTCATTGAAATGAATAAATAACTGCACTCGTCATCGTCACAGGCTGTATTGCACAAAGTTTCAAATTCCACAATTACATGAATCGTGGAACTGCAGTAGCAAATTACGCACACATGGGGGTACAGCGCAGATGTGCTTTCTCTCAGCAGCTTAATTTGATGTTTCTCCTTGGCCAAAGATGCCACCCAAATGCCTGTAAAGATGCTGATGTGAGATATCAAACAAACCAGTAGTTAATGCGCAAGCAGTCAATGGCATGATGAAATCTCTATGTTGCAAACCAACAATATAATAGATACCAGAGCGCAGATCCGACAGGAAAATATAACAGACCCATTTTAAGTCTAATTGTTAGTTGATGGTGTAATTCTGCTTCGTCATTTGTGTCTCAGCTGCATGACAAGGGCTTTATGGTGAGATGAAATTATGCTTTGCGGTTGCACCATTCCTTGTCTCAGCAACTTATGCACATAGCTGCCAAGAAGGAGCATTTTTCACACCAATAAAGTGCCTTCAAATTGAATTGATAGAGGGTAGAAAGGAAGGAGCAGAAACAGGGGCACGATGAGGGACAAAGTGATGAAGAAATAGACAGCTATGGGCAGGTATAATAATCAGTCATCACTCTCAGGTCATAATCTGTCCATTAGTCTCAGACAGTGAAGCATAACAACTCAATCTAGGCCTTAATGGGAGGGTGCTTACATGCTTAGACATAGCCAGTGAACCCAAGCCACAAAGCGATTGCCTTAGTGCTACAGTGAATGAGAGCTGAGGCTGGAGCTACCATACATGCATGCCCCTTGTCTCCATCCCTTTTAGTCTCTTAGTGTGTAAATGATGATAGACGTGTGGCAAGATTGATTTGATCTCAAGCACAGATAATGAATTTTACACATGAATTTTTCGCATTTTTGTAAAACTCATACACTGACTTTGGCCAGAAAGACCATGTAGCATATGTATGTCTTAAGCTTGAGCAAAGGTGGGTCCCCAACAAATACACAAGGTCCAAATTAAATAAGACTACGGCAACTTGCACAATAATTTGGCCATCTTGTAAATGAGCCAAGATATGCTTTCAAAGACAGATACGTAATTAAATCAAAACCATGGAACTACCCTAAATTGCCCTGTCATGGTCTGTGTGCTTTTGTCCAATCATAGGATTTGACTTGGTTCTCGGGTACCTGGGCCCTGTTCCATGAAGCAGTTAAGGTAGAAGACCAGTTAAGCCTAAGATTATCTTCCAGGGAATTCGGTTCCATAAAGCAGGCTTATCTTAGTTCAAATTCAGTTACCACAGCAACTTCTGCTGACAGACTAGCCTGGTCCAGACCAGGCTAAAAGGTCAGGCTAAGCCTGCGTTGCAGCTTATTAGAGTTTAGAGCTCATGAGCTTCGGGCGTTCGTATGCCGAAGGTGACCAACGACCTATGGCTTTGTGTGTGGGTGCAGGTGCAACTGATGCTGCCGCAGTTGCTGCTCCTATGTGGAACGAATGAGCTGTACAGCAGTCTGGCGGGAGTCCACAAGACTTGCAGAGGAGGTGAAGGCAGGCGGCAAACCAGGCACGGCACATGGTTTCCCTTCTTCTGTAGTGAAGAGAGGCTCTTGTTGGCTGGCTTGAGGGCAGTTTCTCAGAAAGCGGCACATTGCAGACTGAGGACAGAAAGCACAGTTAGTTGCAGATATTAAAACTGACTCCTTTTCCTTCCCTATCAGACTTAGAGTGTTTAAGAAAAAGGGAAAAAAGTGACTTTTAATTTTAACATCTTCTACGGTGAGGTTAAGCTTTGGATCAAAGGATTCTGATCGTGTAGTGAACTCGCCACCCCTGAGAAATCCATAGAAGGCTGTGAGAAAGACTGCTTCCAATAGAAGGTCTATGTATGGACTGAAACACCCACCCCTTAAAAGCGTGATCAAGTTTTGTAACAGTGGTAAGGTAAAAGGAAGACGAATATCTTTGCCTTGAGGGTTCTCTTGAGACCATTTAGCAGGAGATGAATAGATGGATTTCCGAGCCGGCTGATCGTAGACGGATCCACGCAACGCAAGTGAAATTGGATTCCTGCGACGAGTCCTTTAATGGAGGAAGGCTGTATTTTGCGGGACTCAAAGCAGTGAACTATAAAGGTGGGAATATGGATAGGAAAGGTGGCAATAGAGAAGGTGGCACAAAATGAGGTAAAGTAAGACCATGCTGAGTCATACCACTTTTATGTGGATTTAGCCAATCCAGATCGCATGTAGTGGACAGCAAGGTTCATGTAGTTTTGAATGGTTGCGTTTAGTCTAGCACAGGTTGGCTGCACAGAGGGCAAATCAGACTGGATGGCTCGGCCTCTTGACAAAGTTGGTGAAATTTTTGAAAGTCAAACCGGGAAAGCGAATTGGAAATTCCATTATTTAAGCGTGGGATGTGAATTGCTTTCTCAATGACATTCCCCAGCACTGAAGACCAGGTGAGGTGCCTCACAAATCTATTGATGAAGGGAATGGAAGATCGACCTTAATGATGCTGACTGTAGCTTCATTGTCACAGAAAAACAGAATTTGCTTACTTGACCAATATTTTCCCCACAGAAGATGGGCTACAACTATTGGGTACACAGCTTGTTGAAAATCCCCCCGAAACCAACGGAAGGGGCCGCATCCGTGTATAGCTTGATGGCTACTGAAGATTCTGCTTTCTCATCGTAAGAGAAAGATATCCCATTCCATTCCTCTAGTAGAAGGGACCAGAACCTGAGCTCAGATCTGCATCCTGCATCCAGGCTTACCAAGTCACGCAGTTTAGGCAATATTTTTGGGCTGCCACGACAACCGAAGGTGAGCCTTACTGCAAAGAACATTTTGTTCTCTCCATTTCACCCCAAACAAATGCCGTTGGGAGGGATGTAAAGGCATAACTTTGAAGGCATCTGAGATGTCTGCCTTAGCTAGCCAAGCGCTACTGCCTGCCTTTTTGGTAAGCTTGATGGCGTCATCAACAGAAGCATAGCAGAGGGAAAAAGGGTATAAAGGAATGAGGCTGTGAGTGCTTTTGGCTTCATCATTGTGTGGAGCAGATAGGTCAATGATGATTTTTGCCTGAATATCGGATTTATGTGAGTTGATGGAAATGGAGACTTGTCAAATGGACCAATCATGAAACCTTTTTCTCATTTGTTGACTATCTCAGGCTCCTTCAGAACAGATTGTAAATTGTTACAAGCAAAAGACATTTTTGGTAGCCTAGCCAACTGGAAATTTCATCTGTAGGATATTTTACAGCAAGGTAAAACTGAATTACTGAACTTTAATTTACAATTTACTGAACATACACTAGCTTCAGACTGCACTCATTTCCTTACCGAGACAACGGAACCTTCCAGAAAATAATACTGTTCCAACCACAGCATCCATATGGTACACAGGTTTCTGTAAAAAAACAAATACATGAAAAAACACACACAAACTATATCTATATAATAAGAGGAATTACTTGCCTTGTGTTCCTCGATGAGGCTCTGAAGGTATGCATCAATTACCTAAAATGTGACCAAAGGACTGTTAACGCATAATATAGAAACACTGCTACAAGAAGCTAGTAAATATACCAAAAATGGCTCTTACGTCATCTGACACCCATTGTGTGCCCTGCAGCGACCTGAATGAAGTGTCGTAGAGCTTGTATGGACCGATGACTGCCTCTACACACCCGTCATCTGTTGCTGCCCAAAGCCTGTGTACTACGAGAAAATGATTTATGTTAGTCATGTCAGTCTGCACTGTTTTCTGTAGACTGACAATAGCTGAAGGCCAACGGGCCAAAAATAAACAGGTCATTAACCTTTAAGGGTGAAAGGTTTTCGACATTCCATAAAAATGAATGTGGTCTATTTTAATATAAGATTAATTACTCATATTTTATGGAGTGCAACACCCTCCAGAACCTTCATCCTCCTAATATTCAGCCTTAAAGGCTAACCTGATATGATGGCCAAACTGGCAACAGACGACCAAACGGTCAAAGACAAATATCTTTTAGAAGGCCACCTTCATCTTGTGTGCTTGTGTTGAGTCTCAGGTGGAATCTTAACTTGGGTTGACTCAGCTTTACCGATGGTCTGGGGACATCCACAAGGGTTTCTGCACTCAAATCTTCCCTTGCAGGCCTCCAGTATGGCTTGATGTGGTCTATACTGTACTTTGTGTGCAGAGTTTTGCCACCTGATTTTAGAGTGACATGTTTGCCACTGATGTCTTCTATGATGTAGGGACCAGAAAAGTCTGGCTGAAGTCTTCCGCCCTTCCTACCACGCTTTCTTACATTAAGCAGCAGAATTTCATCCCCTGCCTTGTATTGGACCGCATTGTATTTTTTTTAAACTTTCTTAACATATGCAGCCATCTGCTTCTCTTGTTCCTTTCGAACATTGCCTTCCACAGACCTTTTGACGTCCTCTTGAGCATGCTTTTTCGAAGCACTGAACTCAGAGTAAGCAGACTCCTCCGGCATTCTGATCGTTGAAAGCCATAATTTTTTTGAACAATTACAAGATGAAAAATGTGATGCATTTTATTAAAATATCTGTTACTTTCTAATACGTGAAGGGATGAAGAAATACATTTTTTTAAACAAATGCTTGATAATGCATGTGAGGCGCAATATGAAAACACACACGCGCACCCACACACACACACACACACACACACACACACACACACACACACACACACACACACACACACACACACACACTTTAATTACATCTCAGTGACCAAACTCCACCAAACTTTGTGGTGTTGTGAACTTTAGACCTTAGTGTGGCATCCAAAAGATGTCCCAGTTGTTTTGCTGCTCATTCACAAGTTTCCTAAGGGCTCTAAATGCTAACACAGTAAAGCACAAAGCAAATTATGAAGTTGTTTTGAAAGTCCTTTGACAAAAAAAAAAAAAGATAGCACATACCTTTTGATGTTCTCATTTGTTTTTTTCATCAAGACCATTGGTCTGTGGATGGTAGGCAGCTATGACTGATCTCTTTATTTGGGGAATGTCGCAAATCCTTTGGTTGAGCTTCAAAAGAGAAACAACACTAATTAGCTAATAACTTACTCACAGATATAGATGTATGCTTGGCAGACTATTTGTTGACACCACTAAAGCTGATGGTTAAAGTTAACTTTTCCAGAGATGACCCAGTTCTGATTCATGGGCTTACTTCATTGACAAACTCTCTGCCTTGGTCCGAGAGGATTCTGACAGGGCATCCATTATTTTGCAGAGCTTCTCTGCAACCTCTGCAGCCGATTTTATGATCAATGGGTAGGCCTCTACCCATTTTGAAAAATAGTCTGTTGCAGTGAGTATGTATTGACACCCACTTGATGTCTTTGGGAAGGGTCAGGTCAATGCCCACAAGCTCCCACACAGCAAACACCCGATATGGGCATAAAATAACTTCTGTATGTATATAGTCATAATTGTGTTGTGCACATTGCCAACTTAATATAATATATGCATTACCACTTCATTACCTTTATGCACTGTAAGGGTTGAAGCTTACAGCTAGAAGGCGCTTGCCAATCTTCTGACACTAGTCACATTCCTGGATCTTTAACACACACAGGATAATTAGTGTTCAGCAAATAAGTATCATCACTGTGCCCACAGTCACTGCATGCCATTAATTTCAGTGACAAACAGTAATACATACCCATTTGTCAATGTGACATGCCATACCAGTACAACCTGGAACAGACTGTACTTCTGGTCTTGTGCATACCAGTATGCCCTCCCATTGTGGACAAATGAAACTCTACATGAAAATAAGTATAATAAGAAGAATTATAATTACAAGGATTACACTTAAATGAATGACTAATGCATTGTACTACACACATACACATCCTAGTATTTCACACATATATATAGTATATATAATCTGAACAATTAAACTAATCCTAACATTCTAAACCCTTGTGCCCCCCCGGGAGCGCACGGCAACCTAAAGTCCGAACTAAAGCACGTGTCTTCCGAGAAGCTCATGGCTGCACTAAACTCTCAACTAAATCTTCCTGATGCACGTGTCTTCCAGGAAGCTGACAGCCAAAACTATCTAATCTGACAAAACAAAAGCAAACTAGCTCTAAGGCTACAAAACTTTCTATGACGAGGAGACGCAGGCTGTGACTGTGGCTTGAGCAGAGGCTTCAGTGGCATGACAAACAACACTTCGGCTCAAGACAGGGGAGATACAGACTATTTATGCAAGAGGAAGTGATCAGCGATCAGCGAGTGATCAAACAACACCACGGCCCCATCCATATGGGCGGCTGATTTTACCGACCGATGTCTGATCATCTCATCCACCGCCAGGGAAACTTGCTCTATGGTGTGCGGAAAACCAGCACCGACTTTGATGCTGTGCTTCCGCGACAACCGTGAGAAGTCCCCAACGCTAACCACCATGCTGGCAGCTAGCACACACACACACACACACACACACACACACACACACACACACACACACACACACACACACACACCTAAAAAACACGTTCACCGCCTAAACTGTAATAAAAAAGACAAGATGAACAAGGTACACACAAACCGAAAAAGGAAGTTAAGACAAAGCTTGTTGCAGGATGGATGGGGGCAGAGAGGTCTTACGAAATAAAATCTCTATTTATTTCTTTTCCAATTTTTCAAAAATTAAAAAGGTTCACCAAAAATGTGCAAATATTAACAGTGGATCACAAAAGGAGGAGAAGACCATTTCAAACAAAAATACAAAAATACAGAGGCGTTAAGTTTGTCAGGCTAAATCGATATGCGAGCACCACAAGCCTGAACAAACTTTCCGCTTCTCACACATACCTTCAAAGGGCTTCCAAAACACAACCACCCCCTTTGGAGCCTACTACAGAGCTTTATACCCCTAAGCTCCTCCCACGGATAGGTCCACTTTTACGGTAAAATTCAAATACCTGCACAATAACTTTTTGAATAAAAAATATTACGTGGAAGAACATACATAATGTGGTGGAAATTTTGCATGCATCTAGGAATATTTGATTAATGTCAGTATTCATTTAGATGAAGCCTGAACTCTGTGTGCTGCAGCCATCAAAGACTCAAGAACTTAAACGTAAGATCACTCCCTGCTCCTTAAGATGTCCATTGTTATGCCTATGAAGGTGCCCTGCTCACAGGACACCAGTTGTAAAGTCTTGCTCAAATCCTGACTATCCTGACTGTTTATTGTGACTTTCACACTTGGGGGTTAGGATAAAATGGACTGTGACCTCTCCCTCAGGGAAGCACTACTCTGATCCACTGGCAGTGGTCAAAGTGTGTTGTTTTCCTCCTCTGCAGAGAATAAACACTTGGTACCTGTTCCAATCTTGCATTTTGATGTTCCCAAACAGATCAAGATCAATTTTTCCACAACAATAACATACCTCAACACCCCAAATAATTTTCACTAGCTAAAATCACTTCTGTGAACAGCAGATTGAACAAGTCCCAACACCATTTTGAAACACCCCTGTTAAAATAGTTTCCTCCACCAAATACCCCTATATTACCCCCGTGCTTTAATCCCTCTGTTTCCCCACAGGAACCCGGAAGCGTGTGAAGTCATGCTGGTGTGTTTACTGAAAACCTGCTTTTGTTCACTGCTAAAAATGTAATAAACCTGATGTTTTTAATAGCTAGTGTGTTCAAGTGTGTTCTTTAAGTGCGGGCAATGTTAACCAGATGAGATATGAAATGGGATGATGATATGAAGCTTGTGATAAATGTGAGATGAGCCAACTACTGTTAGCAATATGTCAGTAGGCTTTTCCACACATAACAGATGAAATGCAACAGGTCAGTTTAGGTCTTAAATGCTGGCAAATGGCTGCCTGTGTGCTTGAGTGAGTGAGTGAACGAGTTAATAAGTAATTGAGTGAGTGAGTGTCAAGCCTCACTCTGTGACAAAGCTCTGCTCCAGCTCATGCTCGCACATGCACACGCCTCACAGAGAGAGAGAGCGAGCAGAACAGGCATTGGCTGCGAGAGGTAGCACCCCAGTGTGGAAGCACTCTTACAACCACCTTTCTCATGAAATAAACATTAATATTTCCTGGTTATACATATTTCTTTGAATATTGACTGGATAGATGAGAATCTTTGAGCTCTGATGAGAAGATGTGAAATTCAGACTGGGATCCTTGGAAGCTTTTTATAGGTTTTGTGGCCTGCTCCAAGGATGCTGCCTCTGACCTCCCCATAAGCATTCTAAAATTTCACCCTCATAGCTCAAAGTGTCGATGAGTTATTCCAGAAAAAGTTCTCCATGGTCCCATCATTGCTGGAGGGGCCAATTCAGACACTTCCAGAGGTATTAGGAGACTCAGCATGATGGATGCTCTTGACCTGATAAACATAGACAAATTTCAGCCTCTTAGCTCAAAGTGTTAAGGAGATCCTGGAGCAGAACCTTTTCAAAAGGTGCAACAAATCTCACATTTCAGTATGCTGTCGGGGGGCCCTGGACGAGCAGATATGTGTTTGTTTGGTTCTGATCAGATCCAGACTTTTCAAACGGCTTGACTTTGAACATTCATCATTTCCATTTTGAAGGCTCGCAGTAATAGACCAAATGGCCTGAAACTCAATCAGAAGAAACCATGGGGGACCTGGAACCATGGGGGACCTGGAACAGACCCTCTGAGTCCTGCCCTCGTAGACCCTTAGGGAGGCTAAGTTGCTCTATGAAGGTGCTATCAACATGGAGGCAGCAGATCTTAATAGATCACTTCTGACAAGCAGCATAGTCAAAAACCAGGACACTTCAAGGGGATAGTCTTTTTCTCTCCCCTCCTCCCTTCTGACTTGAAGGCATATTGGAACTACAAATAATATGGCGGAGCACATGAGTGTGTATTGCAATGTGGAAATGTAGTTTATTTCTGGGAAGGGCTTTTCTTCAGGGTTAAGAAAACATCTTTCCGTTCAATATTAAAACAAATATGTATAACCATGTCATATGTTTATTTCATGTGACATGGTATGTTATAAATCATAAACATACATTTACTAGTACTAGTGTAAGAGTGGACACTACTTCGCGGCTTGTCATGTGTGGCATGATGGCTGCTGGGAGTTGTTGGAATTGAGTGAAAGGGAATAGCTCTCCAAGAATGCTGGTTCCTGAGTTTTTGTCAGTCATAAGCGCAGGTATTGCTGGCGGTAATGCTGCTGTGACGTGTTGAGAGAGAAAGATGAGGCAAACTCCAACATGGCAGCGCCCATGAAACCAGCATTCAAATTCTTTGAAATAGTTTAAAACATTTATAAACACGGTCCTAAAACGCATATCACCCCCGGCAAAACTATGGCTCAGAGACCTCAAGATTGAACACCCAGCCTCTGATCCACCAGGCAACGATAGCCTGGGAAGCCCCGGAGCATACATCGACCGGTGTTTCAAACAGCTGGGGCAGATCCCACCGGAGGAAGAAAATATCAGAGTTCTAGGCCTCTACATTGACCAGTGCTTCGACATGATTAAGAGGAAGAGTAAGGCACCAGCCCCAAGCTCCAAGCGGACCCAGGGGGAGTACTCAGCCAGATCCTCGACACCCGGGAAGGACTTGGTAGATGTTCTCCTGTCAATCCATGAGAAGATGGACACCCTCAAGTCGTGCCTCAACCTTGTGGAAATCCTCCACAAGGAAGTTCAAGCCCTGCGGGAGTCGCTGGAAGCAACAGGTAGTTGAACTCGCTGCAGAAAATAAATTGCTCTGTGAGATGGTGAACCCGCTCACCACAGAGATGAGCCAGATCACTAAGGACAACAAAGCCATGAAAGAGACCGTCCTGGATCTACAGGTCCAGAGCATGAGGGACAACCTCATGTTCTCCGGGATCCCAGAGCGTCCGGATGAAGACCCGGGGACGACAGTGAAGGATTTCCTCCAACAACAGCTCTGGACAGATCCTGATGCGCAGGGTGGAAACCAAGTTTAACCGGGTGCATCCTCCCTCCTTGGAGGGAGGAAGCCCGACAGCCGCCATCTCTGCCCCATTGTAGATAAGTTCAAGCGCTTCAAGGAAAAGGAGCAGGTAAATCGCAAAGGCCGTGAGCTTTGGGGGACTGACTTCGGGCTGAACTACCAGTTCGTACAGGAGATACTGGAACGGCGCCGGGTCCTGTTCCCAACCAGGTTCCTAGAAGCTCGATCTCGGGCTGTAATCACGGTGGATAAACTATTTGTCAATGGGCAGCTCTACCACGACCGTGACTCCAACCCTGGTTGTTCTGATCAACCCTCAATTCCCTTCAGATCACAGGTAAGGTCATTTATTTACTACTAAAATGCCGCCTCACTGCCCTCACTGCAGTCCACTACAACCAGACAGCCACAAGGTATGTGGCCATCTATCTCTTTACTGTCCTTATTGTATCCTCTATGCTTTTCTTTTTTAGTTATTTCTTTACTGTCCTTATTGCTTTATCCCCATCCTTCATGTTTTGTGTCTTTTCTATTTCATATCCAGCATCCAGCTAAATATGCTAATAAAACATGCCTAGGCTTATTAACGCAGCCATGCAGGCAGACAGTGAATCATATAGTCACTCACACATCCACTTAACATCAAAATGCTCGCTCACTCTCTCATGCCACTCACCCTCTTACACCAAAAACTAACAAGCTAAACTAAGCATGAACACTCTCAGGTTTGTCAGTCTTATAGTAGGAGGGGACTTCAATATTGTACTGGACCCTGACCAAGATAGGCTTAGCTCCTCAGGCAACAACAGAATCTGCCACTCAGCTGATGCAACAACAAATCAGCAAGTTTCTGGCAAACCAACTTAAACGTAAAGAGAAAACAACAACTCCATCAGAAACACCTTCGGGGACTTTTATTGGGACTTTACAGGGACTTTTCTATCTTATACTCCTCTCAAATAGACCACCAATTGCTGCTATAGAAGACTTTCTAGATACTGTAGACCTTCTTACACTCAGTAAAGAACAGATCTCCACTCTGGACCTGCCCATATCACTGCAGGAACTCTATGAAGCCAAATAATAAAACACCAGGACCGGATGGCTTCCCAGCAGAATTCTAAAGCACCTACCTTCTTTAGGACTGTACTAGACATAAAGAAGGCACATTCCCCACCAGTATGAATTCTGCAAACATCAGCCTCCTCCTTAAGGCAGACAAAGATCCCATGTTGCCGTCAAGCTATCATCCCATTAACTTAATGGATTATTCAAATACCCACAATCTGAACTCAATAACAGTCTCCTTAGATGCAGAAAAAGCATTTGATAGTCAACTGGAAGTTCCTTCTGTCCACAATGTATAAATTCAAAATCGAAATTCAACTCATCCAGCGCCACCGTAAGGACAAACGATCAGACCTCCGCGAGGCTCATCCTGCAGAGGGGAACAAGACGAGGCTGTCCACTCTCTCCGTCGTTGTTCGCTATTTTCATAGAACCGCTGGCTGCGGCCATCCGACAAGATATAAATATCAAAGGGATTCAGACAGCAACCCTTGACCATAAAATAAGTCTCTATGCTGATGTATTACTTTTCCTCCAGAACCCACAGTCCTCCCTCTCTGAGTCAATCAAGCTCATAGATAAATTCTCAGTCATATCGGACTACTCTGTAAACTGGTCCAAATCTGTTGTCCTCTCACTAAAAAATAATTTTCACAACACTCTTTCCGTATCACTGCAGTCGGGGAATATCATTATACTCTCACAGCAAAATTATGCTCCACTGCTGAAAAAAATTGAGGATGACCTGACAAGGTGGGTAAACCTGGCTATTTCACTAATGGGGAGAATAGCTACAATAAAAATGATGGTCCTTCCCAAAGTAAACTACCTGTTTTCCATGATTCCAACACAACCCTCCTCTGCTTGGTTCAAATGTATGAACTCAAGCATTACAAAGTTCTTGTGGGGGAAGAAAACACCCCGGATTAGCTCTAAGACATTACAAAAACCCAGAGAATTTGGCCAGAACTGGAGCAATATGATCTCTCTTTCAAGTTTTTGTCAGGACACAAGCTGCCGTGTTCTGAATGAGCTTCAAATTTCTAGGCGACCTGTTGTAGGATCCAGTCAATAAAGTCAGCGTTGGCGGAGTGAGATAGATGCTTCTGAGGTTTGGCGTAGGGGTGGCTTCCCATAGTGAGATATCTAGCTCATGGTACTCCGAAAACCGGGATTATGGATGTAACCTACAGTTTCTGTACGTGTGTGAAAAATATGCCTCTTTTTGAAATATACTCTTGATGATACATGAAATTATGAAAAGAATTATATATGACATGTGATTATTATTATTGTCAGAGCATTTATTTAACATTTCAGCCACAGTGCGGTCCTCTCGGGCAACATTATTGCCAGAATTGGCTAAATGCTGCTTCTGCCTTCCTGCTATTTCATGCCACCAAATAGAGATCATATTTGTTGCACATCAACCTCACCTACACTGTAACATTTAAATGAAGGACATGAATATTATTGCAGGTGTTCCTGACCTTTCATAGGAATATCTGGGCGAGTAAAGTGTTAGCTTTACTTTTAAGGTTGCAGAGTAATATGATGTGGGTACATCTCCAGCACACTTTGGGCAGGGAATACATCCTTGACAAGTCACCAGTCCATTGCAATCCATGTATGGTATTCACCCTGACTCATACCTTGGGGCAATTTAGAGTCTTCAATTGACCTTAATGCAGAGAAGCAGAGAAGAATACCAGGAGAAAACCCACGCGCAGCAGCTCTCTGCACTGTTGTGACCACCACTCTAATCAATCTGGCAGGGCCAAAGATTGGAGCATTGATTTGAGGCTAGTGAGTAATACTACTGCAGAAAGCATACGTCAAAAGCGTGTAATGTGGTGGGACAGAAAAGGTGGTTGATTTCTTATTTATGGCCTTACTCTCTGAGGAACAGGGGAGAGAGACAGGGAATTTGAGGAGGGGGAGGGAGTGATGTGAAGAGATAATGATGGGAGAAGAAAGGCAGGAAGGAGACTGTGACAGAACATGAAGTAAAACACAATCCAAAATGTATAAACATGACATTTGGAGTGGTGTTGAAGATGAAGCAAACAAACATAAAACACCCACCTTATGCTTTCTCCCCTTTCATGACCGTGCCTTCCCTCTGCACCCCTCCTGACCTAACATTTTAGATTAAAACAAAATGTCACACTAGTCTCATTAGTCTTAAGTTTCATTACAGTTGTTTTTACTTTTTCCGTCTTTCTATTTTCACTCTTTATGTTAGCAAGGCTTTATATGTAAATGATTCACTGACAATTTAGGATAAAACAACCCCAGTTGGTGAAGAAAGAGCTGATCAAGTCATCTGGTCAACTATGCTGACATCAAGGGTGGTGTTTTTTTTTGTGTTTGCGTGTGCACTCACGTACAATTGTACAGTTATGTGTGTACTCCTGATTTAAATCAGTGATCGGGAAAGAAGCTTTGCACTGTGCCACAGTCAACACCAGAGTGCTGTTACAAAATGAATAAATATTAAAAATAATGTCAGGAATGACTTTAAGTTTTAAGGTACAATGGGTAATTCCAATGAGCATTGTTGCCGCTTCATACCAGTTTAAGTCGTAGTAACAGTTGTAGTTGCTATAACTACGGCGGCTTCCCAGTTAATTAATTCACTGTTTTTACAGCTGTTTATTACAGCTACAACAGCTTTGGTGTTATTGTTCCTAGTTTCATGATACATTCAGGCCTCTCAGCTTCTTCATCTGCAACATGTTAATATGGGCCCTAAAGCATCTGTGTGCTGCCTCTACACCACATTTGGGATTTATACAGAGGAGATTACATTATACAAGGGGAGGTCCACAAGTGAAGTCAGCCAGGACACAGATCTGGGCAGCCTAACAGAATTTATCAAATAAATGTATCAAACAGCTCCAATCTGCAATCTCACTCTTAAAATCTGACTCTATACCATTCATATATGATGTAGGAAATGTGGTGCTATTATTATTTTTAATGTCAGTCTTCAGTCACAATCTAGCTGATTGTGACTGAAGCCCTCCTTTCTTGCTTCGTGCAATCACCGATGTACACACCCTGCTCACCAAATAAACTTTGTTCCTGCATATTGACCTCAACTAGTATTTACACCTCACACGATGTTACATGCCTTCTCTTTGCTCTTTTAAATATTTAAACTAAGGCCATGAATATTTATCCTGGGTGTTCCCGGTTCTTTTATAGACAGAGTGGGGGCAAGGTACCCACTTTACTTGCCCCAGTTATAGAGTCTGATGGGATTTATAAACCAAAACCTGTGCAAGGTAGGTATGCTCTCCATTATAGACATGAATAAAAAGTCTCCTGAATGCATGAAATGGTGACAAGGATAACATCCTGGACAGGTCTCCAGGCCTTAATGCGCGTTTTTTAACTGTGGAAGAAAACCCATGTCCACTGCAAAGAACATGCAAACTCCACACAGATATGGCCAAAACTGGGATTAAAACAGCAATCTACTTCCTGTGAAGTAACGTGACTCAGATTTATGTTCAAAATCAAATAATTTAAATCTCAATCTGAAGCACAACAAAAGTGCTGAATTACATGTAAACTACACAGTCTGATGTGGATAGCAACTGATGACCTTCTAGCTGTGACAAGCTAACTACTCATTTACATTTGTCTCCATCCCTACCATTTACTTAAGTTACTCGCTTTTTCAGCTAATTGCGTTTTCCATTTTGAATTCCATTTAATTTCTATATTCAAATTGGGCAATCGTCAAGCAACTACATCAAGGAAGGAAATAACAGTTTCTGTTTGTGATTCTGCATGATTCTGTTTGTGAATACTGAGAAAGAGCAAACAAATGAAGAAATCTTGGAGTGACACTGTTGGCTTTGTTGAGACTGCACAGCTGAGAACAAACTGGAATCAAAGACAATTTGAATGGCTGGCAAATCCAACAGCAGAGGGCTCTCCTGTGACATGCTACCTTTAAAGCAACTACCTTTGCTTTATCTCTCACATACACAAACATGCACACTTACACAGAAGCTGTGGTGTATTGTCAGTTATGCACAACTGACAGTGTCTCAGCCAATTCCTGTCCTATATTGGTGGCATCATTTGCACTACCACTCTATATAAATACATGCATGTAGACATCAAGAGAGCAGTGCAGCTTATACACACATATGCGTGCACACACACACACACACACAGTCACATCCATAAACATCTCTGCAGGAGCATGTTCAAATGAAGCAATTGAGTAAATTAAATGATGGTTAGATGGGTGGATGCAAGAAGCAGACCAGGTGACAGAGATCATTTCCTTTTCTCTCTCAGTGAAGTGGTAATTCTGTCCAAAGCTGCCATCTCATTCGCTTGCCTGCCTTCTTTCCCCCAAGGCCCGAGGGAAGATGGAGAGATTCTTCTCTGATTCAGGACGCCCAGTTCTCTGGGCCAAAATAGGCCTCATGAATAAACCATAAACTATGTAGTTAAGTTATGTAACAACAGCACATGAATAGATGCAACATGCCTAAGTACAATAGAAGAGGAAGGGCTGGTGTTGGGAAGATGGCTGCTCTGTTAAGGATATTGAAACTATTAAAGTAATAAAATATTCTTTGTTTTAAAAAGCAGCTATTCAGTATGACAAATCATCTGATGCAATTAAAAGTCCCATTAGTGAGGGTGACTGTGTGCAACACCTGGGCTTTCAGAATGTGCAACCACATCAGATAATCACTTTCCTTGAAACTTTTAATGTGAAGCAACACAGTTGGAGACAAAATGAAATGAAGCCCTGGAGTACTGTGTAACTGAGTAGAATGGAGACATCTTATCTAATTTTCGACTGCTTATCCATATTTGGGTGATGGGGCAGCAGTTTGAGCAGAGAAGCCCAGATACTTCTCTCCTAAGTCACTTCATCCAACTTTAGGGGGACTCCAAGGTGTTACCAGCCCATCCAAAGCAGGGTCTGCCTCCAGGTCTCCTCTGAAATTTGTGGGTTCCATTATCCATTTCCCATAGCTCATGACCATAGTTGAGGATTGGAACATGGATGTAATGGTAAATGGAGCTCATCACCTTGTGGCTCATTTCCGTCTTTACTACCACTGGTCCGTAGAATGACCGCATCACCACGGATGTTGCCCAGATCTGCCTGTTCATCTTCCACTCCATTTTTCCCGCACTCATGACCCCTGGACACTTGACCTCCTCTGTTTGAGGACGGGACTCCTACTGAAACTGGAGTGAGCCATCCTTTCTCGGATAAGAATGGTGACCTCAGTTTTGAAGGTGCTGATTTTCATCCTGTCTGCTCCGCACTCACTGAAAAGGCCAGTGGGCATCATCTGCAAGTAGCAGAGGTAAAATGCTCAGGCCTGCAAGAGTGACACTCTCTTCATCTACAAATGAAATGAATGAAATGAAATGAAAAATACTTTATTAATCCCAGAGGGAAATTCAATATTGTAGTAGTTGGTTTTTTTTGTCTTAAGAAAGATAATAATGATTAAGTAATAATGATTACATTGATTAATTCAGGTTTAGTTCTTGTTCTTGAGGCTGATGGCTGCTGGAAGGAATGATCTTCTGTATCTCTCAGTCTTACATCGGACCTGAAGAAGCCTCTCACTGAACACACTCTGTTGTCTCATCACTGTGTTGTGGAGAGGGTGTAAAGAGTCCTCCATTATCTTCATCAGCTTGTGCAGCACTCTTTTTTGGATGATCAGCTCCAGCGGCTCCTGAGTTACTCCAAGTACAGAACCAGCTTTCTTGATTAGTCTGTTGATCCTCTTTAAGTCTCTGGTTCTGATGCTGCTGCCCCAACAGATCGCTGCAAAGCTGATTGCACTTTCAGCAACAGACTTGTAGAAGATGTGCAACACTTTGGTGCAGACGTTGAAAGATCTCAGCTTCCTTAAGAAGTAGAGTCTACTAAGACCTTTCTTGTAGATGTTGTCAGTGTTGCATTTCCACACAAGTCTGTTGTCCAGCTTAACTCCAAGGTACTTGTATTCCTCCACCACCTCCACCTCCTCTCCCAGGATGGAAACAGATCTATGTACATTCTTGTTCCTCTTGAAGTCAACAATCATCTCTTTTGTTTTGTTGGTATTCAAGATGAGGTGATTGTTACTGCACCATTCTACTAATTGACCAACCAGTCCTCTGTACTCTGCTTCTTGTCCATTCCTGATACATCCGATAACTGCTGAGTCATCAGAGTATTTCTGCATATGACAGGACTCAGAGTTGTACTGAAAGTCTGAGGTGTACAATGTGAAGAGGAATGGTGAAAGAACAGTTCCTTGTGGTGTTCCAATGCTGCTGACCACCATCTCAGACACACAACCATTCAGTCTCACAAACTGTGGTCTGTTTGTGAGGTAGTCATAAATCCAAGTGGTTGTGGAGTTATCCACCTGGAATTTATGGAGCTTCTCACAAAGCAGAGCTGGCTGAATCGTATTAAAGGCACTTGAGAAGTCAAAGAACATGAGCCTCAAAGTGCTACCTGACTGGTCCAGATGAGAGTGAGCTCTCTGAAGCAGGTAGATGATGGCGTCTTCAACCCCAAGCCTATTACGATATGCAAACTGTAGTGGGTCTTGAAAGGTGTTCACTTGCTTCTGGAGGTGAGCCAGTAAGAGTCTCTCCAGGACTTTCATGATGTGAGATGTCAGGGCAACTGGTCAGTAATCGTTTGGCACAGTAGGTTGTGGTTTTTTAGGCACTGAAACAAGGCAGGACGTTTTCCACAGTACTGGAATTCTCTTCTGACTGGCTGGTGTTGAACAGGTGCTGAAGAATCAGACACAGTTGTTTTGAGCAGGTCTTGAGAACTCTGGGACTGACACCATCTGGACCTACACACGTAAGTCTTCTCCAGTTCCAGATCCAGGCCTATGAAAACCTGCACTCTCTGGTTCCCCTTCTTAAAAATTAGGACGACCACCCCAGTATGCCACTTCAGATGTACTGTACCCATTGCCCATCGAAGGACGTGCCATGTCCCTAAAACATCTAGAGCCTTAAGGAGAGAGGAGGTTCTGTAAATATTCCTTCCACCACCCCACTACTTCACTACCTCATGTCAGCAGG
The DNA here is from genome assembly GCA_029224185.1 of Karalla daura. Taxonomy (NCBI): domain Eukaryota; kingdom Metazoa; phylum Chordata; class Actinopteri; order Chaetodontiformes; family Leiognathidae; genus Karalla; species Karalla daura. The sequence goes on from CM055194.1 coordinate 2,643,165, forward strand.
TGCACATCCATCCAGTAAATTATGTGGTTAAAGGATTTTTTTACTGCCAGAGATCAGTCTATTGAAAGGGCTATTCCAAGGTCTCACAGAAAGTCTCATAGAGGTTTCCCCTTCCCTTCTTTGCCTCCTTGACCACTGAAGCTGCTCCCACCGCTTTTCCTGCCAGTGCTTGTCAGCTGCCTCAGGACTTCCACTAGCCAAACATGTCCTGTAGGACCCTTCTTTCGCCTGAAGAAATCCTGTATCTCGGGCACACCAGCAACCATGGGGTTGATGCAGGTCTTAGGCCATCCCAAGACTATCTGTTTTAGAAGACTTTGAAGAGGAGTCTCTTCTGGGCTGAGCAACATTTCTGTGATTCAGTTATAATGAACCAAATCCTTCCTCTGCAACCGCCGTCTTTCTCTTCTCAAACTAAACCAGTTGAGGCAGAGGCTGACAGAGGTGGACAGTAACCCCCTACATGCACTGTACATTCACTTCAGTAATGTTTTGGATAATTGTAATTGTAAGAGTAATTTTAATGCAGCATACTTTTTACTTTTACTTGACTGTATTTGTAATAAGGATGTGGAACTTTTATTTTTAACTTTCTCCGATACCTGATCTTTTTATGTTTTATTTTGTAGACACTTCTTAGAGCCTCTGTCACATGACTGATTCTTACCAATCAAATACAGCCAATAGTGATGTATAACTGTTTGACCAATCATGTCCAAGCTGTCACATGATCGGCCACAAGCAAAGTGCAGGAAAGAAGCTGTGGTTGTGGTCTTTGTAAACTGATGATGCACTGTATACTCAGAGAACACACATGTTGTCTCTGTCCGTCTCTCTCTGTCACTGTCACTCTCTCTGTCAAACACACATACAGACACACACTACACCGGTTGAGTGATAAACACATAGTAATAGAACAGCAAAGCAGTCACCACCATGATAGACAGAAGTGACAGCTACAGATTTCCCAAGTTAATATTAGCAAATGTAATATTTTTTTCCTGTGCACCACTTGATGACAAACAAGCATCTGTAATATGAGCAGCAATGCTCCAAAAAATTGTAATGTAATCTTTTTGATGTCCAGGCACTGTTTTATGCAGACATGCACACTCATCATACGTATAAAAAACATACTGACCTCTGTATATACACAGATATGTAAGCTAGCACAATGACACATGCATATTTTTATTATTTGTAATCACTGCCTGTGTAGCCCATTGTTTTTGGAAGCTATTGTTACTGAGTTTTAATTTGTTACCTTGTAAAGATTTAATGTTTTATTGTTCTTTATTTATTCATTTATTTATTACTTTTGATTTAGGAGGGTTCTAGCAACTTTGTTGCTCAGACCCAAATAATAATAAAAAGAAAGAGTACAGTTTTAACAGCGTTCTCACAACTTTGTTGCTAATTCCTAATTGCTAGTTCCTAATAATAATAATAATAATAATAATAATAATGAGATGGTTACTGGCTCTTGTTCTGGGAGGTTGATATGGTCAGCTCTTGGGTCCACAAGCCATTAGACATCTGGATTATGTGATGGGGTGCAGGTATGGGAGGGCTTCAGGTATGGGAGCTTGTTGTACTTTCTACGTACCCCTTTATTTTCTATGTTGCCCTTCTGTAGCTCTGCTAGCTGGCTAACCTCTCTTTGTGTTGCCCCTATCTTGGCCTCTGATCATATCTTCCACTCTGGGTGCTAACTGTTATGGTGGGGAGTTGGCTCAGATGAGGCTATTGTTTCAACACTGCTTCCCTGTGATTGGTCAGGATGGGGTCAAGAGAAGCCACAAACTCTTTGGCTTCACGCCAATCAAATCACAGTACGTCAACATCAACGTCGCTGATACGAATAATGAAAGATTTGTATTGACTTCCAGGTAACCAGAGGGCACAATTATGGAGGGTGGGGATTTGGAATATTTGGTCAAAACTAGTTTTACTAAACTGCTTCTTGAACAGCAACTCAAAATTAAATCTGATGGGAGACGAACACCAAAACTAGATCTCTGAACTGAGAGGAAGAAAGGTTTCCTGACATTCAATGAGGAGAATTACGTCCCACTGAGTGGCTGGCTGGAAGTGCTGAACTTTTTTTTGCTGGCCCTGTCTCCTTTTTGACAAGGAATCATGCTCACTGAACCATCCCTGGGTTACCACAGGGTTCATGGATATTCATCAGATAGGGTCAGCAAAACGCATTTATTTCTTTAAGCAGCTTAATAGTTACTGAACAGCCCAGTTAGTCTTATTTTTGATGTGATTATGGTCTGTATTTTGTCTTGCTTGCTTTGATTAAACATGTGAGTCCACTGATGTTGTTGTTTATTGTTGTTGTTTATGTGGAGAAAATGAGCACCACTGACAATAGCCGTGACAGGCCAGGCTCTCTGAATGCACGTCTGGTGTGTTGTTTATAGCCACTGGTACTGGGTTGTTGTGTTGCTGCAAAATGAACAGTTACATTTATTATTACATATAGGAACGATAAGGAAAGGTGAAAAGCATGTGTCTTGTTTGATGTGGACGTAAAACTTTACGGCTTCTGAATGAGTGAATTCATGTCTTTCCAGTATTAGATGTGTGCTGTGCATTAAGTAGCTGCTTGTGCTTTTCTTTTCTGCCCCCACCTCATAAAATATACACAGCTTGGCTTCACTTGGCGTCCTCGGAAATTTTCCCCACGCCACGCCACTGGAAATAAGCCACCTGCTGCCTGCAAGCAGAGGCAAATACTTCTCATGCTCATGTGCCTGTGCCATTTAAGGGCTTTTCTGAGCATTCACAGTATTTTGTAACAATATCTGTTATTAGAGTTGCTTTACAAAATAATAGGGGACAAGCCATATTATGTCAAGAAAATGTACAATTCAAGTAAGAACTCACAGTTTTAATGGGTTTTGATGATAATGTTGTGGAAGAATACATTTTGAGATTTTTTTTTGTGAAGGAGGAGTGTTGTACCATACCATACCATATCTTAGCATGTTTTTAATTCATTTAGTTTTATTGTCATGCCATTTCTGTTTTTGTCCAGTAGCAGTGGTTTTCAGATTGCAGATGCGCCAAAATCACCACACACAAAATTAGTCTCCACATGTTCATACTACAACAGCTGTTTTTAGAAAATATACTAAAGATATTTTTTGTCAATTCTTTTTTTTGGGGGCTCAAATTTCAATAGTGTCACTCATCTGAAACACACAACCATCAAAATCACCCCAGACATTAAAGCTCATATGTTACCATTAAAGCTTATATGTTACTTCTACTACAAATGAGAAATGGCAGGAAAGTGTTGCAATGGAATTTTAAAGACAAAAAAATCATCAAAGTTAGGCAAAACAATATTTTCTCAAAGCATCTTTTGTAGTATGAGCATGAGGAGATCATTGACGTGTGCAGTAATTTTCGGATGTCTGCAATGTATAACATAGGAGTTAATGATTGGTATTGCATTATTATTGATAAATCGCAATTTTAAAAAATGCCCAAAATGATCCAAAAGTATATTTTCAAAGCAGCTTTTGTAGTATGACCAAAATGAGACTGGTGATTCTGAAGTCTGTGTTCCCAATAGAAAATCCACCGAAATTAAGCAAAACTATATTTTATCAAAACAGCAGATGTAGTATGACCAAAAGGATGCTGCTGATGCATATAGTGATTTTGGGGTGTCTGCAATGTATAACAGTGGAGTTATTAATCAATATTGGCTAAAAAATATTGGCTTTAAAAAAATCCTTCCAAGTGTTTCCTGTCACATGACATCATCTGCCTCCTGCTCTTTCTGGCTGAAGACATGGCAGATGCAAATATTCTCGGAAAGAGGTAATTTTCATAAATTTCTTATGATTTCCCTCCCAAACCTATTAAAACTATTTAATCATTCAAGTCTTTAGAGTGACCCTCCCCCAAAAAACTGTACCTAGGATAAATGTTTTTTTGTTCATGGGCTTATTTCTGTGAGTGGCAAAAGAAGTTGCCAATGGGCATATATGTAGTCACTTTCTAAAGGAAAAACACAGTGTGCAGGATTGCTCCTAATTTTAAGATATCTAATTTCAATCCTCTTAGAATACTCTTCCTTATTCAAGGCCTGTGTGTGTAGGATTTTTCTATGTTACCATACATAATTATCTTGCTAGCTGACATTAGTGTTAGCTAGCAAGAAACATTAGCATCAGCATAACTTTACTTACCATGACCAAGCACCCCACCCTGCCCCGCCCCGCCAGGCCCCACCACCGCACCCGCACCCACACACACACACACACAAATCTCCCTTTTCCCTCTGGTATGCTATGTATGTAAGCATTTTTCATCACATAACATAGGTCAAAATAAACATAAATCATGTCTGTTGTCCTTTCCTTAGGTACACCGTAGCAGAGGTGCTGGCCATGCTGCAGGACTCTGAAAATGTGGCAGACATCACAGTTGTGCCCAAGTCTCAAATGTATGCACATAACACAGACTGTGACAGTGACGCATCTGATGACGAGGCCACTGGTGACCCTAACCACCTCCCATCCAGAATACTGAAAGGTGAAGGCTTTCTACCTAATCCCAAATACCAAATCCCCCGAATGATGATCCTGGGTGCTCATTCTCAGTAAGGATGAGACGATAAAGGTTAAGATTGCAGCCAAAAGATCAGCACAAGTCAACAAAAAATATCACATACCTCGCTATGTCCCCAAAGAACATGATCTTGGCTTCACATCAGGTTATCCACTGGATATCTTCCTCACATTTTATCCCAAGTCCCTCAGAGATGAAACACTGGAAAAGTCCAATCTCTATGCTGAACAAAAAGGAAAAACACTCCACCTGACTGAGGATGAATTTCTGACATGTTACGGTATTCTGTTGATCAGTGGATACAACACAGTCCCAAGGTGGCGTCTTCTCTCAACTGATCAAGATGTCAGCAACACTGCTGTAAAAGATGCCATGAGGAGGAGCAGGTTTGATGAGATTATATCTTCTATTCATTTAGTAGACAACATGAAGATCACAGATGACCCGTTCTTCAAGGTGCATCCCCTTTTTAAGCATCTGAATGACATCAACAATGCAATCCCAAATAGCAGAACATGTGGCTGTAGATGAGACGATTGAATATTTTGGAAGGCATGGTTGCAAGCAGTTTATTAGAGGGAAGCCTATTCGATTTGGATATAAAATATGGAGCTTAGCATCCTCCGGATTTGTCCATCAGATGGAGCCATATGTAGGAAGCCACACACATCTGGTGGAAACTGGACTTGGTCAGGGTCCAAATGTGGTTCTAGGCCTGGCAGAGAAAGCTGAAGTGCCACCTGGAGTCAAGTTTTAAAGTTTTATAACCTCTTCACAACACCGTCTCTGGTGGATGAGATGACCCTGAGAGGCTTTGGCAGCTGTGGCCCTATGCGAGAAACTCCGAAAAAAAAGTTCCCTTCACAGCACCCTAGGCCTTCAAGAAGACGCAGAGAAGCTGATTGTAAGGTGGAATGACAACAACGTGGTCACTGTGGTGTCGAACATGGAGAGGGAGTTCACTGAAACTGAGGCGAGGAGATGGAACAAACAGAAGTGGACCATCTACCAGGTCAGGACTACAACAACCACATGGGAGGAGTGGACCTGCATGACCAGTTTGTCAGCCACTACAGAGTCAACATCCGGTCCAAGAAATGGTGGTGGCCATCCTTCAGCTGGGCCCTGAACAGTGCCATGGTGAACAGCTGGTGCTATTACAGGTACATAAGGCGATATGTTATTTAGTGATATCAACAATGAAGTTTGTGATGTTGGACTCGAGGTCATCGCTAGTGCTCTTCAGTCGGCAAGAGCAGCAGTGATGATATCCAGAACAACATCAAATACTCAAGTGTGATATTGCTTTTATAGAACATGTATCATATGCAAACAAAAACATGGCACATTCATGCATCTATCATGCTTGTTTTGTCATTCGTTTAGGTCCTGGAAAAGCAGGGGAGAAGGATCTTCTCTCCTTTCAGAGGCTGAGCCCATGCCCTCCTCATGCGCCATGGAGCAAAGCCAAGTTTGCAGGGCAGAGGATCTTCACTGGCGTTGGCGATAACTGAGGCACCAGGTTTCATTGTTTCAACCACTGGCCCTGCAACACTGGCAGCAGGTACAAGCGATGCAAGAACTGTTGCGGACACAGATCATTTGCTTGTGGAAAGTGTGATGTGCCTCTGCATGTGGAGTGCTTCAAAAAGTACCACACTGAGTAGACTACACATGAAAGTTGATAGAATATATGAGAAGAGATATGTTAAATTGTTAAAAATGTTTTATCATTTTATTATTATTATCATTAGGTGGCATTCGACCTAGTGACAGGCCCATTGGCAACAATTGTTGCCGGTCATAAAAATGCTATTTTCTTCACAACAAAGTACAAAATGGAAAAAATAAATACATAACATGATTGAGAGGGACTCAATTAATAAAATGATATGCCTTAATACTCTGAAAAAAAATTGGGCATAAACGGGTTGATATCATTTTGTCTTAAGCACAAAAAGCCCTCATCATTATTCAGTCTTGTGGGCAACCCATTCCTAAAATTCCTCAAATTCCTCGATATGTGATGTATGGTTTCTCTGACGTCATCTGAAGTCATTTGGCACAAGCGCTGAGACTCCATAGTCATTTATATTAAAGAGAAAGACAAAAAAAGGAAAAAAAACTCACACATTTCTGCTCATGCAGGAACTTATACACTGCCAACACCCATGGAAAGTGCCAGGGGTGTCATTTACAGACAAAAGACATGCACTGAGCTGGCTTCTGAACGATATCCTTCAGGCTTCATCAAGCCCGAGCTTTAATAACAGATGGCCCCATCAACAGTACTTCCTTCCAAATGTCCTTTATGTGTGTGTGTGTGTGTGTGTGTGCGTGCGTGCGCGCATATTTGCATGTGTGAATGGACCTTGATTTAACTAACATGGAACAAAATCAAAGATAAATGATTTCTCCCAAAAACAAGCAATTATGAACATACATAATAGGCAAAGCGTTAATTGGATAAACAGTATTAAACCTCAGTCACAACTGTGTGACAACAATAGATGAGATGAGATATTCCCACATATACTCCAAAAGCTAATAAGCTTGAGGTGACCTGCGCTGTTTCAAACATGAATGTGTTTGCAAAGAAGCTACATGCCAGAAGAAATGAACCCTTTCTTGAATCACCTAGGCAGCACAGATCTTTAACCTTTAACCGTAACGCAGAATCCACCAAGTGAGATATAGTCACAATCTGCAACAATGTCCCTGCTCATTCTGTTAATATTGAACATTTTAAGTGTTTCTGCTTAAAATCACGATGTCACTGTGAAGTTACCCTTTTAACGTCTTGGGTGTAAAATTCTGTCATCACATTGTTTGACAGATTGTGTAAATTGAACTTTTGAGTTACAGCACAGCACCTCTGACCACAGACATGAAATAAGTTGATTCTTCAGTCCAAGTCACTGAAACCTCACCCCTATTGCTCTCAGGATGCTGCAGCACCTCAAATTTCTTAGATCCAATGAATGTCGTGTTATGATGCTACTGTGGTCATATTCCATCAGGCACCACTGAACAGGGGACCTTCAGCATGAAACCAACCAATCTCATATTATTACTGATTCTGTCCTACATATACACACTTCTATTGCAACCCAACTGGTAGTCATCAGATGATTGCTATCTCTGAGCCGGGTTCTGTCCAAGATTTTTCTCACCATTAAAGGGTTTTTTTCCTCACCTTTCACCTCAACATGCTCATGGGGTCCGGTTGAGTTTAGGCTCTGCTCTGGTGTAAAATTTTTGTGTAAAATGTCTTCACATGACGTTAGGGTTAGGAGAAGGACGACTTACAGGAGTTGAATGACCATATCCAAAGGAACATGTGCTTCATTCCGCTTTTGCCAGTGGATATGTTTTTCACGGAGGATGATAATATTCACTGGACGGCTGATACAGCGAAGGAAGTTCTGTGCCATTGGATGAGGCATTGGGGTACTTTAATACCCCCGAAGCGGGATGTGGGGGTTGGGACTCAGGTAAGACACAAAAACAACAATTACACGGCTACTATAGGAAAGTAAAATTGACAACTTATTTTAAAGACAAACACACACATAATCACTTACCTTTTGTGGGACCTTCTACATGGCCACCACCTCTCAGCTGGTTGCCATCAGAGGTGGAGACTTTGGTTCAGACAGACTCAGAAAATTTTAAAAACACTATAAAAACATTAAAGAGAATTACAACATATCATGTGAGGAAGTTAAAGCGCTCAGAGATTTGCAGAATACTAAACATATTGTCATTAAGCTTGCTGACAAGGGTTCTGTGGTTGTAATCCTGAGTAGAGAACAATATGTATTTGAGGTGGAACATCAATTAACTGATGAAGTGTATTACAGAAAGCTGGACGAAGCAATGTGCACAGAGACAACTGGATTGGTTTCGGACATTGTGGACACATTGAAACAGAAAAAATACATTACGGACAAACAAAGGCAATACATACCAGGACATTCGCAACCACGAGAGAGACGTTTTTACATTTTGCCAAAGATACATAAAGAGCCAGAAAAGTGGACTGTCCCCTACGAGGTGCCTCCGGGTAGGCCTATTGTTTCTGATTGTGGTAGTGAGACTTATTTTACAGCCAAATCTTTGGATTATTATTTAAACCCCTTGTCTATGAAGTACCCGACTTATGTAAAACACACCTACCACTTCATTGACATTGTTAAAGGATTAAGATTTGATTCAGAATTTTTCTTTTTCTCTATAGATGTAAATAGTGTATATACAAACATTCCAATACAGGCTGGCATTGATTGTGTGCGTAAAGGTGCTTCCACATAGACCGCGGCAAGCGCAGGCGGCGGGCGGCAAACCCATTCATTGTGTATGTGGTTGCGTGGCACAAGAGCACAGAGCCTTGCGTGCCGAGCTGATTGGTGCGCAGGGTCTGCGCCTGCCGCTGTTGCGCGCTGCTGAGCGGCGTGCAAGAGTTGAGAAATGTTCAACTCGGGCGCTGTGACGTCACCGCGGCACGTCCAATAGGAGAGAGGTAGTTGGGTCAGGAATTCGAGAGGACTCCAGAACTGCCATGGAGGGGCAGCTAATAAAGTTTCCCGATCTCTGGGACACAAGGTTTACCAGGCAGGCGGTTAAACTGCTCCCTGCTTAGCCTAAGTAGACGTCAAAACGGGCGTTATGGAGCTGTAGCTCCCGGACCAGCCTGAGGTAGCTCTCAAAGCGGTCGTTACGGAGCTGTAGCTCCCGGACCCAGTCTATATTCCCCCGGTTCCCGCCTTCCCATCAGAACTGGATGGACCCACATCCGCCTTTTCTGTGCTGCTCGTCTCCTCGTCTCCTTATTAGCACTATAGCCAGGACTTAATACACCTTCTCACAAGATCGCGCTCAAACCAGCTGCTAAATGTTGTTACTGGTAGCTTAGCAACCTTGCCGCCTTGCCACGCGGCACAGCGGCAGCGCTGCGCCGGCTGCGCTGTACCCGGCGCACCGCACTTGCCGCGGTCTATGTGGAAGCACCTTAAGATATTTGAACAATACCCGGATCCCAAGAGGCCAGATGCCGAACTTTTACAACTTTTGGAATTCAATTTAACTAGGAATGATTTTGCCTCTGATGGTACTTTTTACTTACAGATTACAGGGACGGCTGTGGGTAAGAGAGTCGCCCCGGCATATGCCAATATTTTCATGGCCAATTGGGAGAAGGAAGTGTTTCTTAAGTGTCCACAGAAGCCAGCGTACTATTTGAAATATCTTCATGACATTTTGGGTATTTGGTCTGGTACTGAGGGGGAATTCAAGGAATTTTGTGACATTCTGTGAACCCCCTATTCAATTTACGAGTGTTTTAAATGCAAATTCAATTGATTTTTTTGATACCACAGTACCACAAAGGTACTGATTTTAGGACAACTGGCAAATTAGATATGAAGGTGTTCTTTAAAGTGACTAATACACATGCACTACTGCATAAACATAGTTTTCATCTGGCCCATACATTCAAGGGAATCGTTAAATCACAATTACTTCGATACAGTCGTATTTGCACGAGAGAGGAAGATTTTTGGAGGGCAGTGACCATTCATTACGGGCTTGAGAGAAAGAGGGTATTTTAGACCTTTTCTACGGAAATGTCTTAAAACATTCAGAAAACAAAAGCAACATGATCAAACTTCCTTGATTCCCCTTATTACTACTTATTCCTCTTTGAACAAGGTTTTCAATGCTAAGTTAGAAACTTCCTTTCAAGATTTTTTGGGTCAAACTGGAGTACTTCCAAACACTAGATTGGTTTCTGCTTATAAACGGAATAAGAATTTGTGTGATGTTTTCTCGAGCCAAATTAGCACCATTAAATGTACCAAAATCATTGGGGTCAGAGACACATTTTGTGAAGGTCAGTTTTATTAAGAATAACAAAGTAGGGACAACCGTTCGAGTTCAACAAACCTTTAATTTCAGAACAAAGAATTGTGTTTATGTGATGTTTTGTAACAAGTGTGGTGTTAAGTATGTTGGAGAAACCAGAAATTCTATTTTCATAAGATTCATACAACATAGATATAATGTAAGAAACAGACGGGAGCTTAATTCCTTGCTGGTTACACATTCTTTACACCATGGTTTAAACAGTATGAGGATAGCTGGAAAGCAGAGTAATGCCTTTTGATCGGATTGGGAACGGAGGAGAAAAGAAAGGTTTTGGATTCACATATTGAGTACGAAGGAACCGTTTGGATTGAATGTCAGGCACTGATTTGTCTAGACTACGGTGGGTACAGATTGAATCTCTGGTTTTACTTTTGTTCCTCATTACTCCTAATTTCAATCTAATCTTAATCTCTAATCTTAATCCTGTGATCTCTTGCCCTAGCCATAACCACAAACCCAAGCCCGAACCCTACTCCCTAACCCTAATATCTAACCCTAACTCTTTATTATTTATTATTAATAACACTTGACAGAGAAATAGGTAGATATCTCCTCACCACCACATACAACTACCCCTTAAATTACTGACGTATCACAACAATCTGGGATTAGTGTTGCCACCTGTCCCGGTTTTCTCTTATTGTCCGGGATTTTCATGGATTGCTCCCCTCACAGAATGTCCCGTTTTTTCTATATGATGCATAAAATCTGTGTTTCTCTGTATTTGTTTGTAGCGCATCGCTGTTAGTCCAGGGAGGGACTAACAGCGGCTTACAATGATCCTGACAAGGATCATAACTACTTTAGATGTAGCTGCAGGCTTAACGTAAGCATTTTAATAAGTGTAGCTGGAGCCTGATGGAGGATTTACCTGGAGAAAAACCCCAAACTCCCGGTCTTTGTGGTGGAAGGGGAAATTAATTCCATTCAAACAGTGATGGCACGACCCCCTTCTTCAGCAGCAGCCGTCCTGCTATTTCACGGAAATCTTCCGCAGCGAAATACCGACTGCAAACCCGGGTACGGTTGGTTACAGTAAAGTAGTCCCGGCGAATAGCGACCATCCACTTTCTTCTTGTGTAAGGATCAGCAGACACAGTGTGAAAGCTAATCACGGAGTTATTTTTACGCGATGCCTGACATAGCAGAACACAACAATGTTCATCTGGTGCTGCAATGTCGCTCTTGACAAACACACAAGCTCTTTCTACACTTCTATTTTCTTTTTCCCAGTTTTTCTCTTCCCTCTGGTAGAGACTACGTTCGTAATCATACCCAGAGCTCGCATAAACAGAGCCTGGGACAGTTGAACGTAGGAGTATAGGGTGTGAGCTCCAACTAGTGAAGCCCGTACCTAGCCCATGGCTAGCAGCTAACAAGCAGCTAGCGACACCTTAGACTATAAACACTTACTATCAGCAGTGACTACGTTCTACTATGTTCGTTATCCTACCCAGCATTCATATCAACGGACCCTCGGTTAGTAGAACGTGTGTGATTGAATAGATCTCTGCAAACCAAGCCTTCTGCAGCTGTTAGGCAGCTAGCAGCCGTTACAAAACTCAGCTTCCGGGTTACCGCCCCACTCCCTCAATGGAGCCACTCACCCCTCCACCAGGATGTCCCAGGTGCCTCAAGCTGTCCCAGACCATCACCGAACTGGAAGGACGCATATCCATTCTCCACCAGCTCCGTGATGATGAAGATTTAATCGATTCCCTGGTTAAAGTTGGAGCTGCTACAAGCTCCGCTAAAGGAGAACTGGACTCAACCGTCCCGCTTGCTGCTGAGGCCCCAGCCTGCTTGGAAGGGCTCTCCTCCCCTCTTCCAGCTTCTTCGTCCTCCCAACCATGGTCTCCAGATTCCCAGGGACCCCTGGATTCCAGCGGTTGGCCGTGGCAGATGCACCAAGAAGCTGTCCTCGCGCTCACCGCCTCCCCCCACTGAAATTACCCTCTCCAACCGATTCACCCTTCTCTCACCTCTCCACAGGTTGACAACCCGACCCACTCCACTGCGCCGCACCTCCATACCCCAGTTTAGACTTGCGCCCCGGCGTATTTCTCCCCTACCTGGACCCACCGCAGAGCAGCCCCCTGTGCCACTGCCCATCTCCTCCTCTCTCGACTTGGTCATTCCTGGACCCGAACAGGCAGCTCGGCACCCTGGGAGTCACATCACCGCCACCACCGCTGGACAGGAACCTCACCCCACCTCCCAACATCCTCTTTCCTCTTCTATGCCGGTAAGTAGACGCACTAAACGAACTACTGTGGCTACCAACTCTCCTGTTCTTGTCATAGGTACTTCCATGGTTCAAGATGTGAGGATTGCCAGAAGTAGCACCTCCTGCCACCCAAGTGCACTTGTCCAGGAGGCCTGTGACGCCATCCCTCAGCTGCTGTCTTAACGCCCATCTGTCTCCACCGTGGTTGCTCATGTTGGAACCTGTGACCACAAGCTGCAGCAGTCAGAGAAACTCAAGGGCGATTTCATTGCTCTCATTAGCACCACCCTGCTCCTAAACAAACAATGCATCGTCTCGGGTCCTTTTGCTCCACCCTGTTTCGGTGATGTCAAGTTCAGCCACATCAGAAAGCTACACATCTGGCTGAAAGGATACTGCTGCAACAGAGACATCCCCTAAGTGGACAATTTTACTACCTTCCTCCACAGAGCAGACCTCTTCAAGCCAGACCATCTCCACCCAAACTGTACCGGATCCCGTCTGCTGTCCCTGAACATGAAACTGACTCTACGCTCCTCCAAGGGCTTCCCTGGCTGACGGTTAGGAAATCAATGCACCAGGCACCAAAAGCATCAGCTCATGAACACCCACTGCTTAGATTTTACCCTGCTCACTGAAACCTGGTTGGATGACAATGGTAATGGTGCACTTATTGAAGCTGCACCACCTTTAACTTCATCCATACCACCAGAAGCAATAGAAAAGGTGGTGGAATTGCTGCCATTTTCTCTGACAACCATGTGTGCAAAGAATTTTTATCTTTTGAACACCTTGCGATATATTTACACAGTAAAATCCTGCTCATAACTGTTTATCGTCCACCAAAGTCCAGAAATGGATTTATGGAAGAATTTTCTCAGCTCTTATCCAAGGTCTCCACTAACTACAACTGCATTGTCATATCTGGTGACTTTAATATCCATATTGATGTGGAAACAGACCCAGATGCCATAAAATTCAATAGTCTACAAGAGTCTTTCGATGTCCATGGATCAACCCACAACAAAGGTCATACTCTTGACCTTATGATCTCCAAAGGACTTAATATTATGGGACTAGCATGTCACTCCAGGGATGTCCATGGTCAACGGAGTGCGGTATACTGTTCCTTTTGCCCGTCTGTCCTGTCGGTCTTGTTGTTACTTGTAGCCTATGTGCTGTTACGTTTGTTTTTCTGTCATGACTGTGTATGCATGCCCATCCTAAATGTGCTACCTGCTACCTACCTGTCTATCTGTCATATCTGTGCATGCCTGCCCATCCTAAATGTGTTACCTGCTACCTACCTGTCTCTCTGCCATGTTTGTCTATGCCTGCCCATCCTAGATGCATTATCTGCTACTTATGTGCTTTAAATTAGTCTTTTTAGGTTTCTTCCTTTTTTCCCTTGATGGGTTTTCTTGGGAGTTGTTCCTCTGTCTTTGCGAGGGCATATAAGGCAGGGGGGCTTATCTTTGTGCAGTATCTAGTGTAAAGAACATTGAGTTTGCCTTGTGCATGAATTGTGCTCTATAAATAAAGATTGATTGATTGATTGATAGAGCTAGAAGTGGCTTTCTGAAGTTTTAATTTCCTCTGCTGAGCCATCAGTAAGATTTGCTGTACAATTTTAATAGTCCACTGTTGTTACCGCAAATAACAGCGCTGGCTGAGAATCTAGCAGAAATACGTCATCAATTGGTCTGGCATATACCCTATTAGAGAGGTCAGGCAGAGTTCGGTGCCGCCCACTCGGGCACTCTGCAGCTGCCCTGCAGCACCTCTCTCTGTCTGTTGGAGTTTTGGCGCAAAAAGGATTATTTTATTGTTTTTTTCTTTTTGTTTCCACCACATTTTTCTGATCCTCCATATTTTCAGGTAATGACAGAATTGTACTAATGTCACTGAAGTCATCAGGAGAATCTCAATGCTGATGTGATTTGTGTGAGTTCAATATTTTGAAATATTTTTGTGTGTTACACAGAAACCTACAGAGAAACCTTAACATAACCAATTCACTATAGCTACAACTACACCTGATTGTCATACAGACATCAAATAACCTGAACAAGTGGGTTGAAATGGGTGCACAGCACATGGAGTTCAGCATGAATTTCCATATCCTTTATCTGCCATGTCTACAATGTGAGGAGGGATATTTGTAATACATAGAGGTCCAAAATCACTTGAACTGTACAGAGCATGGAACATAGAATGTAGGGAGGGTGGTAGAAGAAGGAAATAAGGAAAATGTGTGGGAGTGTGTGACGAGTATGGAACAGTAGACCAAGATGAGGAAAAAGAAATAGAAAAGGATAAAAGTCAAAACGGTGATGGGGAAAAGCAGGGAGAGAAAGTTAAGTGAATGAAGTTAAGCTGAGGTGAAAGGGAAGGGGAAGGCCAACAGAAATGGGAAAGAAGAAAAAGTGGAGGCACTTCACAGAAAGGAAATAGTGAAGAGCAACATTAAAGAATCAAATATTCTTTGTGCTCCCAGGAAACATATGGTGCTTCCGCTAACTCAAAGAGTGTCGCAGTGTCAACTGAAGTATGTACTGTCAAAGGAGAGAAGAATCCAGCAGGTTTTGAGTGGCTGTCCTAGATTTGAAGTGATGGAAATGCAAAAAACAAAATCATCCTTGTGTCCCTGATAGATCATCTGCTCTATATAATGCATCACATTGACACTTGTCAAACCTGACATGTACAGTGTGCTGGTTCAATCTGCCTTAAGTGGCAACTAACAACCTATACACTATTCAAGTAAAATGTGTCATTGCAACACTGCTGAGTACAACACAATACAATAAAACAGTACAAAGTCAATAAGAAACATTGGCTGGCCTTTGAACCACGAGTCAAAGACAAGATACTATCATTGCTAGGAGACTTCTTCAAATTACATCTTGCCCTGTGTAAAACTGTTAATGAGTAGAAATGCTTGATTTCAGCTGAGAGTGTGCACATTGACTTTCTGCACACAGCTTGGAGCCAGGCGTCTCTCTCTGTGTGATGACCTGTGTCTTTGGGTCTCGCAGGCATTTCCATTCGCACTCAAACATCTAACCCCTTTCCATCGACAGCACCACAGATGCAGCCACATCACATTTTCATGTCCCTCTATTGATTAAATCATAATGCCAATCAAGGGTTAGGGTTAGGGTTAGTCGCAGTGTCAACTGAAGTATGCACTGTCAAGGAGAGAAGAATACAGCAGGTTTTGAGTGGCTGTCCTAGATTTGAAGTGATGGAAATGCAAAAAACAAAATCATCCTTGTGTCCCTGATAGATCATCTATATAATGCATCACATTGACACTTGTCAAACCTGACATGTACAGGCCAAGAATGGCCCTGTATTATTTCCTGCTACTTCTTGGAAATTTTAATTATTCTGCATCACAAATTAGTGAATTTTAGTGAATGGATTCAGACCACATCTGAGGAATAAGTCCAAAATCTGGTCTTAAAATGACTGACAATCCATATCAACTAAATTATCTTTGAAGAAGGAGGTCCAAGTTATTTATATATGAATATGGTGAGCTAATTAGAAAAAATGGGGGTAATCTTACTGTCTCTCCGAAGTTTTTCACTTTGTGTGTGCGTGTATGTGTGCTGGAAGTGTCTGTGTCTCATAAACAGTCTGTCAGCTAAGCTTTCAGGTGGTCCGATGGGCTGTGATCAGATGTGACAGCAATAGATGCAGTAATAGGACATGAACCCAGACCCACCCATGCATACACACGCGCATAATCCATGCACACATATTGGGCCTTGGGAAGAAAGATCTCTCACATATTCTTCTTAAATCCCCTGCAAACACAATGAAACCCTCACCTCTCCCCTGCCTGCCACTCACCCCGGCCTGATAACTACTCATTTTGACTTCTAGTAGAAATGCTTGATTTCAGCTGAGAGTGTGCACACTGACTTTCTGCACACAACTTGGAGCCAGGCGTCTCTCTCTGTGTGATGACCCGTGTCTTTGGGTCTCGCAGGCATTTCCATTCGCACTCAAACATCTAACTCCTTTCCATCAACAGCACCACAGATGCAGCCACATCACATTTTCATGTCCCTCTATTGATTAAATCATAATGCCAATCAATTTTTCATCCTCTGTATCTTCAGCACAGTTGCCAAAGTGTGTGCTGGGGAGCATGAAGATACAGTAGCCACTACACTGAGGAGATAAAACATGAAGAGATTAAAAGGAAGCAGCTAATAATAAGGAGAAACACACTTATTGCAGTACAGAAACCTTTTGCTGTTTGCTATGTGTTCATCCACTGGCAGAAGAAGAGCTGCATTATGTCTTACTATAACAATTCATGGGCGCACTATACCTGCCATCTCACCCATCAGCATGCGAACACGCAGTCACGTCTGCTCTGCTGCCTGGCGTTATTAGGGGTGTAAGCTTATATGCCACTGCACAGGTCTTGTTTTTAACCGTGTGTGTGTGTGTGTGTGTGTGTGTGTGTATGCTGATGAGTTCACATTCATTTTGTGAGTGAGTGAGCAATATGTGTCTCCATCCCCCTGGGGGAGAAGTAGAAGAACATGAACTCATCATTGGGGTTTTGAGTCACATGCATCTTTTAACAATTTCAATTTATGTGTCATTTTGCCAAATTATAAATTTGTTTCTCACTCCTTCAATTGGCTTTAGTGGGACTTGCAACAAAACTGCAGGGCAAATTATGGGAGTGACTAATAGGGAGGGAGAAGAGTGGGAGTAAGACTAGACATGGCTCAGTGCGGTATTCATAAAAAGAGGGAGAAAGCAAGAGGTTTTTTGGTATTAAAGCGTCCCTGCACTTCACTGTGAGGAATAATTAATATGAGCAAAATGTAGAAAGGACAGATAATCCAGAGGAAATGACAAGTGGCAGGTCTGTTAAGGTGTAAATTTCACTATTCTGGATGCTGGAGCAGATTGCAGTCACTCCAGACAACACTCTAGACTCAGCCCAGCCCAGGCACTGCACTGCCTTTTTGAAGATGTCTAGATGTCCTCTGCCCCAAAGATGCACTAAGTCTACAGAAATTATCGTTACAGTATCAGAATAAACTTCCATCAAACGTCAAAATAAAACACAGAGAGCTCGCATAGATTAGCTTGATCAGACTTCCCGGTTAAAACTCTCCCCGAAAATGTCCCTGATTTTAATGGGTGAGAAAAGGTTGTGTGAAGCGCAGATTGAGAATGTGAAGAGAGAGAAGCAGAAATGTTCCCAGCAGAGATTGGATCTGAAGCAGTAACAGCACCCCGCCCCCCACAAACGAAACTACAGGATAAAGCAGAATATGGGAATTTTTACAGAATTGTTTTTACAGCTGCAGCGTCCAGTGGAATATCGGGGTAACAGAAGAAATACCAGGAAGCAGAGAAGGGACATGAGAAAAGGGTCACAGAGATGTGGAGAGCATTACATAAGCCCAAGATGAAATAATAAGCAGAATTAAAGCTGCAAGCAGCTGTGAGGGGGTCCGAGCCTTTGCGCCCGTCGGGGTATTGGCAACCGCACGGTTAATATAGGTACTGTCAAAATACTTTTTGAAACATGAAGTGAACAGTGATTTGATTGGTCCTGTGATCTGGTCACGAAATCATGTTGAAGAGGAGACCAATTAAATGCTGCGTTTTTTTTTTTCGGTTCAGTGTCAGTGTTTAAGAAGTGCACAAGTGAGAAATGTTGAAGAGATTTGTTTACTTTATTGTTATTTGTGCTTTAAATAAATCTGTTGTGTATTATTGAAGACTGATTCATTGCTTGACTTTGTTGAAAAATAAATGAGGCCCTTGAAAATCATTCAACCCTTGTAGATAGATAGATAGATAGATAGATAGATAGATAGATAGATAGATAGATAGATAGATAGATAGATAGATAGATAGATAGATAGATAGATAGATAGATAATAGGGTTATCTATCAGAGATCTATCAGAGAAGAGCTGTTACCACCACAACTGTTGAAAGACAAGCCCCTCCTAGGAATATATTTCTAATAATGTAAATAAAAATGTAACAGGTATTAGTTCCCCCTTCTTGTTAAATATAAGTGACATAACAGAGCAATACAGGTAAATAAGCAGTGTTGTATAAAGTACTGGACAATCACACTCAAGTAAAAGTATCGGTACCTCTCCAAAGAAATGACTTTGGTAAAAGTCAAAGTCACTGACTGAAATGTTACTTGAGTAAAAGCCTTAAAGTAAGTAACTTTTTGCACTTAAGTATTACAAGTACTGTAAATATAAATGTACTCAAGTAATGTAGTCAAAAGTACAAGTAAAAGTAAATTAGAAGCAAAAGCAGTATGAAGTCTTATTTTAATATGATACATCACACATCACACCACAGAAAAAAAAAAGGTGCGACCGTTATTGCACTTTTGGGCCTTTTAACTAAATTGTAGCTTTTGACATAGCATCAGCAGCTTTTCCTTTTTACAAACTTTTACAAACTTTTACAAACTTAAGCCTTCTTTGAGGGCATCCTTTCGCATAACCCGTTATCACTTGAAACTAAAACTTTATGTTCATCTTCAAAAGCTGCTGGCTTTCAACATGCCTATAATTTAGCCTCTTACTTAGCCTTACTCTTCGTGGGCTGAAAACAAGACCTGCTATGCTGAACAGCCTTTTGCATGCTGCCGATGCTGGGAGGGGTGTGTTGAGCTTGACAGACAGCTTGCAGACAGAAGTAAAGGACTTCAGCAAATCCACGTGGTCAGCTGAGCAGGACAGGCTGCTGTGTCGATGTATTGCACATCTTCATCCTCATCCACTCCGTCTCCTTCCTCTTCAGACTGCACGCTTCAGCTTTCTCAACTTCTTCTTCATTGCTGTCGTCATCCTCCCCTTCAGAAAGTTTGCACTGTTGTCCGTGGTTGTTCTCACGATCTTGCCCTTGATATCAAACTCTGCATGGATATCATTCGAAGCATTTGCCAATCGGTCGAAGGTGTGCGATCCTCTCAGCTGCCGGCACGTCAAGGCTGCTGAACATCTTTCGAGAATCCCCCGGGTCAATCCAGTGTACCGTAACCGATGAACCCTTGCCTTCTGACCGACCAGCAATCAGTAGTAGTAGCGTCATATTCAACCTCCTTCATCACCTCAGTCAAATTTGGTATTGAACATTGGACACATTACAATAATAATACACCTAATAAGTTGTGATAAATTGGCATTTAAGTAGAAAATCACAAGTCAAACTTTAATCAAAAATCAAAAGGAGTAGACAGGAGTAGTACACTAGCTAGCTGATAGCATATCCACTGAAATTCGACAGTAAAAGATTCAATTCGTAAAACTGTTCGAAAAGACTGCAAGGCTAACCTCTGCTACTAAGACAGCAGAAGCACATACACAAATCGGACAATGTTAATTCTAGTCAAGCAGCTTGAAGAAGTTCACATGTTGTAAGTGGCACAATTAGTCGTCCTGTGTTTATGCCAGGAACATTCACAGGCTAGGGCTGTGATTGGTCAGACTGTTCCCTGCAGTTTGCATTGGCAGCATAGGTTAATAATTGGAAGGATGATCTTAAGTTGAACGTATGTCTCTGTTGTTATCGGGGAGGGCCAGGGATGTTTATTCTTCTGTTAACTGCAGAAGAAAGAGGTATCTATGTGAATCTACGTTCAGCTAGACTAGATACTCTAGAGGCCACCATAAATCTGGCTTCAGAACTCGAACTTTTAAGAGAGTTAGAGCATGGTCAAGCAGTGAGTAAGGCGCAGATATGCGGAGTGTTAAATACTCCCCCTGACCCTCAGATGACTGTATTGCTACAGACAGTGGAAAGCTTACGGCAGGAGTTATTCATTGGGCCTGCAAATTAGTGCGGACAGCAAATGAGCATTATGAGTTTCTACTTCCAGGTAGTGTAGTGGGGATTTGTGAAGAATCTATGGAGGGGATGTTGGAGCCAGTTGATAGCATGGCTGCAGATAGCACAGGCTCTGTGTAGAGTAGAGAAAGGTATCGTGCCTTTGAGGGTTCTCAGTGTAACTGAGGGGGAGCTTCCTTTGAGAAAGGGGATGACAGTGGGCGTCCGGCATGTGGACGTAGTTGGAGGGGAAGATCCTGAGTGTGTAACCGCAATGGACTCCAGAGGCATTGGTAAAACAATTTGGGTAAGAGAACAGGGGATTCACAGGAAGTCAGCTGCAGGCTGTTCGACAACTGCTAAGTGACCATTTCTCTGTTTTCAGTCGAGATGAGTCAGACTTGGGTAGGACACACCTGACCCACCATCAGATTTATACAGGTCATGCGAAGCTCATTATGATGGCCCCCCGGCGGGTACCACTCCATTTACAGGAGGTGGCGGACCAGATCAAGCAAATGCAAGACACAGGTATCATTCAACCCTCCTGCAGCACCAGTGGTACCAGTGAGAAAAAAGGATGGGGGTTTGCGTTTCTGCGTTGACTATAGGAAATTAAATGAAGTCTGCCCTTGTCTTGGCATATCCTGATCCACAGAGAACCTTTATCTTGGACACAATTGCAAGTGATGTGGGTATTGGTGCTGTTCTTTCGCAGGAGGTGGATGCCTTGGAAAGAGTAATAGCTTATGCAAGCCGAGGGGCTTGCATAAGCACACTTGGCACAAGCTGAAACCAACAGTAAGTAGTATTGAAGTACCCATGGTTCAACATGCAACAAAAAGAGGCTACTGCCCAAACATGGCACCTTCCTCGATAATTGACCATTTTTGAGAGTAATAATGTAATGTAATGGCCTTCGTTTAGGATCTATAAAATATTTAGACAAAGTTTATGTGACTGAGCTGTAAAAACCCTTTCCAGATTTGACACAGAATGGTGCGGCCTGTCCTTGTTGAAAAAGCATTATCTTATTTTCCTCTTGTTTGTCAGGTTCAGCATTGGACAGTCGCACAGAAGAGAATCTCACTAGGAAGCTGATGAGGTAGTTCTGTATAACTTTTAACTCCAAAAACTTCATACTTATCTCCAACGGGTGTCAGGAAAAAATACAGATTTAGAAAAAATACAGATACAGATACAGAAACTTCCCGTTAAGTTCTGGCCATTTTTTTTGTGTATCATGACCATCCTTTTGCATCCGTTTATGATGTATATGTATAGTGATGTTCATCTGCCTACAAAAAAGTTTTAAAAAATCCTTATAGGGGATGGTGAAAACTTCTAGGGGGCAGTACTTCTTCATTTGACCCTGCCCATAGGCAACACCTCCATCAAATGTCAGAACTCGGCATCATATAACATTTAATCAGCATAGAACTTCATGGAAGTCATCAAAAGAGCCAACCACAGTTACTGGGATCCAAAATAACCAAGTTCCTGTTGGATTTATACTTCATTGTCAATTGCAGTGTGATATATCAACCTATCGTCACTCAGCTTTTGTCCAAAAAATATGAAAACCAGTGCACCATATTTCGTAGTATTTCCTATGAAATGTTATGTCACAGAGTCATGATCACGTGGTGCGGTGCACTAAATTCTGGTTATTAGAGACCATCTGAATATCATTTACATGAAATGTTTACAGTTTTTACATTGTTGCAGTTTTTCTTGCAGTTTTTCTTGCTAGGTTAGTTGCGATTCCAGCGTCTGTTTTGAGAAAGAGGAAAAGTTTGTCAGCAAATTGTGCAACTTTATTTGTATAGTTCAGGAAAACAGAAAGCTTCTCCATGACGATCTAGAGCTCATAGACACTCACTGAAAGAGGATAATGGATATAAATTGTGATTTCTGGTTCCGGTTTGCGCCATCTGATGTAGAGAGAGAGAGAGGCATCGGAGGGTGCGAGAGGTGCCAACAGTGCTGCCTCTGATTTCCCCATAAACATTCTAAAATTTCATCCTCAGACCTCAAAGTGTCTTTGCAGGGCCGGTTCGTGGCATAGGCAATAAAGGTGGTCACCTAGGGTGCCATCTGCTGGAGAGGCACCGCCATGTCACTTTTGGCCTGTTTAGCGGTTGTCATTCAATTGTGTCTGGCCACCTCAGACACTGAGAGACTAGGAACCTTGTAAGCCTATTATAGATTGTGGGCCTGCTCCAAGGGTGCTACCTCTGACCTCCCCACAAACATTCTAAAATTGCATCCTCATAGCTCAAAGAGTCTATGAATTATTCCAGAAAAAGTCCATCATGGTCCCACCATTCCTGGAGGGGCAACCTCAGACACTTTAAGAGGTAGTAGGAGACAAATTTCAGCCTCTTAGCTCAAAGTGTTGAGGAAATGTTAAAAAAAATACGTTTTAGAGCCTGGATTAGAAATCATGAGCTGTAAAAGTTATAGCCAACTTGACCATCAGATTATGGAGGCCATTCCAAAGCAGGTCTCTCTCTAAAAGTGCTATGAATCAGATTTTTAATTTTAGTTTTAATCTAATTTTAGTATGTTGTGGTGGGGTGGGGGGGCATACTTTTCGAAGGGCGGGGCTTTGAACATTCGCCATTTCCCACCTTTGAGGGCTCGCCACAGTAATTCTGGGCTCGCCCAAAATAGACCAAATGGCCTGAAACTCATACTGCAAAGTAATTTACCATAGACATATATGTAAATGCCACAATGAGTGCTGCAGCCCACTAAAGCGGTGTACAGGGCAGCCATCTTGAAAATGATTATATAATCATAATATTATGGTCCAGTATTTCTAAAAGATCCAAGCACACTCTATCTTAGCTACATCTGTGACATAAATCAAACTGTTTGGAAATTGGTTCGAAATAATGATAATAATTCCACTCTAAGTTTGAGGAGTTCCTCTATCCTACATAGATTTTGATGCACCACTGCCTCCACTAGCCCCGTTCCAAGATGGTGCTTTAGGCATGTCCCCCCACAGTCAACGCGCCATCTACGTATGTACATCTTTGAAATAAAGAGTTCAGCGGACATTTCTACAAGAGTGCCATTTCCTGAGTTTTTGTCATAAGCGCAGTTCTAGAAGCTCTACACCTCAGATACTACATTAGTTTATTGGCAATCCCTGCCTCTTTCTGTCTGTGAATAGTAAACACAGGCTCTGTATTGCCGACTGAAGGGGGTATGTTCAAAGGCAGAATTGATTGAGCAATGTTTGAACAGAACTTTCTGTGCTCGCGGCTTGGATTTATTTTATTCGTAAGAACTAACAATGAAAGAACATTCACTGAAGAAATATAAGGAACCAAAAATACGGATACAAATGCAGAAACATCACTCTTTCTCAAGCGGATGTGAAAAATTTAAGTGATGCACGGGGTGCAACTCCAACATATGGGCGTAAGAAATAGAAAAGTCAAATGAAACAGATTTTTTTGATGTATTGAAATATGTAATACGTAAGACTAGACTTCGACATCTACTATAAATGGCCTGATCTGAGACTAGCAGACTCCCAGAGCGAAGCAGACTACGTGAACCTTGCCGCCATATTGCCAGTAGCAAATAGGAGTAACGCTAATGTGGTCCCTGAATACATCCGGATCTGTTTAACCTATTAATATTTGCTGATATTATTTGTCTGCATATAATTATCCCATGGTGAGAAAGAGAAAAGAAGCATACTAAAACATACATACATAAATCAATAAATTAATACCATCTTGTGGTTGTAAAAAAAGAGAGAAATACTTAACTTCAGAGATAGTGTACTGTTTGCATAGTCTATCACATCTGGTTAAAACAAGGAACAGGACTATTGGTGTCTTGGTGGGTACCAGGTTCATGGCTCGTGAGGCACTGACGTCATCACTATGAGATTTTCCAACATATGAACCCCATAGAGTATCTTATTTGCCCTTCAATTGACAGCCTTTAGTGGATTGTTTAAAATCTCATATCAGCATTATTTATACTTACAAACTGTATCACTGTCAAATTATGGAAAGTATATTAAAAGTGTTTGAAACACTTGGCAGCATACAGAAAGAGACAGTGACATGCTGCCATTGCATGGCAGAGCACAGTTTGTGAGGGATTGCGCAATTCGATGCGAGTTTGCTGCTGCCTCACCCTGTGCCTCTTCCCAGCGTTTTAATGGTAATGTGAAAATTCAGTGATTTTTCTTATTTAAAAAAATCAGTCAAATTGATCAAGTTAAATTGGAAATTTGTTCATAGTTCAAACCATTTGATAAATATAACCATTTCATTTATTTGTTTATTTCTTTTTTTTTTTTCCACACATCACTGGTGGGTACTGTATATGACACCTGCCCCCAGTCTGAAAGTGATACCAGGGATAAAAGTCATGGGGGAGTCAAATGGTGGAGTCATAACCTACTTATATATTTATATGTACTACTAATATATTTATCCATAACTACTATTCTTACACCTTAGGCTTTTCATTCTTGCCTGGCCCTTCTGTGACCTTGTGAATGTGGCATTTTTGACCCACCACAGCAACCCTTGTTTTTAAAAGGACTAAAGACAAGAGCAACAACAGAGCAGAAGAAGACTACATCTCATTTGTTGATTTTCATCTTTGATGCCATCAGTAATGACTCATAGCCAAAATCTGCTCTAAGTCACCTTGATCATGTCAAAAAGCTGTTGAAAATGTTTTTATTTTTATTTTACTTTTTATTCTTATTTTACTTTACTAACCCTATTTTTAGTGTTTTTAGACGCTGCTATTAAATAAACAGCCCCATGTCACTCAAAGTTTGTATGCTCGTAATTTAAGTGCAGAGCATGAAAGAGAAGAGGCCACATTTGACTTGTAGGCTTGTTTATCCACCTCTGATAATAAAATCACAATGTGTTCTCATGCCGTAGTAATGTTCAGAAAATACAGAATTTGAAGGGGTCCTAGAATGGTTGAAAGAAGTATTTATTCTTATAAAAGCTATGGACCACTGGTTTCATCAGAAATGCCTCAGATGCTACTTTACAATCCCTTTTACAATGCATTTGGGAATATTTTTGCCTTTTTCTGCACAGATCTGCCCCCTCCCGGGCACACTTATCCAGCAGAACCATGCATGAATTCTTCTCTGCCCTTCTCGCTTTTCTAGCTTTTTATGTTTGTTGCCCAACGACAGAGCTTATCAGCTCTCGATGAAACTTGATCAATACAGCTAATGAAGTGCGTACACATGCAGCCTGATATTTCTTCTTGTGTTCTTAAGATTTAAAAAAAAATTAATAATCGATTGTTTTTTCAATATTACCACTAAAATTGCATGCATGATATATATAACTGACACAGAATGTAAAACCTCTTCTTCATTTTAAACACATTTTCTGCTTTACATACATTTAGAATACAAAATTGCACTTTTTAAATGCACTGAACACAGTTATCTGGATAAGACAGAAAATCTTTGCCACCATTGTATATATGTATCATCTGGCCAAACACCTCAATGGATCATTGGTACCACGTCAATTTGTAAGTATTATAAAAAAATACAGGCAAGAATTTTTTTCCTCAACAATAATGGAAGATGTAGAAAGAGGAAGAGGGAGAGGGAGGAAGAGAATAAAAGCAGGAGGAAGTGTGAGATTTAGGGGTAGAGTGGGCAGAGGAGGAGGTCATTGCCAGCTTTCAAACAAAATCAGAGCAACCTTAGTTGACCATACCAACCTTGGACCATACAACACAGTATATTGTCACATTTTTGGACAGACTCCAAAACTGATTCATCGACCACCGACCATTTCTTATGCAATATCTTATTCCATAATCACCATTTCTTAACCCCAAAGAAGAGTTATTTTCAGCATAGCGGTGGAAGGTATATGACCGGCTTCCCTTTGTACGCATGCCTCTTGTGCAGGCTCTGGAGGAGGCATGAACATGATGACACTGATGTGGGTGTGTTTCAGGGATAGATAAAAACTAAAGGTGCTTATGTGATGTCGATGAGTCGTCGTGGCCTGATCTCAGGCAAGATGCTGCCTAATTATTTTCCTTTGCAATTTTTTCTGTTAACTTTCTGCAATTTTCTTTTTCAGTTTACTTTTTTGTGAACGTTTTCTGTTCACTCCAATGTATTTGCTGTGTGTATGTTGCACTGACTGGTTTGGTGATGAATTAAAAAAAAAATCATTTTCACCAGCAGTATCTGCAAAACCTTCTGTGCATGTGCACAATTCGAAAAAATCTCTAAAATTTGAAATATTTAGTATTATGGCAAAGCATAATAACGATGGGAGTGCTTTCCATTATGCTCAACAGTGCATAGTTGGTTATACAAAAATGTGGCAACATGAATAAAGTGTGTATTGTTTAATGCGCAAGTTTGATTTTGATCATTTTCAAGTTTTGGATACAGTGCTTCATTTTGCTGGATTTATGAGGTATTTTGCAGATTGGATTTGGGGTTTTGTGAACTGTGTGATAAAACCAGGCTAGTTTGCAAAACTATGTTTTAGCAAGCACGCTCCACTGCTGTTAAGCTAAGTTTTGGGCTAGGGGAAATATGAGGCAGGGCTCAGATGAGCAGGGCAGCAGCTTTAATCATTAGGCCTGATGGATGAGGGCCCCATCTGTGGAGGGGAGGAAGGAGAGAGGGGTGGAGGGGCTGCAACAGACAAGGATGTTGAGAGGGAGTGATGTTGGAGGGTAAGAAAGAGTAGTTGAGGGAGATTTACTAGAGACGTGAGGAAGGAAGAGCAATGGAAGGAGGGATGAACAGGGCAAGACGCACTGGGTGCCACAGAGGAGGATCTGTCTAACAAATTACTTTTTCCTCTGTACAAAGGCTGTCAACGTGGACACCTCTGTCAGCTCTCATACACTCTCATGCCTGTCTCTATAAACACACACACGCTCTGGATGACAAATACAGCCTCACACACCTAACCAACACGTACATACTGCTTGTGCTCGCTTCACTGCTTTCTCAAAAGTGCACACGCACAAACTCCCTCCTGTTAACAGGTGATAAAGGAGCTTGTAACCATGGCACATCAGGCTGCTGTAGTAACCTCACCACCACTCCTCAGTGTCAGAAAGAAGTGACTGTGGCCATCAGCCACTGGCATTTTATTGCAGGCTGCGGTACAGTGACTGTTCAGGCCAAGAGTGGCTTCCTCACCTGCTGACTCACACTAAGATTTTGTGACTGGTGAGCAAATTATTTTATTTTCAATCAGTCTCTTTCCACAAACTATTATGAGCTGTTTCATTGTAGTACCATACAGTGTAGTGAAAGAAGAAACAAATCACAAATGAGTGAATCACAAATTCTCTCCGGTGCCACAACTTTGCCTATTAGTGCGAAGCAAACAGTCTAAAATCTTCCACCTACCAGAACAGATCTTTGAAAGATGCTCATTGTGTCTGTGAAGGGGGAGGCCCAGGATTAGCATTGTCTTTTCAGAAACTTTTGGCATTCCATTCTGAGCTCTGCTGCAGTATGGAATGCAAAAAGTGCCACAATTCGCCCTTGTGAAATAAGTGTGGAACACACATTGGCATGTTAATTACATGTGTTTATCGCAGGTCACTTGTAAAGTATGGCAAATATTAGGTCATGTTTCATAGCACTATTTAGGCCACAAAGCCCCATTGAATGTCCATCTTTACACAATAAATGTGTATTTTACGGAAATTTTTGTAACATGATAATGAGCCTTGCCCTCAGCCGATAATTTCAATCTTTCTGAGATCAATCAGCAAAGAGTACAGTTGCCGTGAGACATAAGTGAGACATAGATACACAACACTTTCCGGCTGTGTTACTCCTCTGTAGGCTATTGGTAGGGGAAGTTAGTGTTCAGAGGTTAGGGTTAGAGTGAAATTCAGAGGATAACATACCAGTCTGCATGAAAGTATAATCAAAGTGGCTGTAAATGCCTTGTTTCATAAATATTATAATTGTCCTTAATGACTGTATTGTAATAAATGTGAGCCAACCAGAGCACCACCTCTGAGAAAGACATGGGCTTTCTTATTAGACAATAATAATAACAATAATAATAATAATGACAATAATAATCATCATCATCATTACTTTCATTCATATAGCGCCTCTCAAAAAGACTCAAGGTCATTTGAAAAAAACATAAAGGAAAGCTGTCACAAACAGATCACAATAAAACACAGTGCGGCTACTTTTTGAAAGCCATGTTAAACAGAGTTTTGAGAGTGACTTTATGAATAACTGTGTCTACCACGAATTTTTCCTTGTGCAGCACTTTTAATGTGGTTTTCCTCCAACTCCAATGATGCTCTTGAAAAGCCTGCCCTCACTTAACAGTTGGAAGTCCTCCAATAACCACAAGGCTTTACCTTTTAATTAAACGTACCTTCTTAATCTTTTTGTAAAAGTGAGGTAGTCACAGAAGCACAAATTGGTTCGATACACACGATACTAGCACATTTCAACTATCATAAATAGGTAAAAACATGAGCAATTTATGTCTACTCTAAGCTAAGTACATAATTGAACTTGTTGTTCTATGAGGGAAAAGTGTATCAACAATCTCCAGTCAGTGTGCCTCTTTTTCTTGTTCAGTGAAAAAAAGGCGATTATTTAAGGTGAGGAGCACTCACTAACTCAACCAAAGGAATGCCCACTTATTAACTTAACATTTTCAACTTTAATTATAAAAGCACCACTTAGGCAGCAAGGTGTCCATATGGTATGATGCTTGTTATTTTTGTCATAAACTGACCAATTTTCTCTACTCATTGCACAGCCAATGTGATTTTCTGCTCTCTCAACCCAGGATTATGGTGCAGGCTATCAGCAACTCAGTCAATTCTGATTTTCAGTCAGTGATTTCCTTGTTAACAATAACTTCCCCAAGCCCTAGCCCTTCCCCAGTTAGATGATTAATGAAGTAAGCTACCTTAGCTAACTTGGTTAAAAAGGTCTGAGGCTTGAGAGTGAACAGAAAGACAGCAATTTGTTGAAAATGAACCTATAGACTGTCTGTCACCCTGAAACCTTTCTGGACCCTCCATCCTAGGTTCCTGACACTCAGAAGTCAGAGGATGAAGCCTCAGCCGGAGAGAGAGAGGCCTCAGAGGAAGGACATGACGGCTAGCCTTTGAAACCAGGACCAAAATGCAACGCTGATACAACTGGGTGTTGATAAGGAGACTTTATTAACAAGAGCAATAGGTTATTTTATTGTGCACAACGTATTTCTCACAACCTTCCAATTTCGGCCTGTATCCTGGGGAATCAGAGTTTCATTTCTTGAATTTGAGAAACTTCCTCCATGTAAACTGGTGCATCAGAGCAGGTCAGGCATGGTGCTCTCAACTCTTGTCCTGAAATGGGCAGTTACCTGGCGACGTTTGTCGACATTGTGGGAAATGGTAACTGTTGGACCTCTCCACCTTCGACCTCAGGGCCGTCCCCCTCCCCCAGTTTTTGTCCTCTTTCAGATCCATGCTTTATGGTTTCACACAGGATATAAACATGAGAAACAGTAGGACAGAAGAATATGAATTCCCCCAAGGGAAAATTAAACTGCTCACTGATGTAATCAATTTTTTGTGTGTAACTTTGAGAATTATTTTCTATTATTATAAATCCCAGATAAAAGATTGTGGCTAATGCTGCGGTACCTGATATTAGTGGTAGCAGCCAAGTTACTTCTGATTTCTCTATTTCAGAATAAAAGAAAGAATGATTATTTATTATTCGTTTGTATGAAAAATCTATAAATAATGATAACATTTATTTTTTTTCATTTTTTAAAAAATAGAAGAACAGACAGTAAACAGACACTCTTTAGGTGAGATCATGTAATAATTAGATTAATTTGCTAAATCCTGAATTCTGGGATTTAACTTGTATGGAAATGAGCTACTATCACTTCACCTTCTATGGACATAACCAAGACATAACCTCTTTTAGAATTAGCACAACAGAAAAATGAGTCAAGGGATAGATAGATCCAAAACACAAACAAATACAAACACATCACTCCAATACTGGAGACATTTGTCATCTCCTCCCAGATCAGCACAAGCAGAAGCAGAAAAGATATAAAACCCTGTATAAGCATGAATTATTATACTTCACATCTACAAAACATTGCATTTTGCATTTGCATTGCAGTGCAAAATTGCCCCAAGCAGCTCGAGCAGCAAACCTGGTGTGGATCCATGCTCGAAATCTTGTTCCCACATCGACTGGGACAAGCCCCCGGAGTCTCCAAGCCCTCTGGTATAAGGGGGTTCTAGCCGCCAGTCCTCGCAAGCTGGTACGCAAGCCGGGAGTGGAGGCAGTTAGCACAGTTTGTGTGTTGTTGTGAAGAAGAGCCTGAGAAATCAACTGGTGCTTGGTGCTAAAAATGCCTAAAAATATATATTATATATTATATTATATATATTCATATATATGAATTAATGTGCTTTGCGTTACACAGTATCATTTAATATGTTATATATTGTGACTAGGCAGAGAAAGTGCTGCAAACCAACGGGCACACATCCTGGAGCAATTTCCTGTAACTTTTTTGATTGTGTGATTTTGGCTTTAAACCTCCCTCAACTTACCATTTATCCAGAATGATAGGAGGGTTAACGTAACCATTGCTATTTTCATCTATGTTTTCTCCAGTTTCATCTATGTATTCTCCAATTTCCCTTTCAGCAATACTTTCTTGTTTAGTATTCCCACATTACACCTTCAGATTGTGTTGTATTTTCTTTTATTCAGACACAAAATATATCACCCATATGAGTGCTCATTATGTGTTGGAAAGCAATGTGTAAACTCCCTGAGAGCATATTGCCTTTTTTGACAGTGCCTTCTTGATGTTCAGATGTTTTGCATTTCTGGGCAATTTAAGTGGTGTTGTCTTGATCAAAAAGGATGCTCTTGTCACCCACTTGAATCCCTCTGCCATGCTTTATTGTCTGCTTATTTTTACAGTTTATACCAGTTTTAAAAAAAGAGCAGCTACTCAGCCCACACCTCAACTAGAGGCGTTCCCTTCTATCTGATGTTAGTTGGACCATCATGTGTTTTTTTAATAGTGCAATAACAGAAATGCAGTTCGGTGCTACTTCAAGCATGGTACCCTGGACGAGGAATTGATGGAATCCACAATCACCCAAGCAGTTGCAAGGTTTTGGGATGATTTGATTTGAGAGTTAAATAAAAATGGCCAACATGCACTTAACATCCACAAGTCAGTACTTCATGAAGCTGGTTAAAAAATACAATGACCAGACAAGGCTTTTATCAAGGAGCCTACTTTTAAGAACATACAAATAAAAATCTACTTGGTGTACATTGAATACTATACTACTACTATAATATTGAATATGATATTTCATCGTTTGATGCCTCATCTGATGTATTGTTTGGCAACATAAAAAAATAGGCAGGGATGTAGAGAAAAGAAATACAGAAAAATGGACATTGCCCCTGATTTTGATAAAATTACAACCATGTCTTTGCCTCCTGGATGAAAATCTGCGTCCTATACGCTATTGATTTGAGTGTGGGGGAGAGAGGAGGGTGTGAGAGAACATGAGAGGCCAATGTATTTAGAGCAGTGTTCAGCTGCAGCTGACTTATGTGACTCAGAACGTGTACTGCAGCTTCAGTTTGTCACTGTAGGAATGTAATGCAGTGCATCTCTGATTGACACGTATGTATAATGGGTAAAAAAAAAAACTTCCCTACTCACAATGAATTATGGCAATCAGTGTAGTTAATTGGAGCCTGTTCAAAGAATCTCCTTAGTCGTGCACATGCTCATTGCACCGCCGGTCACTGCAAAATCTTACTAATTACATCAATTCATCTGACTGTGAAACATAAGATACGTGATGTAATAAGAAGTTGTTTTTTTTCAAATGCCATAGACCTTTTAAATGTAGAATGAAATTAACAAAAAAGAAGATCAGGGGGAAGTACGAGATGACAAGAAGTAAGTAAAGCAGCTAAAATCCCAAATCATTGTTTGTGGTTTGTATTCGATTGACAGAAAATTACCACAGTGTCAGTGTAAGATACACAGTTTACCATTCTATCATATGGTTAATGTATGAGGCACCATATGTGTAACGGCTTAGGGTCTGTTGAGGCTGGGATGTGAAATATTACCCAGGTCCTCTCAACGAGCCCAGAGGGATTAAATCACACCACAGCCCTCAAACACACACAAATAAAGTAATGCAATGTGTCTGCAGCTGGTCCAAAACCATTTCATGGGATGAGGGCAGAAGACTCTTTAGTTTTTTTTGGGTCCAAAAATGCACTGTACACTGATGACCATTTATTTTCAAATGACGGTACCAGTCACACAACTACCCACCCTCAAATTGGAGGCGTAACACACATACACCCTTGGAACAATGCCCACTTAAATTGCAAGACCTATCTCATTAATTTTATATTCTACTAACCACCATTGCCTCCCCTATTTCTCTCCCTCCATCCTCATTTCACTCTCACTTGCTGTCTTTATGTCCATCTGCACCCTCCCCTATGCATGGTGTAAATCCTTCACAACAGAACTATCTGGTTGTATTATAATTGGTTCCCAAGCACCCATTCCAAAACTATCAGTGGAGCAGCATCTTGATTTGGAAGACAGGTCCCTGCAAAGTAAGATAAGAAGAAAGCATTACAACCACTGCATAAACATGATTAATGACATGCTTAAACCTGATTCTAAATATCTGGAGATGGGGAGCATATGAGGCAGCTCAGAAACTCTTTAGGTAATGAATAAAGTGGTAGAGTGAGCTGGAGATACAATTGCCATTGGATGGAACTCTGTGGAGGCAAAGCAGGGTGAATAATAAGTAAACAAGATGGTAGTGTAGGTGGAGCTGTAATAAGATTGGATATGTTCATACACCAAAATAAAGGTTCTTTATTAGCTGTGTTATTGACATTTATTAATAGCTAATCGTGGCCTGGTGGAAATATTTGATCATTATGGGGAATCTCATAATATTTCATCACCTCAATAACAGGCCCATTAAAACATTTATTGTGGTATTGTATGTCAACAATAATAATGTAGATTTTTTTGCAGCCCTGTACAGGACAGCCTGGCAATCTTTGCAAATTGTCCAGTGTTGTGGGAGCATCCATGATTTTAATTTCCTCGCCTGTCTCCATGTTGTCATATGTCTCACTGCACCCCTACGTCTCTGTGAGTTTTTCGCAGCACAAGGTCTGCAGGCAGTAAGCCAAAGGATCACAGTCTTTGTAGTTTTTATGCTCCAGTTTGTACCTAGAGCCCTATCTTTTCATATCATTAAATATCTGCATTTGCTCTACGGCACTTTTATTATCACAGGATTGTTTTTATTATCAGGATGCTAAAGAAAATGAGGAAGGCAAGGTAACCAGGATTATAATAGCCACTTAAAGAAAAAGAGGCTACCTCTCCCTATGATCATAGGAAGTCCTCTGTAGAGATCAGCAAAATGATGAAACTGGTAATGTAACCTACCCTTAGTCTGTTCCACCAATCTGGTCCTGTTCATAACTTGTTCATGTCATCCAATCCACTGGCAACAAAGCTCAATCAGCCAGGTATTTAGTCCCACCTGCCTTGTGCTTTGTTGCCAGATTGTCTTTGAGCCTTGTTCCAGATTTTCCAGCATTCTTTCTCTGCCTTGCCTGCCAAACTTGTTTCTTGACCATGGATTGTACCTCCTGGCGTCCGTGTATGACCTGCCTTTGCCGCTGGATTCTCCTCACTGCATCTTCCGGGAAATCTGACCAATGCTTTTCTTGAAAGGAAAAAGAGACCACCTTCTGTCTCCGACCACATCGAGTAACTGCCCTGGCTTCTGATCCATTTTTCCGTGTATTGACATGTATTGAGGGCCCGACCTAGGATAAGGGATTAAGCTGGGATATCTTGGTTATCCTGGCTCAATTTATCTGTGATTCAATTGCAAAAAAGCCGGACAGGGGGCAGTAGGATATGTTTTGGTATGGCATGGGCATGACTGTGGGCCTGCTGTGCTTCCTGGGCCTGGGGTATGGTGTCAGGAGAAAAGGCTGGCAGGCAGAGGCCCTGTCCCCCAGCACCACACCAGAGAATTCACCTGTCAACAATAAATCTCATCATTACAACCTCAAAATCAGAGTGACATTCTTGATATAGCCATGATGTAAAAAGTGGTTATTAATAGGAGTTGTGTGGCTCATCTTGTGATAGGTGCTGATACATTTCAGAGGTCTGAAAGACTCATAAACTGAGCCAGGCCATTTTTTCACAACATTGCTGATCAGACCCATTTGTAATCATAAGATGAGGACTATTCGACCAATCAGTACACATCGCAAGCAATGTACAGTACAACTGACTTGATGAACCCATGTCTGCTCATCCTGTCTTGGGGCCTGTTGCACAAAAGTAGGATTAAGACATCCAGGATAAGCGACTAAGCAGAGTCCAGAGTCCAGACTTAGCCGGTTGCACAAAGACCAAACCAGGATAAACAGACACTGATTCTTTAAACCAGGTAAAACCAATCCTGCATAGGTTCTTGCTCACGGTTCCCTCAGACAGACACCGGCTAACTGATCACAGAGTCACTGATTCACCATGGCCATTAGAGTGGCGTACTTTCCCCGGTGGAGGCAGAAATCCTCATGGAGGCATACGAGGAGGTGAAAGATATAACTTTATAATGATTTTAGAATGATTCATAGCACTGAGACTGTGCTGGTTAAGTCACTAATGACCTAACCATCTAAGGTTCTTAGAGTGCTTCTTTCAGTGCTTGTCTTTTCAGATCTTAGTGCTGCTTTTGATACAGTTGACCACCAGATCTCACTAAGGAGACTGGAGTATCGACTTGGAATCAGAGGCACTGCTTTAGACTGGTTCCAGTCCCATAGTTCAGACTGATATCAGTACGATATTGTACGTGGCAATATATTCTCCATGCACTAAAGTCAGTCATGGGGTTCCACAAGGATCTGCGCTCGGTCAAATTCTCTTTACTTCATATTGTATATGCTCCCTCTAGGCGATATCATCAGGAGTCATTAAATAGATTTCCACTTCTGTGCTGATGACAACCAATTATATCTATATATCAAGCCGGGTGAACACAATCGTTCAGAGCAGCTTCAATCCTGCCTTGATGACATTAAGGCCTGCATGACCATAATTTCTTCCTTCTGCTTATAGGTCCAACACCCCAACGTAACTACTCCTTCTGCCACTGCCATAAAGAACCTCAGTGTGTTAGCTCAGACTGCCCACTCCCACCACCGCAATATTGCAAAAATTAGGCACCTACTCCCTCCATGACGTGGTTACTTCCAGGCTGGACTACTGCAACTCTTTATTGTATGGATACTCTGCAGCTCATTCAGAACACAGCAGCTCGTGTCCTGACAAAAACTAGAAAGAGAGATCATATCTTTCCACCAGCTCTTCATGGTCAACATATACTATACAACTATACAACAATGAAACCATAAACTTACTTACTAAACTTTCTTTGCAGAACCTGTCGCAGCTAGAGGTGCCCTGGTTGCATAAGTTGCACACTGCCGCTTACTGGACACAGGTGGTAGAACATGGTCTGCGAGTACAAAATGTTTCTCATATCCAACCGCATGAATTGTACCAACAATCACATGAGAAGGATGACCAAAGGAGCAAGCAAAGTGGAAGCTGCAGATGCAAATCTTGCTGTGCAGATTTGCGTATGTGAACTTGTAAGTGGGAATTTGCAGATGCAGATCTGCAGATCCGGACTTGCAAGTGCAAATTTGCAGATGCAGATTTGCAGATCTGAACTTGCAAGTGCAAACTCTGCACTTGCACATTCACAAGTTGAGAAATACAGCTTTTCCAAATGCAAATAATAGTCTCCTCTTCCTGTGTTAAGCGCATCTAGGGCGTCAAGCATGAATGAGGCGATTTTCCCAAAATTCTCAAGCCACATCTCAAGCATTTCTTTTTTCACCCTCTTCTCCTGCCATTTCATCTATCATATCCATTCTGCTAGTCCCCACACCTAATGTTCATCTCTCCTAATTCGCCTGTTAAATTTTCCATTTTTCCACGTTCCACCATTCCCTCCCTACCTGGAGCACCGGAGAAAGTCCTCTGCCGGGATGGGCTGTCTCGAGGAGGCAGCAGCAACAGAGGCCACTGGTCCAGGTGCAGCTGGAGCCCTGGTTGCAGCCGGAGCAGCCATGGATGGCGCGTTCCCATCAGAGCCCCTCGGTTTAGGGGCAGCTCGGTTTGGGTAGGCTCTAGCAAGTTGTACCTCCTCAACACAGCCGAAAGATTTAGCAACACTGGACGTGACGAATAAGATGTAATCAAAATCGTCTACACGTACCAGGAAGCAAAAGTTAAACTCCCCCATCTCATTGTTCTTGTGTGCTTATTGAGAATCATGAAGAGTTCTTCGGGTGGGACACTACATGCCTCAGCAGAGGAGACTTGTACCCAGACAGGACCTTCCTTATGAGTGAAATCACGTTGCCGTGCTGGGACATCTCTTGGACCAGGAACTCATTACTGATGAAGGGGTAACGGGTTGTGTGAGCGGCAGCACCTGCTCAGACAGCCCAATCACCATGATTGCCCCTACATCAGCTTGTTAACTTAGTCTACACGTTTCACAAACAAGACCACCTTCTTGTTCATGCAGGCGGCTGATTTCATTGACCCGTGCCCAGTATGTCCCCCATAGCCAGGGCGACCTCCAGGGGACTAGACGCCATTACAGCTGCACGTGTTCATCCCACAAGACCAAGTTTGTTTGGCAAAAGTGCAAAAAACGGACACCAAAGTAAGCAACCCACTACCGCTATCACCACATCGAAGAATATAGGATAGAAAAATGAAAAAAGATAAAGCTTATCTTCATTCACTTATCTCCATTCACACTCCTCTTACATGAAGAAGAGGGAGAAGCAATAAAACAATAACTGGTCAGAAATGCTCCTATAGGTGTACTAATTTCTGAGTTGTTCACATGATACCTATCAAAAATGAACCATGTAATGTGAATCTCTGAAGGTCTGTCCTGTGAAGGTTGTGCTTTTTCAAGACAAAATCAGCATCAAATGCCAATACTGTCCTGCTCCATTGCTGGATAGAACAATATATACCACGTATATAAACTCTGTTCTTACTACAGCCAATTTCAGAAATATGACACGTTAAATCATTGGGTTCTTTAAAAGTTGAATTTAACTAGTGAACCAACAAAGCAGTATAAATTGAATTCTCCATTCAAAATTAAATTCAATTCAAAACAATTTGAACTGTGTGAATAATTTGATCACACATTGACCACTAACTGCCAAACAATTTCTGCATAGCTACTTTGAGCTTGAAATTATATAGCTGACAGCAGAATATTAGGAATTTGGAAAATAAGAAACGTGAAAATATTTCTTTTTTATTGTACAATATGCAATGTAATGTGCAATTGTGGCAGGTGAAAGTCTGAACATATTTTGCATCCTGTCTGAGCACACAGTTGCATGCAAGAACTAACCTCTCTGTGAGTTATTTAAAATAGGGTGTTGCATGACCTGCCATGGATTGTGGTGTCAGGGGCAATTGTGTAAGAGTGTTGTTATGTTGCTGTTTATGCCTTGAGCAGAATTTAAGCAGTTTATTTCAGAATTGTTTGCACACAACACTTCAAATTCAAGAGAAAAGCCCTTATTAAAATAGATTTATTCTCAAGTGCTGTAAGTCTTAAAATCTTTTTAAATGTGCAGAACAGACATATGACCAAATAGAAACAATAAGTAAAAATTTCACTCCCTCCAGAGATTTGCAGCCTAATTATCTGCTTTAGTGGGTCATTAATGCAACCTAATACCACAGTATTAATCAGAAAGGTAATTATCCATCAATGACTGGGTAAGACAGGTATAGTAGGAATGAGTGAGGG
The DNA here is from genome assembly GCA_029224185.1 of Karalla daura. Classification (NCBI taxonomy): domain Eukaryota; kingdom Metazoa; phylum Chordata; class Actinopteri; order Chaetodontiformes; family Leiognathidae; genus Karalla; species Karalla daura. The sequence continues at coordinate 2,681,742 of CM055194.1, forward strand.
GAGGATGAGTGTGGACTCAAGGCAAGGAAAAGATTAAAATGGATAAAATTACAAAATGGAGGATAGGCTGCAATTCAAACATAAAAAAGCATGTAATATGGTGGGTCTGACCTGAGTTGATATAAGAGACAGAGAGACTGGGAAGGAGTTTAACCCTGTAAAGACCCCATGGTCCAGAATTACATTTTTATTTGTCCTAAAAAAAAGATAAAAGTGTTTTTTTTTCACATTAACGTAGTAATTGGGTCCTATTGTTCAGTCTCACAATTCTACTGGATATATATCATATCATATATCATATATCCGGCACCCACGTCCCAAACTCTCACAACTTAACTTAACTTTAGCCAAGCAAGAGCACCTTGTTTCATTGGACTCGTTTTATCTGATTTAAGTAAGTGAAATACCTTTAAAAAATTTTTGGTGATTATTCCAGTGTCTAGAACATGTACATATGTAGTTATTCTGAAAGTCATTCCTCAAATGTAAATTAGAGCATGGTTATTTGTCGTAATTGTACAACACTGGGAGTGTGGTAGACAAAATAGTTATGTTGTGGGTTTACAACATACCTGTCTAAGCGTGGTGTAAATAGATATTTTGATAAGGACCTTCTGTTTTTCACAATATATTTTGAATTACACGCATTTTCTACAAATTCAAGACCCTGTTATATAGGTTATGTAGGCTGTATATTTATTTTTACTTTTTATGCTAATGCAATACTATTTGGAACCCATTGTACTAGAAGCTAAATTACAAAAATATATTGGAATAGCATAACACTTTCTACTGCTTATAATGTTATAGCAATCACCTTCAGCAGGTCAGTTTCTCATTCCGTTTGCACAGTTTTGGCTCAATTCATAGTCAAAGCGATACAGCATCAAGCGATACATGCGAGGCAAGCAACATCCATGGGGCTTCAAAGTATGGGTGAGAGCTGGAACATCTGACATGATGTGTGACTACACCGTACATATTTGGCCCTCCCTACATGCATGGACATGCTCCTGTTTTTTTTGTTTATTGATTGTTTTCAAATAAAATCGCTATTCATAAAAATATGACTAATGTTGCTATTATTAGTCATGTTATATACTGTTCTGCGGCTAAGTAATAAACAATCAACCATGCAAATGAATCCTTAGTTTTCTCTACTGAGGTACGAATATTTGTACCTTCCTGTTCAGTAAATGAGTACAAATAGCTACAGGAAATTCTGCTACCCACTTCACCCAATTTTGTAAGACTGTTCGCATAAAACCTTACAAAAACACAATATTTTTGCAAACACTTAATTTTCATCTCCAAAGGCCTCGTACAACACCATCTAAGAGATTAATTTTTTTTTTTTTTACGTTTTACTTTTTCTGGGTTTTACAGGGTTAATTTACAAAGAAATTAGTAAAGAAAGAAATTGAAAGAACACATTGATCTCCTTATGATGCTTTCCATCCTTTCAGGGTTTATTTGATTAATCATTAAGATACAATTTTATATTATCCTTATATTGTCCTTATAGGACTGCGTAGAGCATAAAAACTCCCATATGTACTTTGCATTGGTCTGGTAGTTGAGCAAGTCATGCACTGAGAGGCACTACTGAGTTCAGACTTCACTGCTGGGTCAAAGGTCAAATTTGCTCATAAACAAACATGGCACCAGTGAAATTTGTGATTATGAATGCTCTCCAGAAATGATTCAAAGGAAGGCAGCACAGAAGACAGCGGTTGTTTGTGCAGCCATTCAATACATTGCCGCATGTAGATGTAGATCCTCTTCCAGTTTGAATTCTTCTTGTTCTTTATTTCTTTCTGGCTGCCGTGAGCTGCATTCCCCTCACAATTTCTGGTGGAATTGCTCCTGCTTAATGCATATTGACACACCTGTAAGATCTCTAAAAAGGGGTCAAATCACTCACGAAATGAAAACCACACAAAGCCAGAAAAAAATGCACCAAATGGATGAAAGGTCCTACAGAGCATAAATGGACATTTGGCAATATCTGTTGGCAATGAATGCTAAAATGACAGATTTTTTCACATAAGAGTTGGTAGTGCAGAGAAAAGGTGTGTATTCTAGGCATTAAAAATGAAAACAGAACAAAAAGAATGCATTTGCTAATATTCACCATAACATGATTATGTATGTATGTATGGTAACATGCTGCTGAGTTGTGAAATTTGTATGCTGCTGCAGTTTATGTCTCAATTCTTCATTGAGACATTACATTGAGTCAACCCTGCCATGGGCGTTATTTTTGTCAGGGTCATTTTTCATGTATCACAGAATTGTACATGCATGACCAATTGTACTGTGCCGAAGCACATCTCTTCCAACCATGCCTTGCTCAGACACGGTGTTGTGACACTCACACTAGCCATAGAATAGCACAGCTTTATTTGTACAGTCGTTACAAACAGGAAACTTCTCCATGACGATCTAGAGCATATAGATGCGTAGGATTATGGGAATAAATGTTCATTGGGAATGAAGTTCAAATGAATCCAAGACACAACACATGCATGGGGAAATTTTAATCTGTCAGATGGAGTAAGCCAAGTCAGAACCAGAGCATGCATAGAAACCGGAGCATGCATAGAAACCACCCCTAGCACTCTTCGCAACTATGAGTGCTAGCAAATGTGTGTTTGAGGTGGCTGAGAGATGGTTGCTGTACAGATGTGACTTTATTCCTCTTTGCAACATTTGCCGAAAAGAATGAAATGGAAATGAAATAGGTCCCTGCAATTCAGACACACAAACACAGACAAACAAACACAGCTATAGGATGCATATTGCATATTGTAGATATTGTGGGTACAACTTCGGCTGACTCGCTGGACGGCTGGCTAATGCTCGATATATGACGGCAACATAGATGAGGTGTCAGTAAAGATGTGAAGCAGTGGCCCAAATTGCGTATGACAGAGGTCCCCTGTTACAGTATAGCTCTATGGCATGACTGCCCATGTTCCCAGCTCTGCTCCACTCTGCCCTTCCCCTGCACCTCTTTAATACATAATAAAAATTCTCTGCTTTCTCTCACAAGGCACCACATAACCCATTTATCACATTTGACATAGGCAGAAATGACTTTGGCTAAAGATCAGGGATGGAACATGTGGCACATTTGTGTATTCACTCTGCAGACATGCCCACAGAGAGTGGGGAAAGAGATTTGTCAAAGAATAATTCTATGTCATGATGAATGAGTTTCTAGAATGGGCTGTCTCTCCAGGTAGTGTCACTCGAAGTTATGTTTTGAGGGTTTATGAAAATATTTAAAAGGATTTATTGCATGTTTTGCATTTTCACAGGCAAAGTAAAATGTGAAAGGACAGGTTTCCCTAGCCCATGTCAGTAGGTTCTCACCAGGACACTTCATTATTTTCTACCTGCAGCTCATGCACAAGTAAATGTTGTAAAAAAAAAAAAAGTCAAAAAAATGTTTTCAGGCTGATTTGTGATGTGACTTAAAGTATTTTTCTACAGTGTTTTTTTGGCCATTCCCTCTCCATGAAGTTCATGATTTCCCTCTTGTAAGCATTGGGTTGACTCCATGATTGGACAGACTGACTCTGAGGGACACAGTTACTGGCTTTGCATAGTCTATCATGCTCTGAGGATACAAAGGATACTTAATCTCTGACTGCTTCAAGGAACATCACACATGCTCAAAAACATAATTTTCCCAAAATATCCTACATTATTATAACAAAAATGATTTACTTCTAAATTTAACCTGACAGTTTTTATCCTTAAGAAGCCAAACATATTGGACAGTGGCAGTGGAGCCATCTACAATTAACTGTGGTTAAAAATGTCAATTCTATTGCAATTACTGTTAAAATATTGTAATATAGCTAATTAGCACTACTATTTGGTGGACGCTTGTATGTGATGACCCAGTATGTAGAGTGGGGGTGGAGGAAAGAGTACATCCTGCCTCTGCAGTGTCACTTGAGTGCCCCTATGTGAGAATAAATCTGGTTTTCTCCTTTTCATTTCCACAGCATTACAGTATACTCATCACACATTTAGATAGTGAAAGCAATGTAACCATCTGTTGTTGAATGGAAAATATTTTTCCCAGGATGATTCAAATAATAGTTCCAGAAAATAGAATGAGAATAAGAAACTACTATTGTTAATTGTATAGTGTGGTATAATATCCAGGAGCATAGTATAGAATAGCATTGGGTAGAATTAGAGTATTTAATGAAAGTGCACTAGAAGTTATATCATTCTTTGTACAGTGGAAACTCGCCTTACGAATGCCCTATGATGCGAAAAATTCTGAATACAAATTGGGCTTTGACGGAATTTCCGTCCCATTTAACGAAAATATTTTCTAAACATGAGAAAGAAATTGAAAGTTCCGCCCAACAGGGGTCCTCTCGGCCCTTTTTACACCTTTAAAAAGTTGTATATTTTAACATGATATTAAAACATATCGTATATTTACACTTTTAATTTTCATAATATAAAAATTCCAATATACGAAAGCCCTTCTGGAATTTTGTATCTTGAGGTTCCACTCTATTGTGTTTTACAATATTGTACTGTAATGGATGGTTTTATTCATTTTATTAATTTTATTCTGACTCATATTGTTTATTGTTGCTGGTCTATGTGAGTTACCACGCTGAATGTTATTGTGCTAAACTAAACTAAAAGATTCTTCTGTTGTTCAGCATCTATTGTGATGATATAGCTGCATATTGTATAGTACTGTATTGTACAGTAGGTGTACAAAGTTGTAAAATATAGTTGGGTTCAGTGCAGTGTAGCCTTGTATTGTGTAGTATGTACTATAGCACACTATTACTACTACTAAAAAAAGAAATCTCTATGAGCTGGCTTCTTTTGCTACTTCTAATGGCCTGAATGAAAACAATTTTTCATTCCCAGGCAGTCGGTACTAACTATATACTGACGCCTTTGCGCTGACAGACATCCCTAAATAAACTGCTAATTAAACCCAAAGTATTAGTCCTGCATGATCTGGGATTGAACCTGGACAATCATCCATCTTCTCAAAAATGTACTGTAACAACACCAATTCAAAATTGTCTCCCACATTGGAAAAGCTGATATAATGCAGTACAATCACAGAGTGGAAAAGCTGAACCAGCCCGAGCCTCTACAGGGCATTAAATGCAGAGCTCAGAAGAAAAAGCAGTAAGTGAATGTGGGAAACCTGCACAAAGCAATCAATAGTACTGTAATTAAAGGGCCTGGGAGTCCTTTCTATAAAGCCATTTTGAGTTGTCCTGTTCTGTTCACCTCTCCCTCCACAGCCTTATGATTTCCTTGTAAATGTGACTGCTGGAGAAATTTGTTTCACTCTTTGTATTTGGTCTGTGTGGGAGACGGAGGCAAGAAAAAAGAAAAAAGGAAGGAAGAATTGCATGAAAACCTAAATGCAGGGAATCAGGAGAGACAAAGAATTCAGGTTCAGTTGACCTGATGAAGTTATATTCTTCCGTTGTGTTTTTGCAGGCAGCATTGAGTGTGAGAGAGAAAGACAGAGAGGACCATAAATGCACTTAATTAGAGCTATTTGTATTTGACTTTTTTGTATTTAATCGAGCCTCATAAATCCCAGTTTCGGCCAAATCATAGTGCATTTAGTGCCGCTTGCTGTTTCTCATAGCAAGAAGGTTATGGATTCACGTCCCATTCTCTGCGATTTCTGTGTAGAGTTTGTATGTTCTCCCTATGAGAACGTGGGTTTTCTGCTTGTACTCCGGTTTCCTCCCACAGTTCAAAATCATGCAAATCATACAAATCTCAGCCGCACAGCTGAGAATGCATATGGTTGCGTATTCCACTCCCAGACGCCTCCCATCCTGCCATAATCCCTGTAGCTGAAGCTGCTACTCTGGATGGGAATCCTGATGGGGTTCCAGAGCATTGTTGTGGAGATAGAGGGACCTGCTGTTAGTTCGTAACCACCATATACCTAATCTTTGCACTGCAAACCCACACTTTTGCACTGAGATGGCAAAAGTGGCTTTTGTTATTTATCTTCTGGCTGGCAGAACTTGCCTTAGTGGACATTATGAATACCAGCTGTATGTCCAGGCCCTACTCGATGTCCTTCAAGACATGCTCAATGTGTTTTGTTTATTGTTGTTTATTGAGCCCAAACCCATAGCATTCCGAATGGCCAGTTAGACCAGGACGGACTACATGAACACATTAATAAATAAGTGAAGGACACCTTGTTAGTAGGGTAGGTAACTAAAGAAAATGGATTTACAGTTTTGCACTCACTGATGTTGGATGCTCATAAAGCCTAAAAACATTTTCACACTGCAACACATACCCACACTAGACAAGAAGTGGCTAGACTGGTTAGCTGGCTATAATAAGAGATACAGTATTGTTTGGAAGGAGATATAGCCAGTCATATATAGTCATATATGACTGACTAGTCATATAGCCACTCTAAAACAGAGACAGAACATATGTGCAGTGCAGGAGAATAAGAATAAAATAATTGAAAACATGCATGATTGTGTCTAGTGTCTAAATGTTGAGCAGTAAAGTGACATAATTTATGCTACAAAGTGATCCAAATTTTCGCACACAAATACACACATCATAGTGTGTACACTGTGAAGTCCAACGTGTCATCTTGTAAAGGTTTGATTATGTCTGTGAAGGGCCCCTAAGCAATTAACCGATGGCTAGCCAATATAGCAAACCTTAATTGAATGGAAATTAAAAGAGAAAAGAAGAGAGAAAAGGTATTAAAAAGAACAGGAAACAAATAAAGGGGGGAGGACAGATGGAAGCAAATGATAGTGGCATCCCAAGAGTTGTCAGAAGTGCAGCCAATCGATTGCAGGCAAATTACATTTCTGTTGCTCTCTCTTTGTCTGTCCTCTTTTCACGCCATTGTTTCTACCTTTTGAACCGATTTGGTGTTAACTGAAAAAAACTTGCAGAGCCAGTGGCTGTGCATTAAGTTCAGTCTTGAGAGAGCAGAGAAGAAAACACAGAAACACACAGATGCAAAATCTGTACTTAGAAGCAGTAACACCTTTGCCGGCGCTGGAACAGTTACTGATGTGCCATTGAGATCCACTCAGAGGACATTCATTGCCAACAGATATTGCCAAGCTAAGATTCAAGAATGCGCTGATTTGCAAAAAAAGCCAATAAAAAGATACTCATGAAACAACACAACAGCAATAAACCTTTAATCCTATTCTGTAGACCTATTATTAAAATAATACTAACACCATTTGGTCATAGCTCAGAACTAAAACAATACCCACACACAAATGGAACACACATGCGATTCCACTATGCCCTTTTATACTACCCCCCCAATACTGAATTCGCCTCCCGAGCTGAAGGATCAATTATACTTTTGTCTTTTTTTGGTGCATTATTGATGTTCTGTGTGAAGCAGGGGGTCACTCAGGAAGCAGGGGTGCATGACAGTGATGGTGTATGTGTGTGTGTGTGACCGTTATCTGTCCAACATGGGAGAGAGCAGAAAGCAGTGTTCCAGTCAGTGCCCAGGTGCTGGGATGTTGGGGAGTAAAGGCATAGCTCACAGCGCTGCCTACTTCCACGACGTTTCTGTAATGTCCTGCAACACCATAGGGAGCCGTGAAAGTCTATACACGGGCTTGTCCCACCCCTAGCCACAAGACGAAGGAGAAGAGGAAGAAGCAGGAACATAAACATGGCAACAAAGAGGACGCTACAACAGCTGTATGGTGATAGCTCCAACGAGTTACTGCCTGTTTTCTATGAGGCATCACCTGGTGCGAGCTCCAGTGCAGTGTTTTGCAAACAATAAACTGTGGATTACCCCTGATATCAAAACTCTCCAGAAGGAAAGGAGGAGCTAAGGACTCTACTGAGAGCTGAGCTGAGAAGGAAGACAAGGAAGGGGAAGGCCATCTACAGAAGGAAGATGGAGGAGCAGCTGCAACAACAGAATGTTATGGGGATGTGGAGTAGCCTAAAGACCATCTCATGTTTTAGAGCACCTAAACCTGGTGAATGATCACAATTAACATCTCAATCTTCAGATTTAATCAATCGTCCTTTCCTCCACCCACATGGCTGCATAACCCTGTCCTGAGATCTGGTCCTGGCCCCACTCCCTCAGTCCTTCACACCCCAGTCCCACCCCAACTCCACACCACTACACAGCCACAAGCACTTTTCCACCTCTCCAGCACACAGACCCCCTGTCCTTCACATCAGCCCAGGTGACAAGATCAAAGACGTGAAGGCACCTGGACCAGACCAGCTCCAGGCTCCTTAAGTCATGCACAGACAAACTGTGTTGAAATATGGAAGATGACTTCAACCTGAGCCTAAAGCTGGTGGTACCACAGCTCAAGAAGTCCTCATGCATGGTCCCAGTACCCAAGACACCTCAAGCTAAAGGCCCTAACTTCTTTAGGCCAGTGGCTCTCTAGTCCCATCAAATGAAGACACTGGGACTGATCTTGGGCCACCTCCGCGCCATGATGGGCTCAGAGGATGGACCAGCTGCAGTTCGCCTACCGTGCTGGCATAGGGGTGGAGGACACAGTCACCTACCTGCTTCAATGCACTCTCTCTCACCTGTAGAAACCCAGCAGCATGGTGAGAATCTTATTCTTTGACCTCTCCAGTGCATTCAACACCGTACAGCCGGTGCCACTGAAGGACAAGCTGGAGATGGCTGGGGTAGGCTTTGACCTGGTAGAGTCTATCCTGGACTACCTCACACACCAGCCTCAGTGTGTAAGAACCCGGAACTGTTTGTCTGACGTCCGTACCTGCAGCGTAGGGGTCCCCCAGGGCACAGTCCTATCCCCCTTCCTCTTCACCCTCTGCACTGCAGACTTCAGACACAACAGTAGAAGTTCTCTGATGACTTTGCACTTGTCGGTCTCATCGCTAATGACGACAACACAGAGTACAGCGGACTGACGCAGGACTTTGTGGACTGGTGCCAGCTGAAGCATCTCCTCCTCAATGCAAGTAAGACCAAGAAGATGGTGTTGGACTGCAGATATCACACTACCGCCCCTGCCCCGGTGAACATTCAGGGAATGAACATTGAGCGAGTGGACTGCTACAAGCACATGTGTGTTTACCTGAACCATAAACTCCACTGGACTCACAACACAGATACACTGTACAAAAAGGGTCAGAGCAGTCTCTACCTCCTGAGGAGACTGCAGTCTTTTGGCGTGAGGGGCCCACTCCTGAAGACCTTCTATGACTCTGTGGTAGCATCCACCATACTGTATGGTGTGGTCTGCTGGAATAGCAGCATCATAGAGAAGAAGAAGCTGGACAAGATCATCAAGAAGTCCAGCTCTGTCCTGGGCTGGCCTCTGGACTCAGTGCAGGAGGTGGGGGACAACAGAGTCCTGGCTAAAATCAGTTTGTTTGTAAAATCAGAATGTTTTTTGTGAAAAAGAAATATCTGTTCCAATCACTCTAAAAGAGAAAAATCAGAGTTGTAGAAATAACTGGAACCTCAAGGCAGCCATGACATTATGTTCTTCATGAGTGTATGTAAACTTTTGACCACAACTGTATATATGTTTACGATTGTCAGCCTATTTTAAGATGATGCTCTTATTCATCTCCTTCAGGGGCAGGGACTTGTACTGCCTCATTGTGGTTGGGCGGAACATTACAGAGCTGGTGCAGAACCACACTGGAGGCTCGGGGCGCACCATGTGGTGTGCACAGCCCTTGGTGCAGCAGCATACTGGGGCCTTAAGTGGCATGATTCCAACGTAAATGTTGCCGTTTTTTTTTTTTTTAGCGTATCGGACCATCCAAATATCATAACATAACTGGTGTTATAGTCACAATATCCAGATAAATTAGGGCAAAGTCAAGAAAACACCCTGGACAGTGTTAGTGACATGCTTTGGTTGAATAAAATGCTAAAAAAAAAGTTTTCCCTTTAAATGCTAATGAGCCACTGCCAGCACAGCCCGTCTCTTTTGTAGGGGGAAGCTTTGTGTGACTATGGTAGTGGCTGAGAAGTGAGAGGGAAATGGCTCCCAATCCTGAACAAATTGTGGTACAACCCTAGATATGCTTGAGCTAGAGTCAGACCTTGAACAAGAAGCACCATTAGGAAGAGTCAAGAATAAACACTGTGTTTTTTAGTGGTTAGTGGTTCAGTTTGTGCCTTCAACATTATTTTCTTAATGTGTTGAGTGTGTAATATACAATGGTAATATCAGAGGTATGGTCTCCCAGGGAAAACTGGTCTGGTCTCTGGTCGTGCATTTACCCTGTTGCTGTAGAATATAGATAGCTTGCTGTGTCAGACCATTCTAAAAATGTATTTTCTGCTCCAAATTTTGGAAAGGGGGAAATGGAGTCATGTTGTGATGCTTGTGTTTGATGTTTGATCTCAATGTTCTTTTGTCTCCAGTTCAAACATGTATGGATGAATACCTGATAGAGCCATGGTTTATTGATTCTGAATTCTTTTCCCACCTACAGCTTAGTCGACAGTCTGGGGCAAATTGACCAATCAGCCTGCAGCTCATTTAAATATTCACAATCTTGCTGAGAAAGGCGTGGTTGGTCAGTTGGTGGGTAGTTTTATTGCAGGACTATCATGGAGTTGTGTTAGGCCTTCCAGCAGTACTCTTTGGGCATTCTCATCATATACTCTACTATAAATATGCTATTCAGAGGCTCAAAGAACAGTTTGCAATAGTAAAACACTGGTTTCTACCCCTCCATTTAACGCATCATTGATAGTGAAGTCCATTCACTGTGGAATGTTTGACAGACAGGTTTTTAATGAGTATCTGAATCATGGATTGTTCAAACAAAAACGCTTAATATGGATATGTGTCTGCTGCCAATTTACCATATAGTGCTCTGGTGTTGTAGTTACAAATTATTACTACTACCCATGATTGACTAAACACATCATAGAAGAATCTGGTAGAAAATATATCTGGTTTCAAAAAGGAGTTGTATATTTTAGTGCCAACTTGCCATTTTAAAAACGTGACACAGCTTAAAATCACTAATATCACAAAGGCATGCTTCCTTTGTTCCTAATGTCAAACTCCAACAGCCAGTTGCATTGTCTATACCTCACTACTTTTCTTGCAGCTGATCCATACTGTGTCCAAGTTTGTGAATAATCTATATCTTAACCTTAGCTGTGAGGCGTTCAGCAAACCTTTGAAAATCTATTATGAACTTTTTAAACAAAGGTTCTTACCCACAGTTCTCTGTGGTTGGGTAAGAATGTTAGTGTGGCTTCCCAGCTTCACAAGGCGACTAATGATCCGTGATAACATGGGAGACAAGATGAGGGAGTGATGCTGAAAAAGGGGGATGGGGGGGTCAGAGGAGATGGGATAAGTTAGTAAGTGATTGGTAGATGCAGTGAAACAAACATAAGTTCAGAGAGGAACTGCGTGGAAATGGTGATGACTGAGATCAGAAGGGATGAAAAGAGACAAGGGCTGGATAGTTGGAAAGATGCAGAATGAAGAAAAGGAAAAAAATGATGAAAAGGCTGAGGGAAAACAAAAGGCAGGAAGAGAGGAAGTATGACATTAGTGTATAGAAAGGGCGTAACGACGGGTAATTCATCTCTTTCTCACATGTCGTAAAAATCTGTCATTTATCAATTGACAGTGCTACAGTGGTGGCATACAACTATGATGATCTGTTAGAAACATACATTAGTGAATAGTGAATTCAATTCATCTTTGTTCTTTGGATTGGCACAAATAGATAAATAACTGGAAAGAAAGAAATCAGTTTACCAATTGCCACACCCAGTCTATATCGATACGGAAATCGCTTCATATACTCTATGTTCATGGAGTTCAGGTATCTAGAATATTCTCCATCTCTGCTCCACGGTCCCACTAATCAAAAAAACTTGTGGCTACAGCACACAGCAGTGGACTGACCCTGACTTCAGGGTTTAGTTGTCTGTGAATCACTAAACTTATTACTTATTATTACACCTGGTAATAAATAGCACCTACATTTCAGGAAATGTAAATGTAAGTTGTGAATATGTCACAGAGAGTGTGATTGGATGTGCCTGATCACATCCAGAGGTTCTGTAGTCTGGCTCGTATTTACACAAAATCATCTCCCTCATCTTCTCCCTCAAAGTCACAATACATACAGCATGTGAATACTTCTTTTTCAGCCATCATAAAATACAGGTTGATATTCAAGCAGACAGAGGCACAGACTACTTCTTATCGATTTTAAGCACTTAAAGTTAACAGTTAAGTAAAGTTAAAGTTTGCTATTATGATGGACACTGAAAAATAAAAACAATTGTAAGATGCAAATTCGATTCTGTAAGAAACAATTGTGCAGCTCTGCTCAGTGTAACGCCGATAGTAACACGAGTTTAGTCACAGTAGCGTAGTACTGTATATAACCAGAGAAAAGACTGACTTATTGCATTGTCAATTTTACAAGAGGGAACTCATTCAAATGCAATATTTAATGAAAATGTCACAAAGTTTAGAATGCTTCTTCTGACTCAACAACTTACACAGTACACATCTTTAAGGCAGTGAAAGGCTACAACTTAAATTTACTCATGCAGAATATGTTTGCTTGTTGGGTGTCAAGGTTTTGCTCTGACTCTGTCGGCAAGCATGTGTTGTTCATTGCTCATTTCCTAGTGTGGCTGCCAGTCGGAGTCCTTTTCCATGGTGTCAATAAGCCAACCAGATGAGAGATCTGTCAATCAGTGCTACACTTATTCTCAGTTGCCTCAGTCTCATTGCCAGATTATCTTCAACTCATGTTACTGACTTTCCAGCACTCTTTTCGTTTGTGGACCTCTGGGATTTGACAGTTTTTTGCCCTTGACTCTGTGTCTGTGTCTCCTGCCCACCTCAGCCTGACTGGCTTCGGCCCCCCATTCCCGTTTGTGTCTCCTGTCCACCTCACCCTGACTGCCTTCAGCTCCCGGTTCCATCCGGATCCATCTTGGTAACCTGACCTCTGCTTGTGACTTGACTTTCCCTGCCCCTCTGCTTCCCCTACTTGAGCTGCACTTCTCAAACGATTCTGAGAATTCTTCATGTTACTCCGCATACCTGCGTGAGTTCCAGCAGAAGCAAGCCAGAAAACTTTCTTCCGTCTGGTCTCCCAGTTAGCGTCTTGGCTATTCATGAACTGCAAAAGACTAATTCTCCTTTCCCCTGCCCATTTATTCAATAAAACTGTTTGCCTCAACTGATTTTGTGTTGCATTTGGGTCAGAATCTCTAATTGTGATACTGGGTCACAAACAAGACTTTTGTTGGATTAGTTTTTTAGACAATAATAATAATAATACTGTTATATTAATTATATTTATGATTTTAAGTGAAGAAATATGTGAAGAGACAAGAGAAAAGACATTCTTAGAAGTGAATCAGAGTGTCACAACTGACATCTGTTTGAGAAAATAAACTACAAGTACATAAGGGGTTTATCTGAGAGGTTCCAGCACAGACTCAGAATTGGAGATAGTAGTAACATGTTGCTAAACCTAAACAATACACATGACTTGGACTCGAGTCAAACTCGAGTCATGAATTCATTGACTTTAGACTCAACTTGACAAAAAACAGCAACTCGACTTGGACTTGAACATCTTAGCAGTGACCTGTAACTTAACTTGGACTTGAACCTTTTGACTCGAAAAGACTTGATACTTTCCCCAAAACTCCGTGAGGATAATGATGAGGATTTATGTAATGTGAATGTCATCAATCTCAAACCATGTTATTCCATCATGGAGAACTTGATGCTCGGGAATGTCAAAAACTTCTTGACCTCTTTGAGGAAGAGTCAAGTGAGGATGACGATTTCCTGTGCTTCCTGGGGTAAACTTATTGTAGCAATCATGGGTTGCTTTCATCAAGAGGGAAATGTCATAGATTTCTTCATTCCTGAATAGTTCTCAGTTTGTCAGAAACACTTGCACACACCTTATACATTCAAAACAAGCCCCCCATCCCCTTTGCTGTTCAATGGTATCATCCAACTCATTGATGGAATTGCCTGATCAATCAGAAGCTACAGCCATCCGATCTCAATGACGGTAGTAAAAGGAGTCAGAGTGTTGGCGTTTGTGAGGAGTTAGTTTTTAGTAGTTGTGGAGAGGTTGTAAAGAAAACGATGATTTCCTTTGATGACATCTTTAACATGTCTCAATACAAACACATCAATATCAAGCATGCGTGTACCATGCTCCGTACCCGGAAACACGATTGGTTCCCCGCATAAATAAAACTTAAAATAAATATTTGTTTGGAGCAGAGGATTTCAACAAAGTTTTCAGTTGGTATGTGTTAGTATGCATTATTCTTATGCCAGTAGCAATTTTGCGGCAAGATGGACATATTAGGGGACTGCAGGCGTTACTCCTATTTGCCACTAGCAATATGGCGGCGAGGTTGACGTATTCTGCTTCGCTTTAGGAGTCTGCTCGTCTCAGACCAGGCCATTGACAGGTACTACTTGGAAAAATAGAATATTGTATAAAAGTTGTTTTATTCAGGCAATTCAACATAAAAGGTGAAACCAACATATCTTATACACATTACATGCAAAGTGAGATATCTAATTTCTTTGTTGTAATTCTGCTGATTATGATTTACTGCTTATTAAGACCTCAAACCCAAAAATACGGTGAAAAGCTTAAGAATTCTTAAGTATTGCAGGCTCAAAGTGTCTAATCTGGTAAGTAATCCAAAACACCTGCAAAAGGGTCCTGAGCCTATTAAAAGTCTGTCTTGTCTGGTTTGGAAAAATTCACAATCATGGGGAAGACTGCTGATCTGACAGTTGTGCAGAAAACCATCATTGACTGAGTGTTCTGATAGTGCTATCTAGGAGCACATAAATGGACATTTAAGTGGAAAGCAGTAGTATGGAAGAAAATGGTTTACAAGCCAGGGGAATGACCTAGAGAAGATGGTCAGGAAAGGGTCATTAAAAAGTGTGAGGGAAATTCATAAGGAGTGGACTCAGGCTGTAGTTTCTGTTTCAAGAGAAACAACATGCAGGCGATGCTACTCCTCACAAACAGGAACAGCAGAGGAGGAGAGAGAAAAGAATTACTGGAATGTTCCCCAGTGGTCCAAAGTCCTCTTTTCCGATGAGAGCAAGTTTTGCATCTCATTTGGCAACAAAGGTCCCAGAGTCTGGAGGAAGACTGGAGAGAGGTAAAATAAAGTCACTAGTGACCTCTTAGGGCCTGATTTACAAAAGCTTTGTGTGTATAAAAACGTGTGCAAACTCGATGTCACCTGCAAAAAAATGTGCAAGCTGATTTACTGACGGTGCACACTGTGGATTGTGTCCTCAAAGTGAGGAACACTGCATGCACTGGCCATTAGGGCCTTGGCCTTTATGCATATGCAACATAGGGCGTTCCTGATCATTTGAGTAAAATATAGGGAGGAGAATATGCAGATTGGAAATATTAGCACACGCAAAATGATTTATCAAACCCAGAAATGATTGCGGTGACTATTTTTGTGGCTAAATTTAACACGTCTGAAAGGAAGGTACAAAATATCCCAGTTTGACACACAATGGCTGGAGAAAACGAATTTTGATTCAGTTATTTTGTCTGAGCTGTTTATGGTGCGTTTTATTTTCATTCAAAAAAAGAGTAAGGATACAGGGAAATTAGATGTTACGCATAGTGAACATGATTAAAGGTATTTTTCAAGAATAAACTGTCAATATGGCACCTCTTTTTCTTGGTTTTCTTGGTTGTTTTTTACACCGAACACCTAATTAACAGCACTATAACGCAGCATACGCACTGGTCCTGCGTTTTTCTGACCTCCTGTCCTCCATCTCCCTCTCTCTCCTGCCTGCTCCAGTCCCTCCAGCCCCTCCAGTCCAGTCTTAGGCTGATGGAAGAACCGGCCACTGCCTGCACTGCAGCTTCCTCTCCTCCAGTCAGTGACTGTGTGGCCATCGCTGGTCCAGACACGGCGCTGACCAGCTGCCGAATGTGCGCAGCAGTGACCCGAGTGTCCCACCAGAGGGTAGAACCAAACTGGCCATACTGGCAATTCTGGCCGCTGCTCGCACCTCTTGTGCAATCGCCCGTGATCAAGAGCAGCAAACCTTTTACTTTCTTCTGCCAGATGTGTTTGTTTGCCTCAGCCACAAGGATTTCCAACTCGGAATCGTATTTATTCTTGCGCCTTCCACTGCACTTGCCACGATGGAAAGGCTGACAGCGCGCTAACCCCTCATCAGCGTACTGCTGTTTGCACCTGTTGTCACTGCGGCAATTTCCCTTGGTAAATCACCCGCAAAGCGCACGCAACCCAAGCACGCAAAATCTTACCAGGAGCACGCAATTTAGCGCCCCTTATCTGGGATCTTAGTAAATCAGGTCCTTAGTGTCCGAGCCAAGGTCTTGTTTCAGTGCTTGTCTTGTTAGATCTTAGTGCTGCTTTTAAAAGAGCTGACCACCAGATCTTACTATAAAGACTGAAAATCTACTTGGACTCAAAGAAACTGCTTTAGATTGGTTCCAGTCCTATCTTTCAGACTGATATCATTTTGTTTGTGTCCAAGATAATCAATCTGCCCGCTCAAAAGTCAGTCATGGGGTCCCACAAGCATCTGTGCTCGGCCTCATACATGCTCCCCCAAATTATGAATTTGTGTTTTTCTTTTTTTTCCGTTGCTACTTTTATTCACGTATTTGACGTATTTTTTTGTTTCCATGAAAGGAGCAGGTTTGCGCCCGTCTGTTTTCTATTTCTAGGTGATATCATCAGGAATTATTAAATAGATTTCCACTGTTACGCTGATACCCAGTTACAGTGGAACCTCGAGATACAAAATTAATTTGTTCCGGAAGGGTTTCTGGCGAAGAGTGGAAGGGAAGGCCGGGTATTTATACTGCTGCAGATAGGTGGAAATGGAGACCAGGTGTGAGCGCCACAGCTCCGCCTCTGCCAGGTAATCAGGCGCAGGAGAAAAAAAGGAAAAACAGCGAGGGGAAAACAAGGAACCTAAGGACCTCCAGAGATCACAGCAGCGGCTGTGACAACCTGCCCCCTTGAAAACAGTCGTATAAAGTGTAAATATACGATTGTTTAATATAATATTGAAATATATGACTGTTTATAAGTGTTAAAAGGACCGGGAGGCCCTCTCCTGTGGAGCCATTTGCCAGTCTCAGTCAGGGAGGCAGACAGCCTCTCTACCTTCAGGACTAGGTTAAAAACCCTCCACTTTGACGAAGCCTACAGGTAGACCTTAAACACCATATAAGCTACCACAGGTCAAGACTGCCCGGGGGGGGGGGGGTCCCCCCGGTAAATTGAGCTCTATCCTCTTCGTTCTCTCTCCGGATGTGGATTGGCCACACATTCCCTCTTTCATCTCTCTCCCCTCCCCTCCCCTCTCCTCTCTCTCTCTCCTCATCTGTCCTCCACCTCCGTCCTCCTCTCTATTCTTATTCCATGATTGCGCAGGACTAATATATGGATTGGGGATGCCATTCCTCACCATGGTTCATCCTGCTGCGTGCACTATTTTTACTATGGACTCATTTGACCTCTTACTATGGACTCTTACTATGGACCTCTTACTATGGACTCATTTGACCTCTAAACTAAACTCTAAAATCTAAATTGGTATTCATGGATCTCTGGGCACTGTCTTGCTCAGAGTTATAAAAAGCAAAGAAGAACATTTTCTTCCTACAGTGAAGTTGGACTGGTCATGGAAATATACCTTGTATACACCTTGCATCGCCATGCAACCTGACTTGTTTTGTCGTCTGATCTGTGTAGAATTTCCCAAACTACCCTTTGTTTTCCGTAGTATTTTTTTTTTCTGCCTACAGCCTCAGAACAGCATTTTTCTCCTTGCTGTGGGAAACAGCCACATACAGTTTGAAAATCCTCAATTTCCTCCATTGTGCGTATTATTTCCCCATCATATCACCCCAGCGTATCGCTGTAGTTGTTGTTTTTCTTCCCCCATACCGAGGTCAGTGGTATAGCGTTGAAGATGACATCTTGCAACCATGCAACCTTTATATTCATTTATAGTATAATGAATACTTAAACATTTTCTATTTTGAATCTACTTATTGGACCATATTCTAACAGTTTCTTGTGAATTTTCATATCAGTTTATTTCCTAGTCTGATTTATTTGTGTGTATATATATGTTTGTACGTACATATATTTTAAGCATTTTTAAGCACCAGTTCGGGGACCGTTTAAGCACTGACACTGTTTCAAAAGCACCGGTTTGGCACCAGTATCATTATACCTAAATGATACCCAATCCTGCCTGTGTGTTGAACGATATCATATCGAGGCACTCTTTATTGGCTGTGCGAGTTTCCTGAAGCCTGCACCAACTGCGGTGTCAACATTAGCTGCCAGTAAATTAACCCGCACCGCAACTTATATAGGGAATTATAGAGCAGGCATTGAGCTCAAGAGGGCAGAGCTTCTTTAAGTAATGAAAAATGCGTCTTATTGCCATGTGATTTGAAACTTTGCTGGGTAAAGCAGAGCTGGTGGGAGGGACAGGGTGTACAGTTTACAAGCTCATTGTCAATATGTTTTTGTCATGACATTAACAGTTCCTGATGTATCAGCTGCCAAAGTACCATATTTTACTCAGGAGTAAAAAAAAAATAACAGCAAAGGCCAATTGGTGTGTCTCAGTGGGCCAGAGTTATTTTAATACACTTTGATTGTGTTTCTGATATTTCTGAGCAGCTGAAGTGAGGAATCCAGGGAATAACTAATCCTTCTCTAATGATGATTGTGTTTTAATGAAAGCCTAATGACACTCTTAACACCTTGTAGTACTTACTCTCAGTCCCTGCCAAAAACAGAGGAAGATGAGTGGGGAAACAAAGAGGAGAGGGAAGGGAATTTAACAGGTGTACGCATAGATATATTTGGATTCCCTTTAAAGTCCCCAAAATCTTCATAGAGCAAAATCACATGTAGCTGACTGTTAATATGCAAAACCTTGAGAAAGTGAAGCTCAAGCTTCTTGACACAGCAATAGATACAATGTTTAAATGGAACAGTTGGGCCATATGATGTAGCGATTCAACAGTACTAGCCACTACTCCAAAAGTCCTCTCAGTTTCAGACTGTGATTTAGTCTCTGTCTTTTTGACTGGTCATCTGTTAAACTGTACCTCAGGCCTACTCCTGGCCAGCCCTCATATTGTATGACCTCATCTGTGATACCAAAAAATAAAAAAAGAAGTTAATTAATTAATTAAATTACGTATGAAGAATATACTGTTAGCAACGAAGAATTACTGTATTTGTTTTCAGTACTTTCGTAGTTTTCATAATGTC
The DNA here is from genome assembly GCA_029224185.1 of Karalla daura. Classification (NCBI taxonomy): domain Eukaryota; kingdom Metazoa; phylum Chordata; class Actinopteri; order Chaetodontiformes; family Leiognathidae; genus Karalla; species Karalla daura. Next base: position 2,701,114 of record CM055194.1, read on the forward strand.
CCACTTTTATCAATGTAGTGGAGACATATTTGTAAGAAAACGTTGTGAGGATTGTCTCTTCAATGAAACATGGAATTATTAAAGGTTCATTGAGTAAAATATGTTCACCAGTTTAAAGTTATTGAACATACCACCAGAGCACATCCACACTCAGTGCTGTTTATCTCTAATAATCTCTAGTGATCTAGTTAGCTTGGGTGTGGATAGACTTAGACATAACTTTATTGATCTCTTTCGGAATTCGGAATTTCAAAGGAAAAACAACAGATATATGGTGCATAGTTTTCAAATTTTTCTGTATGAAAGTGAAATTCTGGCACTCACTGTCATTCAGTTTTCGTACAAAAAATTCAGAAGTAAGAAGTAATACATGATATTACAGTATGATTTCTTCCGAAACTTAATTCCAAGTCACTGGCCCAAGTTAACTGAATATTCATAGTTTTGGGCAGTGGCAACTATTTCTAATTTAATATATATAAATGTAATTTCTACATAAAAAATTCATTTTGATCACAAACCGTGAAATTCTATGGTGAGAAATAATATATTCATCACTTGATTGCTCACTGTTGATTGTTCTGATCTTTCCAGAGTCGCTAGAGTGGTTGTTATGGCCGCTCTAGTTCTGATTTACAGTTATGGTTACGGTTTGCCCTGTTTCACAGATCAAACTCTTCCCATGCATGTGTTGTGTCTTGGATCAGCCGCCAATGAACATTTCCATTATTTCCATTATCTTCTTTAGTGAGTGTTTATGAGCTCTAGATCATCATGGAAAAGTTTTCTGTTTTCCTGATTGCAATGGACTACACAGATAATGTTGGGCTATATGCTGACAAACTACCACATTTCCTCTTTCTCAAAACAGAGACGCAGGAATCTCCACTAAACTAGTACTAATAACTGTATGTGTTTATGTTTAGTTACGTCATTTTTTCAATGGGAGAGAAAAAAGTTGTGTGCAGATGCAGAGAGAGAGAGAGAGAGAGAGAGAGCGCAGGATAGGCATCAGCAGTGAGAGGCTTCAACCCAGTCTGGAAGCACCCATACATCCACCTTTCTCATGAAATAAACATATATGTCATGTTTACACATATTTCTAGAATATTGACTGAATAGATGAGAAGCTTTGAGCTCCGATGAGAAAACGTGAGATTCTGACTAGGAACCATGGAAGCTTATTATAGGTTTTGTGGCCTGCTCCAAGGGTGTTGCCTCTGACTTCCCCATAAACATTCTAACATTTCATCCTCATAGCTCAAAGTCTCTGTGAGTCAGAAAAAGTCTTTCATGATCCCATCATTCCTGGAGCGGCCACCTCAGGCACTTCCAGAGGTAGTAGGAGACTAAAACTGCTGCATCCTTGATACTCTTGACCTCCTAGTCAAATTTTGGCCTCTTAGCTTCATGCTGAGGAGGTACCCAACCAGACCATCAGATTGTGGAGGCTATTCTGGAACAGAGCTTTTTCTGAAGGTGCTATAACCCTAAAAATTTAATATGTTGTGGGGCTCTGAATGAGTGTGTGTTTGTCCTAATCTGAGCCACATTAGAACTACAAACAATATGTCTGAGTTTATGAGTGCATATTGCAATTTACAAATGTAGTTAATTTCCAATTAGGCTTTTCATCAGGGTTAAGAAAACATATTTTCGGTCATTATTAAAAGAAATATGTACAACCATGATATATATGTTTATTTCATGAGAAACAGTATGTTCCCGTACGTTCATCATGAACATACATTTATTAGCACTAGTGTAAGTATGGACACTGCATGGCCAGCTTGTAAAGTGTGGTGCTGCTATGACATTATCATAAAGTGTGGTGCGGCGGCTGCTGGGAGTTGGAGTTGTGTCAGAGTGACAAAGTAATGAACCATAGATCTATATATGTGGACTGTGCTACTGCCCACCAGAGCTGTATGTCTATAAGGCCATCTAGGCTTTCTAGGCCATCTAGGATCTAGCATCTAGGACATCTAGCCTCTAGGACACCTAGGACACTACATTAGTTTGGAGGCAATTTCCGCCTGCAAATAGTAAACACTGGAGAATATAAGGAAACAAAATGGTCTGAGGGTGGTAGCCTGATGATAAACTAACCCCAGTCCCCAGCGCACCACAGAAAGCCCGCCATACCTGGGACGAAAACCGGGGCCCATGGTCAGAGACTATCTCCACTGGAATGCCATTGAGACAAAAAACATGCAAAAGCAGGAGCTGAGCTATCTCTAAAGCAGAGGGGAGTTTGAGGAGACGAACAAAGTGCAATGCCTTATAAAAGCGAGGTGGTGTGGAGGTAGGGAGAAACGTGTTACTTGTTAAATATCTCAGAGAGGTTGTGGGGGTTGCCCCCCACACTCTTAGTGCCAAAAACACTTTGAGGTTCAGGCAGCGGAACAACAGAAATATGATTGACCTCAACAAAGCTAGAAGCAATAAAGTTCTCATCAGCCCCGGAATCAACAAGTGGTTTAATAGTCACTTCCTTAGAATCCCACCAGAGCACAGCTGAGAGCTGAGTGCGTAGGGAATTGTCATTACTGGGAGTTGGTTCGTGGTTCACCTGGGCACTTCCTCCCTCAGGTAAGCCTAAGCTTTTGGGAGAGAAAGGCAGTTCTGGAGGATATGGCCTGCCAACCCGCAGTATTGACAGAGCCAATCGGTGCTGACGCTCTGCCTGTGTCAGTCTGGCATTTCCATGTTGCATTGGCTCCACAGGAGGCAAGGCTGAGGGTGAGAAGCTCATGGCTGGAGTGGGAGCTACAGACACGTTGCAGCTGGCAGAGAGGGGAAGGGGTGGGTAGGGGCTGCTGCAGAAACCGCAAGGATGGTGGAAGTGGTGCGGGAACTGCCACGCTCACGACGCCTCTCCCGGAGAGAGCAGCTAGCAGTTCAAGGTCCAGGCAGCATAAGACTGACTTTATGGTGATGTGTCCTGGGTTACACCAGCAGCTGTTCACATGCACTATGAGTCCCCCACCTTTAGTTTTTCCGCTTGCCGCTGTCCACTCTCACGGCAGTGAATCCCAGTAGTCCAACGTTAGCATCCGACAGAGGTGGTTCAGCCAAGTCTCCGTAAAGATAAGTAAGTTGCTCTCACAGTAGATCCGCTGCACATGTTTGGTTTTATGGTGGATGGCAGGACCTACAGTTTCAGTGGTTGCAAATAAAGTTTTGTACTCCAGTATACTGTCAAGATGACTTGAGAATGCAGAGCTCTCACGGCTTAAGACTCCACTCCATTTTGATGGGCAACCTTTCACTGCAGTACGCTTAGCGGAAGAAATATGTTTTTCATGATGCCTTCAACATGCTGCGTGAGCAACAACAAAGAACAAAGAAAGTATTGGTGTGATTTATGTTAGTCATGCACTACCTGACGCTATGGATGTTGAGTAGACCAGGCCTATGGCTCAGCTAGAATCTATAGAAGCTATATATATTGAAGAAGTACAACCTGGACAGGAAACTGCTTCTGGGCTTCTACCACTCTTCCATTGAAAGCCTGCTGACATACTGCATCTCCACCTGGTACGGGAGCTGCACTGCTGCAGACAGGCAGCACAGAGGATTATTGGGTGTCCTCTCCCCTCCCTGATGGAAATCTACTCCACCCAGTGCCTCAACAGAGCCAACAACATCCTAAAAGACAGTTCCCACCCTGGCTCTCAGCTGTTTGAGCTGCTTCCCTCAGGAAGACGCTTCAGGTGCATCAAAGCGAAAACAAACACACTGAGAAACAGTTTCTTTCCAAGAGCCATCACCACTCTGAACGCTCATATGTAGCACCAATGTTTAATTCCTATGTGCAATATTTAATTCCTATGTGCAATATCATCAATGTGCAGTATTCTGCTGCTAAAACACAATATCTGAATGCAATTTTCTTAAATTCCAACAGCAGTCCAGTTGTATATATGCAAATCGTTTCCTTTCTTCATCTCATACTTTCTACACGTATTATTTGTTTATTTTTCATCTTTGTTGTTATTCTATACATATTTAATACTTACTTTGTAAATAACATTATTCTTGACTGTACTGCACAGGAAGTTGCTCCTCAATTTCATTGTACAAGTGTATAATGACAATAAAGAGATAATAAGATAATAAAGATCTATCTATCTATCTATCTATCTATCTATCTATCTATCTATCTATAGAATTCATGCAGAGAGGTTGATTGTTGTGCACAACAAATACAGAAAGTTGAAAACAGTTACAAAGATTTAACCATTTTAGATGAAATTGTTACCATTAGCTTTTCCCTTACTGAAAAAACTCTCTGGGAAACTTCTCACACACATAGATATTTTCATGTATCGCTCCCTAATGTGGCTGAGGTGATGCGGTGCATTCATCTGGGCGGCCTACCTTCTGGAAAACCCTGTAGCTCTGTAGCAGGGACTCGGGGCCTTTAAGTTTGTGATTGAGTAGACAGCATTTCGCACCTCCTCCACATCACTGTCACTTACAGTGAGTCTTCAAGTTAATGTGATTGAATTTCTCATCTGATGTCCCTCCACCTCCTCTCTCTCTCTTGATGCTTGTCTGAGCTTAGCATGGTTGCTGCTGAGTGTTTGCCTGCAATGCTTCTGGATGCTGTTTCTCTGTTTGCTGGGCCTCCTCATGCCAGGTGGAAAGGTGGTGGATAGTCAAGTAAACTGAATGATTGATCCTGTTGTGCTCAGCACTGGCACGTATTGGTATTTTGAACCTTCAGTTGATAAAGGTGATGATTACCACGATTAAGTGTTTGTGTTTAAGTGTGAATATGATTTGTTTGTTTCTTCACTGGTCACAGTTATGTTCCCTTGTTTTTCCCTTTCTCATACAGCACACTCATATATTTAAGAATTAAAACCACAACCAAGAAATGTAAAAATAAAGTATACAAATAATCACTTGAAATGCATTTATATTGTTTCACTGAGTTTTATTGTGAAGTGGATGAAAAGACATATGGTTTGAAATCACTAGCTCTATGTCAATCCATTATCAAGGATTAATATGCCTTAACTTTCTGTGCAGGGTAACCAATTAGGTGTCTGCCCACTGACTTTGATGGGGGAGTCTGACAGAAAATTGAATAATGAAAAAAATGCAGCATACGACCACAAAATAAACACATCATGATATTCAATACATTGTGAGACAATTAAATAATGACACATCAATTCATGATGCAGACGTATTTTTTTAATTTGACACTTTCAGTCTTCCATATAAACCGTCTTCACAGTCTCTAACAATCCTGTGGAACAAGGGTGTCAAACCTACTCCTCAAAGGGCCATGGCAGCTTTTTGTTCCAACTAGTGCTGGGCGGTTCAGGACTCATCCGGGTTAATCACCCGGATCCTTTAAATGACTCATGAATCATGAATCCGAGGTCTCCATTGAACCGGATCCGTCGGGTCCTAACTGACAGTAATGAGTGGATCCACTGGTTAAACACACCCGGGTCTGTAACAGATCCCGGTGCATTAATACGGATCCGGCGAGACCTGAGTCCTAAACCGCTAACCAACACTAACCCGGATCCGTGCGGATCCGTCGAATCCTGAGTCCTGATCCGCTAACCGACACTAACCCGGATCCGTGCGGATCCGGCGAATCCTGAGTCCTGATCCGCTAACCTACACTAACCCAGATCCGTGCGGATCCGGCGAATCCTGAGTCCTGATCCGCTAACCGACACTAACCCGGATCCGTGCGGATCCGGCGAATCCTGAGTCCTGATCCGCTAACCGACATTAACCCGGATCCGTGCGGATCCGGCGAATCCTGAGTCCTGATCCGCTAACAGACACTAACCCGGATCCGTGCGGATCCGGCGAATCCTGAGTCCCTAACCGTAACCGACAGTAATGAGTGGATCCACCGGTTAAACACACCCGGATCTGTAAGGAGAGGGGATCCAGAGTCACACCAGGCGTAGCGCATGCACGCACATGAGTTCAATAAATTCGTTTTATATGTGCCTATCCACGAAAGATTTTATTTTATCCACGGAAGAAATCATGTGATGTTAATGTTTTTGTCTGTGCTCGAAACGCAGGGAAAGTAGCCTACTACATGATTTGGAAGCAATTTTCAGACAATGTAGTGTTAGGGCAATGCACTGATAATTACATTTGGTGGTGATCCGGGAACATTAATAATTAGTAATAGTTTGTTTACTTATTTATTCTTATTCTCCGTTGCATTTTGCGATTTTGCTGTTATGCCTATGTTTAAGTTTTGTATTATTTTTGGTGTGTTTAAATCAACATTTCTCTTGTTTTTAACCTTAGTTTTATTTAAAAGTTATTCATTCCGATCATAAGGCACGTTACTTTCTATTTAGTAATACTGACTCAAGTGACTCAAGTGACTCGCAGATCCGGATCAGTTCAGTGAGTGACTCAGAGGGATCCGAATCCTTAAAAGGATCCGAGTTTTACAGCTCTAGTTCCAACCAAGCAGCAAAGCACCAGACTTGACTTTTTCAGTTCACTGATCTCAGACTTCAGACAGTTGATTGGTCAAACTGTGTGCTCTTGATTGGTTGGAACAAAAACCTGCACGCACACAGCCTTTTGCGTAATATGTGAGGCACCCCTGCTATAGAGCCTTGCTGGGTTAAACTGGATTCGTGGTTCACGAAAGAAAGCATACTGTGTACCACTTTTTAATGAAACCATAAGGCCTGTGCAAGCTTCCGTGGCTTTGTGCAGCCCAAAATTTGAGAACTTGTGGCTTTCGTTGCGCATCCGCCTTGTCGAACTCGCCACACCAGTAGGTAGAGTCAAGAGTCCGGTCGACAACCAGGAAGAGCTTGTTTTTTTTCTACCATCAACACTGTTATGAAGGCCCACGCATTATTAGTTGGGCAATAGTTCACTTGGTTTATGCCCATCATAATTCTATTAAAGTCAGTGTTCTAGGCTAAGCAAGTAACCGTTGGTGAGTGTTTGTGAGTGCTGGTGAATAGGTGTGAGTGACATCTGTATCCAGCCAATGTGAGTGTGTGTTAGTGTTGTCAGGGGAACCAGTGACGAATCAGACGGCAGGGGGGCGGGCACCAACGGCTAGCGGTTGAGTTCACCGAGTGAGAGAGTTAGCGGAAGAGCGACAGAGTGTGTGGATCATTAGCGGCTTGCTATCCATTTTAAAGTTATATTTTGTGGGTCGAGGTCGCCCATAATTTTATGTATAGTTCGGGTGGAACGACGCCAACGTAACTGGGCCGTTGTTCACCAACTCAAGTAGAGTCACAGAGAGGAGAAGAGGGGCAGAGCCGTCCCACCCTCCTCGAGTCGGACTATCGTGGTTGCGGAAGGAGCTAGTCCGCTGCTAGTCATCCTTCTAGCCGCGCTCGTGGATTAATTTTTTGTCGTCGTTTGTGGAGTGCAGTTCCGTCGGGTCCCTGACCACCCGCCTGGACCGGACTGATTCCCCCTTGTCGATCTAGTCACCGGATCGCGCTGCAGCCCCTCCCCCTCCTCCCCTGTCGATCCAGGCGCCGGACCGCGCTGCAGCCCCTCCCCCTCCTCGATCCAGTCACCGGACTGCGCTGCAGCCCCTCCCCGTTCCCCCCTCTCACTACACCGGACTCTCCTGCGGCACGGGTAGGAGAGGCGGCCACCTCCATCGGGGTACGAGCACCGGACTTCCATTAGCCTCAGAGGCTACAGGTTAGCCTAGGTGGGAGTGGGTGAGCCCGGGCTGGGGTGGGCGGGGTAGTATTAAGAGAGAGTGAGTGAGTGAGTAAGTGTAAGTGAGCGAGTCAAAAGTAAAGTACGATACGATATGGATCTGTGTGTATGTATATGTGAATAAATGTTTGTGTATTACGTATAAGTGTTTTGTTGAATATTCACTCTCTGTTGTTACCACCCTGGTCAGCAATTATTCCTAGAAACATCACGGCTTTACACAGCCAGTTTTAAACTCCTGAGGTGAACATAATACAGTTCTTTAACTTAGCTCCCCGGCTACAAACACTTTAGACGAAAGACTTGTTGAGGAAGTCCGCCGCTACACCCACCTCTATAATACAGCCCTGACAGTGTACAAAGACAGTTTCCGCTGTGCAAACTCATGGTGTGAGATAGCACAGACACGAGGAGCGTTTGTGTTGCCGAAATACTAGGAACAGAGTTGTTTACATCTCGTTCTTCTTCGTCTACTCTGGGGGTAGGACAGGCCTGTGTACAGATTTATACTGCCACCCTCGTGGTGGCCAAGAACATTACAGAGCTCGGAAGAATGGTTGTGGAGGTGGGGCATGCGACACGCCGCGCATGTGGGCCACAAGCCACGTGGTCGCGGAAGCTTGCACGGGCATTTAGTCTGAATAAGAACAAATCTGTCAAGGACAGTATGCATCTTTGTGTAATTGTAGCACACAAGTTCATAGAATTATGTATTGATTCATGAACACTAGAAACCTCTAATGCAGCTTCCAGCTGCTGTGATCTCAAGCAATCAATTGTGCTTCAAGTTGTTTGTTACGATAAATACATTTAGTTATTTGGCAGATGCTTTTATCTAAAGCCTCTTCCAAATGATGGATCATCTTAGTGCTTTAGAGGACAACAGAAGGGCACAGTTGTTACAAGGGCTAAAGGACAGGAAGAAAAGGAGAAGTGAAGCCGTTTTTCATAAAGAGGGATATTAGCAATGGTTAGGAGAGGAGGCACTCTGGGAAGAGGAGGGTCTTTGAGAGGGATCTACTCACTCTGATGGTGTTTGGTAGTTTCTTCACAAAGGAAGTGGTCACAAAAGAAACCAGTCTTGACTGTGATTGCCCTGTGTACAGGGATGGCAATGCCAGATGGTTGTCTTGGGAACAGGGGCATCAAACTTACTCCAAAGGGCCATGTGGGTTTTGTTCCAACCAATCAAGAGCGCACAGTTTGACCAATCAGCTGTCAGAAGGTTGAGCTCAGGTAATTGAAAGAGTCAAGTCTGGTGTGTTGCTGCTTGACTGGAACAAAAACCTGCAGCCATATGGCCCTTTGTGGATTGGGTTTGACACCCTTGGTCGGTGGGGACTGGGAAGGTTGTGATGGCACTGACCTTGGCTGGATCCACCTCAACACCTCGAGCGGACAGGACATGCCCCAGGAAAGTCAGTTCGGGCCTGAAGAGATGGCACTTCTTCACATTCAGTGTCAGATTGGCTTGCTGAAGCCTTTGAAACACTGCATCTAGGTCCCGCAGATGTTGTTGTTGGGACTTGGAGAACACAATGATGTCGTCGACATACATAAAACAGATGCTCCCTCTGAGGCTGCCCAGGACACTTTCCATGAGCTGCTGAAAGGTGGCGCCTGCATTACGTAGCCCAAAAGGCATCACGCAAAACTGGAAAAGCCCCTGATGGGTCATCATTGCCGTCTTCTTCTTGCTGTCCGCTCCCATGGCCACCTGCCAATAGCCACTCTGGAGGTCCAGCGTGCCGAAGTATTTTGCGCCCTACATGGACTCCAGGATTTCATGCACGAGTGGCATCGGGTAGGTGTCATGGTGTGTCTTAGCACTGAGCCCTCCGTAGTTGGGCCACACAGAATCGCAGTGAGCCATCCTTCTTTGGTACCAGGACCACAGGGGACGCCCAAGCAGATGAGGACGGCTCTATGACTCCAGCAGCAAGCATTTTATCAATGTGCTCATTGATGACAGTCTGCTTCTGAGGAGAGACCCTGTAGGCCCTTTTCCGCACTGGCAGCTTGTCTGTGGTGTAGATGTTATGTTGGGAAACATTGGTTGCACCAGTGGTCTCTGACCAGACTGTAGGCCACTTCTGCAGCAGTGGTCTGACAATCTCTGGTTGTTCCTCCCACAAAGGTACCGCAGGATGGTGCCCGTTTGGGATTTTCGACCACGGCCAAGTAAAAAAGAACTGAAGACTCCTGGTGATTCCACCCAAGTGTTTCACGGGAACTCCTTTCCCCCCGGCCTCACATATTTTCCTTGATGGGGCTTCAGGGTAAGCTGACTTGTACTCATGAAGGCCAGTCCGAGCAGTAAAGGCATGCATAGCTGGCTGTCCTCAGGAACAAGTACATTGATGGTATAGTGGATGTTGTTAAGTGAAAGCAGTTAAGAAGCCCTGCCAATGGGTTTTTCTCTTGCTCTCTTAGAACTTCTGGCTTTCTATACCAGATAGTGACTCCTCCTGCTTCTTGATGTTCTCCCAAAGTGTCACAGTCATAAGAGAATATGTGCACCCTGTGTGCACATATTCTCAGCGTCGCCCCTGGAGCCTCGCACTGACACTGGCACAGCAAGAAGAGTTGGAACACCAAGCACAGCGGACATATCCACAGCATGGGTGTGGTCGGCCTTCTTGCTCTGCTTCCCAGCAGGGCGGTCAGGTGGGTCTCTCTGCTGGGCATAAGTCCAATATTCTTTGGAATTACTCCAGTCCTTTTCAATCAAAGAGCCCACTTTGACAGCTGCTCCACGGTGGATACGATTCCACGCAAACCACAGGCCAAACTAGGGTTACATGCCTGGAGAATGCGCCGCACAACCTCATCCTCTGGCATCTCTGCATGCTACTTTAAACAGAGTGCTGATGGTCATATGCTAAGTCCCTCAAACACTGAGTTGGTGCCTGGAAGCTATTATGCAACCGTTCAACAACAACAAAGGTGATTTCAATCTTTGGTAACCTTTACAATTTGACAGTAAAGGAAAATTTACAAAGGTAGAGCTCTTTCATATAACTTTCAAATAAAATAAAAAAATCAAATAAAAGTGTCCCTTCTTCTTTGCTAGAAGGTTTTGCGTTCAACTCTGTTCTATCCTATTCATTTTACTACCCGGGTAGATTTCTGTGTAAGTTCTTATCTATGCTCCAAGTGAAGATCGATGATCTGTGAGGTTCTTTGGAGTAAGTACCACAGCTGGCCACACCATGCACTGTTCTGTCCAAATCACTCGTCCCTTGTTGCTCGCCACCGAGCCGTCCGGAGGCTTGGAATGTGAATCGGTTCCTTATCCAGTAATAAAAGAAAAAACAATCTACACATAGAGTGTAGAAAACATATCCATTACTGTCTAGGGAATCACATTACATCGGTTCAAATTTTACTTTTACACTAACATATGCCATAACTATGCATAAATGTTAGATGTAGAGCAGTCAAATCAACTTAAATCAAATGAGTCTGTATTTATACAGTGCCATATGAGTATTCAAATTATGAACTTATATTTAAAAAAAGAGGTACTTATCTTTTTAACTGTAATATACAATAAAAACAAGTATTTCCAACCATTTAAACCATAAATGAACAGTATTAACTACTAACCAATTCTTTCCTTTAACAATAAAACACATTATGCACACACACACACACACACACACACACACACACACACACACACACACACACACACACACACACACACACACACACACACACACACACACACAATGTTCTGGCTGTAAACAGGGGCTATACCCCAGTTTACCTAGCTGGACTGTTGGTCCTCTCCTTGCATATCACACCATACTTGAGCTAGGCTAGCGCTAACAGTGCTAGCCTATTGCTAGCACTGCTCACGGCTAGCGTTAGCTCGTGCCAGTTTACTTAGCAATCCCCTAAAAATCTGTTTTCACGGTTCACAATGATATACAAAATACCATGGTGGTTTCAAACATTGGGACATAGTCCTATAACTCCGATTGGTTTAATAAGAGTATCGCTATGATACAATGATTTTTTTTTTTTTTTACATAGCAACTATTAACAAAACCTAGCCTTTTAGTACGTGGCAGTCGCCTTACCTTTAGAAGATGGTTTAAACAACTCCTCTCTCTCTCGATCGAAAATAAAAAAAACAAACTCTCTCTGGTTCGTCACCTCACTCCACAGTGTAATCGATCAGTTTCTCGCTTGGTTCTGTCCCCAACTGTTGACGAACGCCCGGTACAGTGTCCGCTCACCCAGCTCCAGCTTACGTGTCTCGGACGAAGCGTATATGTGCTATGTGACCATGACAGAGAACAAGGGCTGTGATGGCCCCATGTGATGGCATGGTGAACTCTTTTTCTTTAAACCATAAATGGGTTTGGTACCCATGTGGGTTACACATGCATTAAAAGTGTGCTCAAGTAATAAACTGAAAAACTCTCTGCTGTCTTTAAATTCTATGAGGTAGAACACACTGAGTACACATAGTATAAACAATATGTACACACTATATTCTGTGTTCAATAAACAAAAATCGGTGCAGTGTAAAGCCATACATTAGGAATCTCTGCACAGATCAGGAAAACATTGATTATAGACCATCTATTTATGTTCATTTGCTATGTCTTAGTAATTTACTTACTTTTTGCATCTTATGCAATAATTAAGTAATAGTAGTGTCTAATATTTATTTGGCTAGACCTAGAATTTCAACATCGTAGAGCTGAATTAAAATAATATTAAAAATAGGAACAAAATCAGGAAATAGTTCTCTTCCTGACACAGATGATGTGTTGAACTTCATAATACTGTATGTTTGATTGTTAAGAATAAACTAGAATAAATAGAAAAACGTACTTAAAATTCAATAGTAATATTATTTCCATTCCCAAGTTAAATCTTTCACCAAACCTGTCTTCTTCCACGTTATCTATAGCTCGACAATCGTCATGCCCTAGCTAGTGACAGAAAAATGCATTCACGCCTCCATCTCCCATTCGGATTGTTGCAGCGATGTCCTGTCTGGGGTTACCAACAAAACCCCAGACTCCTGTACATCCAGATCTTGGCTGTCAAGGTCCTCACTCATGCAAGACCCTGGCAGCACATCGGTCGCTGGAGAACGGGAGTCGGGATGGTTTAGGGAGGAACTGAAACAAGGAGCAGAGACAACAGGGTTAGACAAGGCAAAAACTCACTATGGGAACCAGAAACAGGACACGAAGGGCTTGACTGTTCACACCGAGGTGGTGGAATAATCTGGCATCGGAGAGGAGTCACAGGTGGCTCTAAGTAGTGGTGTCAACGAGTTGCAGCTGTGCTCCTCTCCTCTCCAATAGGACAGCCACTGCTGCGGGGCGTGGACAGAAAACACAGAGACAAACAGAAACACATGCCCACCAAACCCTAACACAAGGTCCTTCTCCTCACTTACAAGTCCCTCCATGGCCTGCCTCCAGACTCTGACTCCTGCCTACCCTTTATCTGTTGCTTTGGGAATCGAGCTTTCAGCACTGCCAACCCCATCCTCTGGGACTCTCTCCCACCCAATCAATGCAACATCCCTTCTCTTAACATTTTTAAATCCACCTTGAAAACCCATTAATCAATATTGCCTTCAATTTGTAATCCCCCTCCCCCTGTTTGTCTTTGTCTTTGTAAAGCATCCTCAGATCTATGAAAGCCTCTATTTAAGTAATTACAGTGGCCTTACTTACTGGTCTGGATTACCAACGTTATAAAGAAAACTAGCATTCAAAAACAATCAACTCCAATGAAAGTGCACCACGGTGGGTGATGGTGGTGATATTACGATGACGGATGAGGTTATGAATGTGTCAAATGGACTGTCAAGTAAAATGGTACCACTCATAAAAATAAAATTGTCAGGAAAGATAGTTGTCTGAAAAAGAAAACATCTGCTTGAGTCTGCAAATGATCTCCCAATGTATGTATAACTCCTTGCAAAGTAATATTGCCTCTTTGTCTACTGGATCATCAAGAAACAACAATTCATGGTCAAAAATTTACCTTTTTATTATGGACCAGACTATGAAATCCGCATGGACTTGAAGAACCTCCATTTCTGTTACGGAAAGGGAGGTTTTTGCGCGGTGATGCTGTCACAGCACCACGCAGCAGTGCTCAGCAGCACGGCATGTTATGTCATCTAATTGTATACTATGTATACTATGTTACTGATAAGTGTTTCACGCACACTTATAACATACAGTGATTGACACACTTTGAATGTAAAATAGTGTTCCTATAATAGTGTTCCTTTCCTGAGATCTCGATTTATTTGTTGAGTATGGAGTTGCTGATTTTTTGTTAAAGTGGGAGAGGGAACATTTTTCCCTTTTTCTTGTGGTTCTTTGTGTTTAAATTTAAAAATTTTAAATTTAGTTCTAAACCCCCTACTGGTATATTTGTTTCAGACAAATGACAGGAGTCATGTTTGTTTTAAAAGGACATTTAGTTTTGAATGTTACAGTATTATCACGTGTGGCAATTGGCCTGCTGTAAAGTTTGTTTCCAGTGCCTATGTCACCCCCTGAGAGGACCTGTGACATTATTGTGGCATGTGTTGTTCTCCATAATATTGCTCCAATTAAAGAGCAACATCCTACCCTATAGGTGGAAGACCCTGATGATGACCCCATCCACCCTGCAGATATCCGGGATGGTAGAACAGTCAGGGACATCATCTGCCAAAATTACCGTTCAGTTTAGTTTAATTTGTTTAATTAAATGACATTTGCAAGTAAACATCATTTAAATCAGGTAACTCCCTGACATTACTGAAATCTCACCTGTTTGAACAATGTTTTTATATTTTGCTGTGGGACTGAATCTAAGTAAAATACAGTTTAGCTTAAATATCATTCCACAAGTTTTCACCGAGCAACATGGTGTTGCACACCATGTCTGCACACATGAATAAAATATATTTAAACTTACGCAGTGATCTTCTCCCATGCTGACTTCCGTTGCACCTGCAGCTGTGTTACAGAGTTTCCTAGATACTGGCTCAAACTCACTGTATGAGCGCATTAAAATTTCCAACTCCAGCGGGATAAAGTAAGTGGACCTTTTCTTCTCGCTATGGTGAATTGCTGTATTGGGGCTCTATTGAGGATGGCTTTTTATAGCTGTGGTACATGCGCTCAGCTCAAGCTGAACATAGTTGGACTTGACTGAACTAATGGAAAGCTGGTGTTCTGAAACCGGTTAGCCCGAGATTCTTGGCTCAATCCACAAACATAGTCAAACTTTGTTGATCCTGCTACCTGAAACGGTCTCCAGGTGATTGAACCAAACTAGATGCAGCTGTGAAAAACCAAAGGAAGGCTAGAATTAACACACAAGGAAAACTGAAAGTGAGAAGACAATAAAGCATGAAGTGAGGTGACACAGAGACAGGACCATGACAGTTGAGTAATACATGTATGAGTAATACATTAAGTAAATACATAGTCATTTTCAGCTGCCATAGCTAGTTATATCTTCTGACCACTTCTGACCACCAAATTATATGTACTACTACAATTTGGCATTCAAAAAAATCCAGGGCCTCAAAATAAAAATCAGATATGCCTACCAGGCAATAATCTGAAAAACAACTGTTTTGTCTTGCAAATATGCACACAGAGAAAGAACATCAAACATGAGAAAATGTGAGGAAAGCATCTTGCTTTGCAAGACAAAGCAAAATGATTTGCTTTCCATATTGAACATTCAAAAAGGCATCAATTTGCATGCTCCCGGGGTGAGGCTGCATGGTTGTGGTCACAACAAATCCTCCATGGGTAAAACTTTTTCATCTGGCCAGAGTTAAGTGTCTTTCTCATCCCAAATGAGCTTCAAGAAGCGGGGGCCAGAGAGGTGAGAGGTGGGAATGGAATGCAGCTTAATTGGCCAGGAGAAACATTGGCAGGGAAGATTGAGTGTTGGTTTACTAATTCGGCCTCAGTGCTTATTGCCATTCAATCTAGCTCAGTTCGCGGGGCAAGAAGACTGAAATCTATGAAGAAAAAACAGACTTGTCATAGGCTGATCTACAGGAACAGCAGAACAATGACTTCAGAGAGTCAGAGAACAGAATCTGATCCATTGTTTATGTATTCATGTCGCCTCTGCTTGTCCTTTTGTGACCGAAAGCTCTTGTTTATTCATCACCAGCATAAATAATGTTAAGGTTGTGTTTGAGATTGATCAGTGTGGACCTGGACCCATCAAAGAAACATTTTTATAACACAACCTCCTCTGAGATTGGCTTCACTATATTGATCCCTGCCTATACTTGTATGCCTCCTTCGCACTTAATAACCATCTTAAAATAATGTAAATCGAAAGTAAAGAGTGATTTACTATACAGTGCTTAGTGCTCTTGCATCACGGTAAGAGGTTCAGTGGTTCATGCCTTGATCTGTGTAGTTTGTATTTTCTCCCCATGTGTCCTCAGGTATTTTATCACAGTCCAAACTCATGCTTTAAGGTCAGTAGGTGACTCGCAATTGCCCCCAATTGTGGTGTGTGTTCCCTGGAATGGACTGGTGACCATCAGACTCCTTGTGATAACATTGGGTATAAAGAGGTCTCGATTTCTGCTGCGACATTCGGATGGTAGGGTCAGAATTTGGCGTCAACAACATGAGAGCATGGATCCATCCTGCCTTGTATCAATGGTTCAGGCTGGTGGTGGTGGTGTAATGGTGTGGGGAATATTTTCTTGGCACTCTTTGGGCCCCTTGGTACCAATTGAGCATAGTTGCAACGCCACAGCCTGCCTGAGTATTGTTGCTGACCATGTCCATCCCTTTATGACCACAATGTACCCACTTTCAGCAGGATAATGCGCCATGTCATAAAGCTGGAATCATCTCAGACTGGTTTCTTGAACATGACAATGAGTTCACTGTACTCAAATGGCCTCCACAGTCACCAGATCTCAATCCAATAGAGCATCTATGGGATGTGGTGGAACGGGAGATTCGCATCATGGATGTGCAGCCAACAAATCTGCGCCAACTGTGTGATGCCATCATGTTAATATGGACCAAAGTCTCTGAGGAATGCTTCCAGCACCTTGTTGAATCTATGCCACGAAGAATTGAGGCAGTTCTGAAGGCAAAAGGGGGTCCAACCCGTTACTAGCATGGTGTACCTAATAAAGTGGCCGATGAGTGTACCTCTTTCCTCATAGGTCAAGGAAATGGCACAACAGAATCTTCAAAGCCATCCTAAATGGAAGCATGGTGAATGCTCACATTATATACTGCTGATTTATTTTGGACATTTATTAGTTTACTCTTTTCCAAATCATTTAGTATTGTACAAAATGTGTTCTTTCTGTGTGTTCATGTACTTGTGATGTGCATGTCTTTGTCAGGTTAAAAAAACAACCAAACAAACAAACAACAAAATCTCATCTTGTCTTGTCATCTCATTCATGATCTTCACGTTGTAAAAGGCAAATCTCTACAGCCAAAGGCCAGCCTATTGCTACATGCTTTTGGGTTGTTTCTGCCATTTATTTGTAATATTTCCACAGTTTGTTTAATATTTATTATTTACCTGAGCATTCAGTATTGTTCCAGATAGCATGCACAAGGTGAGGGGCATTTTAAGGAGTAACAAAGTACAGCATTTTATCATTCGTGACAAATCATGAAAATTCTATCATCCATAATGGCCACCACCATATATAATGCCATGCTATGCAAATTTACATTTACATTTAATCCCTGCATAAACTTTGGGTCATCCTTAACATTTCTTTAGTTTACAGAAAGTCTCTATCTCTTATCAATTTTAATGGAAGAATTTGATCATCATGCTTCATTGACTTCAGAAAACACCACAGGCTTTGCCATCTTTGCCAGTCTCACCAGCCAGTTTCACCACCAATGTCCGAAACGCACCCCATCACCTTCATATGGAGTTGGTTGAGCTTCAAAGCGATAGTACCATCTACTGCCCCCTGATTTGATACCATGAATCTGAGCAAGACCAAGCACAGACCACGCATCACTGATGACAACCTCCATGCTGCTTTGCGGATTGCCACGGCACAAGACCTAAAGCCATACAATGACACACTGGTCATGGGAAAATGGGTCAGACATCTGGCCAGAGAACACATCGACAGGCACCTACTGAAATATAATAAATTGTACTTCAACCGAGAATATGAATAGTTCAACAGTGTGCAATTTAATGATTGTGTTTGCATTTTGTTTTGTGTTTATTATTTTCAGAACATGATCAATGGATGAGGGTGGTATGTGAGAGGATATCTACTTGATGTGTTGAAGCAAAGGCAGCATCTCTTCATCAACCTAACGTAAAACTTAAAAAATAGTTGGGACACAAGGCAACACTTTTGTATGTTTTGTTATTTAGAGTGTATTACATGTGCTACTTTATGTGTGTATTGTGTAGCAATGTATTTAGGGCATTCACAGGTTTATCCATTCATACAGGCAAATATTTACTGCCTCTACCTCATTATTTGGATGCATGCCCCTGCAAAGGCTGTGTGCAGCCATTTGTTCTTGGCGTATGTTCTTAGCAGCTCACCACTGTTGGTTGTATCACCAGTTTAGAACAAATTTCATGTCATAACCTCTGTTTGATGATTGAGGACTTTTCTTTATTTATTTGAGTAGCTTTTTCATTGATTGATGATGTAATGTGGGTTTTTTTTTGACTGAAAAACAATGCAATGTATGAAGATGCTGAGTGGGACAGTTAGAGACAAGAAGTTGTGCTGCGTTTTGAAGATCAAATGAATGAAAAATACTTTATTAATCCCAGAGGGAAATTCAATATTGTAGTAGTTTTTTTTTTTGTCTTAAGAAAGATAATAATGATTAAGTAATAATGATTACATTAATTAATTCAGGTTTAGGTCTTGTTCTTGAGGCTGATGGCTGCTGGAAGGAATGATCTTCTGTATCTCTCAGTCTTACATGCCAGAGGGGCCGCGGCACTGACCTACTGACCTCGGACCCTTTTGTCTGTTTCACACATAAACATTTTTCCTCCCAAGCAGTTCGCCATTGCTGTTAGTACTGCATTTGAAAGAACCTCACTGTAGGTCTGTGGCCTGACGTTGGCTTGTCAGCACGGGGGTTCTCCCTGTATTTTGCTCGCACGAGCAGGAACGTCCCATATTGCACATGCATTAAAGCCAAGGTGCTAAATGGCCAGCGCGTGCTGTTTTTGCTCCCTTTGAAGACGCAGTTAGTAGGTCAGCTTGCACATTTTTTTTGCGGGTGACAGCAAGTTTGCACACTGTTTTCCACATGCAAAGCTTTAGTGAATCAGGCCTTATATGTTTATCTGTCGGGGTGGGCAGAGGGGGTGGTGCCCTATTCCAGGTCTTGTGGAGTATTTTAACAACAATTTGTGCTTGCCTAATCAGGCAAGTCTGAACAGGCTCTATTGGCTTGCAGGTTATTTTTACTTGCTCAGTGCAATCGGGCAACTGTTAATATAGACCATGATATATTTAAATTTTCCCTTTTTTAGATAAAAAAAATATAATTCCCTTGTGTCATTGAAGCAGTTTTCTAATTCTGATTGCCTCTGATTCTGCGTGAAATATTATGTTTCTGGGAAGGGTTAGAAGATGACCATTTTCAGGCTGAATATATATCATTTAATGTTTGATATATAAAATGGATCTTATCTAAAGCACATGCTTCCTTACATATCTTGACATCTCCTACCATCTATCTTGTGCTTTAGCTCCCAAATCAGCTCCAACAACCTGCTCATCTATGTTCTGTACTCCAACAAAACAAAGTATGAGCAAAGGTTTTTAAAGTGTATTTTAAAGTGTCATAGACAGCGTTGAATTGGTTTTGTGGCAAGTGCAGAGGCAACCATAGGTTAACTTGGAGTATTCAAATTATGTACATCTATTTTGAGTATAAATTAAGGCAACAGCAGTGACATGGAGTAATGCTAACAGCAAACACCTGCTTATGAAATCAATCAAAACACCCAGGGAATCTGTGAAGACTTGATTTTTTTCCCCCTCTTTTTTCATTAATGAGAACACATGGCATGCACAGCCATGTAAGAAATGCATGGGGAAGCCGGACATGAATATATATACATATTCATCCAAAATAAACCAGCAGACTTGCAAAAATACAGCTACTTCTTCCACCTTCGTTGTTTATGCATGCAAAAACACCAGGGGCCGCTCTGGGGGGTTGCTAGCAATCGCTTCAGCAACTCCAACAACTTGCTCAGCAACCACTGAGCAACCCCAAAAGACTGTTTCTTTTGTTTAAATGTATATACAAAAAAAATACAAACACAAAAACGTACATGTATCATACAAAAATGATTTTATAAATGCCGTAGTGAAATCGGACACAGAGAGATCTCACGAGATTGACAGTCCGAGGAAAATTCGTTTTTGGCTCATCGATTGTGGACGTGGTATAAAAACTGTTGCGAAGAAATGGAGAAATGTCTGTTATTGTAACGAAACTGGCAGAAAGACACACTCAAAGACAAGAATAGAGTTAACAAGGCTTTATTATGTACAAAACAAATTCCTGGGACCACGCGGTCGCTGCAGGACAAAATACAAAACTTACTACTCTTAAACAAAAATGAGCCTGGAACCTAACGGTCACCGCAGGACAAAAAATTAAACCTAACTACTCAAACAAAAATGAACCTGGGATCCTATCGGACAAAACTCTACCCTGAAAACAAAAGAACAACCTGGAACTCAACAGTAACCGCAGGTAAAAAAACAACAGTACACTAAGCACAAAATTAGAACAGAACCCGCTGAACTAAACTAGAACAAAAACTCAAACTCAAACACTGATTAAAAGTAACAAAAGAACAAGAACCTGAACAACTGGAATCAAGATCAAAGACAAGGGCAGGAACGGGAACAGGGCACGGAGTGTAGAAACACGGCCTGGCAACTGGCTCATCTCACAGGTGAGTTTAAATACCTGGTTGATGAGCCAGCTGCCAGCCAATCGGGAGGGAAACCCTATCATTGGCCCTCCAGCCAATAGGAGCAAAGCAAGGCATGCAGACAAGGCAGATGGACGGACTGAATCTTTACAGTTATTTAAAAAAATACAGCCATCTGGCAAACAAGAACCTACTATTCGCTAAGCAAATCTGCTTGATGAGGATGAAGATCATCGCAATAGCCAGGATGATGTTGGCAACGGTTTTGGTTTGGATTTTTATTGCGGCACGCATATTTTGAAAGTAGGAAGTAGGAAGTGCACTGCCTCGATGGACAGTCTGCACTAGTTAATTCTAGACAATTTTTTAATACATGCCGTTTCGACCAGCAACTCCTCGCACTCATGCTAAGCAGCTGCAATGAAAAAAATCCTAGCGCCACCACTGAAAAACACAGTTCCTCTTCAATGCCTACACGCTCGCACGTAGACATAGATGATACAGTCAGATAGGCTTTGATTTGCTGAAGCTGTCCCAGCAGGCAGCACATGAAAACACAGCAGTGAAACAGGAACAGTCAAATTAACAAGCTGAGGAAGGAGGAGAAGGGGTTGGAGAGACGAAGACAACAAAGTCCCCAGAATAAACTGAGAGGTACATTTTCAGCAGGGAGCACTTGTGACAGCTTCTTGTGTTGCATTATTATCATTTCACATTTGAAAAGGCAGGCTCTGTTGACACTAGACGCAAGCAGATTTCAAAAATTACAGGAGCATTGTGGGAGCATTTTCAACTTACAAAACAGGTGCAATGCAACAGTTTTTCCAAAGCAAAGAAGAACAGCAGAAAACTCTTGTCTCATGGTGTAAACATGAAGTATAGAAAATAGCAACATTTTAAAAAATGTGTTTGTGAGATGCATGCCTATAGCGGGTGACAGCAAGTCCTAATGCTGGACAGAAAAACGTTGTAAAGCGGATTGATCGGCGATCATATGTGCTGCTTGTTCCTGAACGATATGCAAAGATGTATAGTGTGCACACACACACACACACACACACAATCTACCTGCAGCACCTTTTAATATAAATCTTCTGTTTCTTTTGAGCTGTATTAACACCAGGGACGTGAGAGCAATGTGATTGGTGAGAGACTAGACAGGCAGCATCTGTCTCTCTCTCGCTCTTCCGCTTAAACAGACTTTGACACATGGACACACGCACTCACACTCACACACACACTCACAGTCTTACACATGCTCACACAGTAGTCCAGACATCTGCCGAGGCCCTATTGGGTCTTGCTACCGTGGTACTGGGACTCTTACAAGGACTAAAGATACTTCAACAGTAATGACATGTCCCCATTGGCCAGACCAAGCAGAAAAACAGGACGTGGGGACAAGGCTGAGTGTCAGACAGGTCATCCATCTTGGGAGGGTGATTTAAATACAGTAGAAAAAAGTCACAGAGTTAAAGACATAATGTCCTCTGCTTCAGGCCAGAAGTGAGACGTGACGTAACAGCAATTTCAGTTTCAAGCAAACTCCATTGGAGACTGCTATGTGATTAAACGAATTCTTATGATAAAATAGCATTTAAAGATAATAAAAACATGCTTTTAAGGATGAGGCTGGGAATTTCTTGATATTGAGATAAGGT
This sequence comes from Karalla daura, assembly GCA_029224185.1. Classification (NCBI taxonomy): domain Eukaryota; kingdom Metazoa; phylum Chordata; class Actinopteri; order Chaetodontiformes; family Leiognathidae; genus Karalla; species Karalla daura. The sequence continues at coordinate 2,723,433 of CM055194.1, forward strand.
ATCTGACAAGGTATATTGGCTATACCTTATATATTCAGTATAAATGTATTTTTTAATTACAAAGTAATATTATACTATTTGTGGGGTCATAATATAATCAAATATAATCAAAAACAATTTATACCAATAAACTGTTATGAACAGTCATAGTCAGACAAAAAACAAATCCCAATAATGATTTAGGCAATTTGGCAAATGCACACTCCATAGTTCTTCTTTGTACTACATACTTCTGCAGTGGATCTCTCTTTTTTTATTGTAATACCAGGGGTAAAAGAGATTCTCAATATGTATACTTGCTATATGTATTGAATGTTGGAATTTTGCCACAAGAAAAAAAAGAAAGACTAGAAAATTACGTGGTTGTTTCTGATGATGCCTTATATTATACAACAAGATGTTGTTGTACAAAGATTAACAATACAGATAAAATTGATATTTCTATCTGAGTGGGGGCACATAAGTGGATAAGAGCCATTAATATAGGCTTTGAACTTATATATAGGCTTCGCACTGAATGACAGGCTTCCTCCAGGATTGTGGGTGTTTCGGCCAGCAGGAGCATCACATCGGTCGATTGTGAAGCAGAGCACCTCCAAAGCCTAGCTCGGACAAGAAGGAAAGCTGCATAGAGGCACAACACACGTAGACAAACACCATAGGAAGCTTTCATTAGTAAAAAAAAAAAAAAAAAAAAGATGTGACGTGATGTGTCCATACTCTCACAAACACGCAGAGACACGCAAAATTAGTTCCAGTGTTTCAATCAAAAGAGAAATAAACGCTGACTGATTTCCCATGAGAGCATAAAAATCCTCTTGGAACAAGCAGAAAATAACACATCACATCAGTGGGGCTGTGCAGTTAATTAATTCAATTTTGGATCACCAAAATAGTACAATTCATAAAAAAACAATTATTTTGCCTGTTCTGTTTTGCAAGAATGCAAACCGGTTGTCGGGGGGGGGGGGTCTCTCTGGCAACAGTAACCATGGACGTACAGATAACATGTAACATTCTACTCTGGAGCTGGAGCTTCCCAATAAATGCATACCATGGCACATCGTAGAATATTACGGTGGACGCCACAACTCTAGTGTATGATCTACCATTGGAATTTGATAACTCTGTACGGGTACGGATGGCAGAGGGGGGGCAGCCACAGCGTTTGGTGAACAAGAAAAAAACAACTCCTTTGACTGGAAACACTCCGGGTTTGAGGAATCCGTCAATGAGCAGAAACATGCCACATGCAAGCTGTGCTGCACGGTAGTGGCTGCACTGTAAGGGGATAGTAAAAAACGTTGCTTGCTTGCGTTCATCCCTGAAACCCATCAGCAAGTTGACTTCAATCATTTTTATTTTGTCTTACACTGTAGCTTGCTCATTTTCTGGTAATGCTGGGGGCTGACGGTGGGCCAGCCTTACATGCTGAGTTAGTAGCTGGAATTTTCTCAGCATATTTTGCAAAACTGTTTCCGACTTGATTTCAAGAGCTTGTGGAAGTGCATTTTATTGTTGGTGTTTTTTATTTGTGGTCATCGTTTGTATTTGAATCCTTTCCTACTTTGATTTGAATATTTGTGATATCGTTTATATTAATAGTTAAAAAAGTACAACAAATGTTAGAATTTCAATTTAAGAATTGTCGAAAACTGTCTTTTTAATAAATGCAACCCATTCCCAACCGCATGTGAAATCATCGTGTTGCATAATCGTGATTTCACCATTGACCCAAATAATCGTGATTATCACTTTTTCCATCGTCAAGCAGCCCTAATATTGAGTTGAGTCAGAAATACACTTTTCTGTATCCCATATAGACTTGCATGTTGGCAAGTGTTTAACGGTACAGCTTGAGCTAAACATTTAACACCCTTCACACCTCTCATTGTATGGGTTGCGACTGCTTTCATTTCTTTGGCTGTTTTAGCCCGTTGCAGCTTTACGCCAGTATCGGATCTCCAATAAACTTCATGCTGTGAAGAAGTACAGGTATCTGCCGAGTCACCTGAACAATACATTTCCATCTTGCTTTTACTTCAGTAAATAGCTTTTCAACTGATTTAGCAGAAAATCTTTACCACCATTTATCACAAACATAATTAATTCTTAAATGTAAATGGTCTTTCTTTTTGATTTTGCTGGACCGATTGTGTCTGGTGAAAATGACTTGTGCAGCTGTTATGTTTGTCTGTCTCCTTGTTTACAAAAACGTATGTGCAGTATGTATCCTCTTACTGGGCAAAACATGCGGCATCGATGGATTTTTCCCACTTACTCTCTCTCTGTGCATATGTGTGTTGGTAGTCCTTTCTCGTCCGTGTGTGCACATTGGTGCGTGAGCAACTGTATATTATGTAATACTATTTATGGTGGAAGGAGGACAAGGACAAGGAGGCACATTCATTCAATAGAATTGAATTGACCTACCACTTATAAAGTAGAATAAATATTTGTTGGTATAACACTTTTTCTTTATAATGATTTAACCTTGCTGTGCTGCTTGTGGTGTTGGCCACGGTCGCCAGTCCTAAAGAGTTGCTGATTGGGTGTAAGGTGGCTGTGCGGAGCAGTATTTCATTGTTGTCCATGGGAGATGTAGAATCCTTGCTTTTTATGAGCGTAGATGACTATTTTATTGAATATGTGACACCAGCCATGGCCATTCTCCTGCCATCACAAGCCTATCCTCCTTTCAAAACAGGGGCACAAAACACACAAACATACATTCGCCCACACCCTCACACATATATGCTCACACACACACAAATGTCATATTTCCTTTCAAGGTTACTGAAGAGAGACTCTTGCACACTGTCAATCACGCAGGCAACAATTATGTGACAAATCATGTGACCAAAAGTGAGCCACAAAATGTGTGCAGCAAACAGCAAAAACATCCACATAATTACAGCAATCGTACATAACTGCTAGAGTATGGTGATTTATAATGACAGGATATGTTTCTATTCTTATTTATTCAAATTAGTTAACAAATGGTTGCATAGAGTTCTCTGTACTGAATTAATGTGTACAAATGTCCCCATAGCAAAGCTCAGCTCAGTCACGTCTTAAATGCATTTACATTTTGTCTTTTACAGTTTTATCGGCCATGGCCTCACCTGTCCCTTTTTTTTGCATACAGCTGGGAACTTATGAAATGTTTAGGATTTCGCTCTCTTCATGCCACACATCTCTCCTACATTGCATCAAAAAAACAGGGATGTACTCCCATTTAGGAGTTTATCGAAATGTATTTTGCATTCCACATTAGAGTTAAAATGAAGTAACTTCCTACCTGGACTCTGATCAGATGTAGAGACAAGCTGAGATGAGTTATGTGGTTATCTTCGTTTAGTTTCCTGATTCATTTATTTTCATGTCCTCTGTCAGTTCTGCTTTCTGTATCCCTTTGCACCGCTGATTTGTGTTTCCCTAATTGATCTGCATTGCTTCTTTCTCCTCTTGTCTCCCGCTTGTGTTCTTGGTGTGATATGTGTCGATTTCAGTTTCATTTTCCTCTTTTATTTTTCTTCTCCTGTGTTTCGCTGGCTGTTTTGCTACTTGTTTCCTAGCTTGTGTTTTGCTGGCTTTTTTCAGAATCCAGAATCCCTGCCTGTGCCCCTGCATACTTTTTTTGTTTCTGCTTTGGGTTTCTGGGATCCTATTTTTCCTTTGTTGCATTTCTGGACATGGGTCCTTGGATAAAACCATAGAAACAGGACCACAACAACATCAATAAAACCTGATAATGTTTTTGAGCAAGACAGTATTCATTGAGTTAAAAGTTTAAAATGCTGTGTCAAATCAATGACAAGTGCTTGACACCACTTCACAACAATGGCTGGCCGTGCATTTCACATCTAGCCCTTCAGTGATGCTTTATTCCGACTTGAATAAATACCCCTCATAATACCATCACTTATTGTGGGGGTCCTCTATCTGCCGAAGGCCGGCGTGTTCCTCTGGAGGCCAGGCAGCTGCTGAGTGTGCCAGCAATACCTGGCGGCAGGTCTGCACCAAGTTTGACATCGTCCATGACCCTACACTGCAGTTGGGGACATCTGGCCTCCTGTTGAACTGTCTTTTTAGGGGCCACTATCAGTGATACAGTGGCTAGCTCCACTGCTGGCATGTGACCTTGACCATATTTAGCTGTATGAAGCTATAGCTAAATACAACTAAATGGGTGCAGGACTCCAACATATGTGGCACATCAAACTGCAGGCAAGCTTGAGCCCCTTGAACGATGGAAGCCTCCTCTGAGCCCAGTGATAAACCCTTGGCCAAGCCCTGTGGGATTGTTCCGGAGGCCTGAGAGGGCTCAGCCCAGCAAACAAGTTATTAACCTAAGCCAAAAGCTTGCTGCTATCTACCCGCTGGGCTGGCCCACAGGAAGAAGAAACACATCCAGAGGAATGCCTGTGATGTCTGCCAGATGCTCCACTTCTCTCACCCTGGCCACCCGTCCCCGCCCCGGGTCCCAGGCAATCAGGGCAATAGTCAAGGTCGTCCTCCAATTCCAGCAGTGCCATGCAATCTGCCACAACCCCAGTGTTGGCGACGACATGAACACTGACTAACACTGAACAAACACACGCAAACTTATTGTGATCTGTGGCGTGAGCACTGCAGCTACTATCACTGAGATCAAAAGGCTGCCAATGACAGCTGGAAGAATTGTGAGAGGATGAAAAGGAGCAGATCCTCAGGCGACACTGGAACAGTGCAGTGCAGTGTTTAAAGTGTTTGAATACTACAGTGCTTAAAGCGCCTCCTCTGCCGGTCAGGAGGGATGAAAAGAACAATAGATATGGTACTGGAGATTGAAAACTGCGGATGGAGGGGGATAAATATCCTGACTACAGAAGATCGGAATGACTACAAATGCTATGTTTTTGTCATCAATTTTTACATCTTCCAGTTTTTGCACTTGCTAAAAGATCATACACCTGCTGCTGATGGTCACTGCCAAGTCTGCCTGGTATATTTGTTTCAGAGAATACAGGTTGGATACATTTCCAGTACCCAGTATTACAGTCCACATGGAATGTGCATCCTTGTTTCTTTTCACCCATTGTCTTCATATTGTCAGAAAACTTTTCTTTGAGCTAAATGTGACACAGTATAAATAGGCCTAATCGATCACTGCATCTCTGCATTGCAAGACTGTAGTGGCTGTATTTGGTTTCTTCAAAGATGATCGGCTTTTGTCAAATTTTGCACTTCCAAATATTCTAAAAGATTTTCTTATATCATATTTTTCTATTTCTATTCTATTTTCTATTATTGTAGGTTAGAGCTCAAGTGCCATATTACAGCATGCGATTCATGCTATCAGTGGAGTCAAGCAGTAGAGCTTTGCAGAGCTTTGATGTGATCTTTCCTTGTACAGCAAAGGTGCTTGGCCAAGCTTGACCAGAACAATCTGGTTGGGGAGGTTGAGGCTGTCTTTGGCCCTTCTCAGGTCATCCACACTGCCATACCCAGCATCTACCACCTCGCCCTGAGAAGGAGCAAAAGCAGGGAGCTCATGTGGCTGCTGTAACCAGAAGTTATTAAAATGTTAAAAAATATATATAAAAATAAAAATATATTAAAAAATATAAAATTTTGTACTTCAAAGTTACTCACCTGCCCATGTTGACAGGACAAAAATGAGGCATTGCCAATTTTTAAGATTTAGCTTGCTATTATTGGGAAGTACTAGTGAGCCTGTAAAAACTGTAATATTATAATATAATACTGTAATATTGTGTAATATAAGATGCGGCTCTGGAGGTGACTGTAAAAAACAAAAAAAACACTGGGGTTATTTCTGCTTGAGCTCAAAGATGCTATTCATAAGCACAGCCTCATTTCAAAAGTCTGTGGTATATCAAAGCTGTGGAGGAGAAACTGATAGAAAGGATCTAACAAAAGTACTTAAGATGAGATGGGATGAGAAATACAGGATACCCCAGTTGATGGAGACTGACTTTCTTGGGATAATCCAAGAAAGTTGGGTTATCCCCTGCTGCTCCACCCTTCCTTTTGTAAAACAAAAAGGAAAAATTTCTTCATAGCAACAAACATGGGTGTCACATCATATAAGATGATACATAAAATATATGTATATATACACACACATAAAAGTTTTGTATATATATTGTATATATGCATATGCATATGTATATATGTTGTTATATGCAAAATTAAGCACAGAGATACTGCAATTTGAGAAGAGTCTTCGAAAAATTTGGGAATTTTCAAGACTTAATGAATAGCCAGGGTGGATATAGTCCAGTCCTTATCATCAGTAACATAACTGACAGTAGGACTGAGTTACTCAACTAGCTTTGGCCAATTGTGTATGTGGTGTGTACGTGCACCAGTTTATGAGGTGGTTATCAGCGGGGGTTATCATCTCCCAAATGAAAGTAACCTAGAAGTTGTTGTGGAAAGTGAAAGCATTACCTTTTGGGGTCTCTCTCTTTCTTTCTCGCTCTCTTTCTTTCTCTCTCTCCTCTTTGTTCCTCTCACTGTCACCCTTCCCTTACTCTCTTACCCCTCCCCACCCCCATACTGCATCACCTGGGCCTGATTCATTTTTCATGTGGCCTGGGGGTAGCGTAACACAATGCTGCAGTGGGGAGAAAGCAGGGGGGTGGGGTTAAAATAAGAGATGGAGAGAGTGAGAGAGATAGAGAGAGCACATCTTTGCATCAGGGGAGCCCAGGGGTGGAGAGCAACAGAGATTTATCACCCCTGCCTACATTTGCATCATAAAAGTTCTCCATTTAAACTGCAGACCATGGAACAGTACATGATACTGTAGATTGAAATAGAATAGAAGCTGCAGACTGAGAGATTACTGTGTAGACTGAGATGCTGCTGCGGGAACTGGACCCATCTCTCTCTCTCCTCTTTCCCCTTTTCTCTCCTTTCATCATCCTACAGTAATGGAATTAACAATGTAAGTGGCTTCTGTCTGGCTAAAGCCATGATCATTCTTCTGTTGACATGATAAATATTTCCATTAACCAAGCTAGGCAGTAATCTTTTAGCCTGTGAAATTATAAATAGTGACTGTTTCCAGGATATTTGAATATTTAGAACATTTCAAACTCTCAAACAATGAGTTGTTTGAGCTCCAGAGGAGTCCTAATCTGTTCAGGACTAGCATGGGATGCACTCAGGGATGTGAAGAAAAACAGACTTGAAAACCTTTGTAGTAGTTAGGATGGTAATTGCTGTTAATATTTATGGAGTGACTTTTGGCAGATTTAATGTAGAAAATAAAAAAAATGTTAGAAAAATTCCATTTTCCCATTGTGTATTTCATACACAATATATACTGGGTCAAATAATCTAGTTCTATATGCATCTATTTTTAAACCCTTGGCTTGCTTGTGTTAACCTGCAATCTAATATCTAAATAAAGTCCAGCGTAACAGTGATGTTTGATATGGTAAAATGTACTGTTTTTGGCATCAGGGCCTTGCCATGAACAGCAAACTACAACTGTGAGGAAAACTTGCAGTGAGGTCCAAGACTGAGACGCCATCCTTTGAAAAAGAAAGTGTAGAAATGTTTTCACATGGTTTTGATAAATATTAATCTCGACGTATAGACAAACCCCCAATCTACCCCACCTTGAAGAGAAAGGACATATCTTACCCTGAACCACAGTCTGAATACTGAATATATAAAAGGGAAATGAAGAGACAGTGGTCACAGATTGTTCCTGCAGCCCAGTGATCGAAGGTTGATCAAATCCACCACTATCAGGACTACTGTCTTGTGTTTCAGATTCTTTTTTAAACGTTTGGTCAGATTGCTCACATGGACAAGTTGCAGACACTCAGACTCAGACCCTCAATCTTAAACTCCAAGAACCATCCTGTACCTCATTGAGCAAATTGGTCTGTGAAAAGCTCACATGAAGCTTCACAAATTGACAAAGCCAGTCAGTCTCCTGTGCAGCTGCATCGTGTAAAGGTGGATTTCGAATGACTGTCAAATATTCAAAATCCAAACATACACTAATTGCATCTAGACAATCAGACACTACCATGAACAAGTTAACATGTTTAAAATACTGCTTAAAATTTAACATTTAAATGCACTGTTGACTCAATTTTTGATAAATCAAACAAATTTGTGTTGGACAGTCTGAAGATGTTCTGTATCAAGTCTTGTGTCAAAATTTGTGTGAGAAGATGGGGTATCACAAGATAAAGTCTTTCTTGTGATAATGCATTCATTTTATGAGGGTGGAGCACAGGTGTGTGAGGGGGTGGGGGCAGGAGCAGCTTCAGACAGCTGCAGATTGTTGAGTCTGTATATTTTAAGTAGGGACAGAGAGAGGAATGACAGAGTGGAGCAGCACCAAATGTGGAGCTGAGCACATGCCAAGGCAGAGAGGTGCACGATGCTTGGAACTTCATGTTGAACATTTTTACTTTTGTATTGATAAAAGGCTGTGGATACCACAACAGCTACAGCATCGCTCCATTCATTCCTGGGGCGAACCCACATTTCTGTTGCATTGCAGTAAGAGTGACCAAGACCAGGTGACAGCAGCGCTGGCTCAGGTGATTGGTCAGCTAATGAGCATGCACTGGGAGCAGGCAGAGGTGACCAGGAGGCAAGTTGAGGAGCTCCAGGTCCAGACACTGCCACGATGCTGGAAAAACATTTCCACATACCATGGTGGATGGGGTGCGCCGTCACCAGCCAGGAAGCCTAGATGAGGCTGTGACACTGACCGAGAACCGTCTGGCCATGCACCCAGCCATGTCATCCTCACCATTTCGGATCATCTCCCCGGTTAGAATCCTGACAGAGATCCTGACTGACCTGGGCACAGAGTTTGTGTCACATTCATTTAAAGAACTGTGCTAAAGTGCGCAAGTTGCTAAGCAATCAGTAGCAACATTTAGCAGCCGGTTTGAGAGCAATCTTGTGATCTTCTGCACTCTTGCGCCTCGCAACCACATACATAATGAATGGGTTTGCTGCCCGCCGCCTGCACTTTCCGCGATCTATGTGGAAGCACCTTTACCCTTCCCCATCGCCTAATGCCTTTGCCGCTTCACCTGACCGTGTGACAGGCGGTCTGTGACCAGCACCTGCAGGATGGCTGCCTGCCCATGCTGGTTAACCCCCATCCCCTATTTCCCTTCCCTCCCTGTTGCAAGTCACGTTGTTTTATTTTATGTGCTTATATTACTGAGGTGTTTTTTTGCTCCCACACTGTGCTCCCCCTCAAGAGCACAGTCTGGAATGCCTAGTTCATGTAATGCTGTATTGTCTTTTCTATCCCCCAATCGAAAAAGGTGGCACGCCTTGGCGCAGCGACCTCTCGCTCTCCTGACCAGGTGGGGAGTGAGGAACACGATTCAGTTCCTTGTATGTCTTGTGCTTGTAAAGAAATTGGGAATAAATTCATCCAATTCAATTCAATTCAATTCAGTTCAATTCAAAAGGATGGGTTGTCAAGCATCTGAACAAACCCTGAAATCGGCGTGACCCAGATGTTCATCACAGATGACTGTACAAATTGGGGTAAATAGCAAGATCCCCTGTAGTTTGCAGTGCACGAGAAAAGAGGAAGATAAAGAGGGAGAAAAGAGGAAAAGAGGAAAAAAGAAGGCATGCTAACACTTTTCCTCCACATTTCATTCATAGCCGTGTATTTTTAGTTGCCTTAATGCTAATGGGAAACCTTTTGATATTTTTTATGTGCCAAGGAATGGATTCGAATCGGTTCCGCTTACATAGCGAATAAAGTGAATAAATAAATGAAATAGTTCCAAATAGAAGCATTGTAACATTTCAGATTCACTCGTCTTATTGAGAAACATACAGAAGCAAACTATTTGATATGTTTTGGTTACAGGTTAGTGTCATGGTCTAACTTTAAAAGGGGCAAATTCCCTTTGTTTATCTGTGTTATTGTATCTTAGCCTGAACAGCACTGAAAAAATATGAGAATTTTCTGTAAATTTTCTCTAAAGGTTGAGTAAAAGAAAATTTGAGTGATCAATCATCATTTTTCTTCCCTAACCTACCTGAAATGTCAGTGCAGTGGTTCATTGCATCACCAGGACTACAGATCTCTCCTGACACTCTCAAAGATTTTTACATGCATGAGACCACTGCCCATATGTACCAGAACTGGAATTCACCCTCTAAGCATTGTTTTTTTCCCCTCTGTTACACCGTACGATGTTCAATTAAATAGTTAGTTCCCTGTTATCAAATGTGATGTTGTCATCATCACAACTGAAGTTGAATCAAAGACAGACAACAATATATAATGACACATCACTCCATCAAGCTATAAACAATTTAATTACTTTTTGAATAATACACCATCAAACAAGAAAACAGACAGAAAAACACAACTATTTATAATAAACCTGTAATTTACAACTTAACTATTTACAGAATATTTTTATATTAATATAACTGTCTGACTCCGGGCGAATGTCTGGATTTATATTTGGTGCAGGTCTCGGCAACCAAATACTGTAAATCGTCCACATCCAGAACCTAATGTGTCCCTGCTCCTGTGAGCTGGCGCTGCCCATATGCAGGGTTACGGTATCTGCACAGGGTCTGTAGGGCATCCAGACCAAAGACTGGTATACAAAAAACAATCTGGAGTGGGAGCCTGTTGATACAGACAGCTTGGCTGTGGAGGAAAATTCAACAGTCTCAAGACAACTTAAAGCTGTAGCAGTGGAGTAGCAGGAGCCTCCAGTCAGTGGTCCTGCAATAATATAAAAAAAAACAAAAAAAAACAATGCATAACCATATTTGTCACTTTGTTAGAAAGCAAAAACAAACATTTACATATGAAACAAACATCTTTTCATATGAATGCACAACAATATTTTTCCGGTTTTGGGTAACTTTCCTATCATAAATACTATATTTGAAAAGAGAGTTGTATCATTACTGACTGGGGCAGCAATACTGCTGAAAAACACAGATGTTTGCTTAGCGGGGTTGATGAATTGGGTTTTTTAAGTATTCAGCCTAAGTACCAGTTGCTTTTGGCCACGCAGAGATTTGACTTTGCCGCAGCCACATGTGCACCACATTATCTGGACTTGGTAAACTGAAAAGCAATCTGAAGAAAAGCCAGAGTGAGAGTGAGAATGCTGTACTGCCAAACTATCATCCAGTGAACAAATATTCAATTTCAATTTTTGTGAGGATCAGTTAATGTCCAGATACCGTTGTACGTTAAGGCATGGTTAAGGATCATGTCGAAATCGCACAGGGCACCTTTCGTCTTTTTTGCGTAGGGCCTGTGGTCAGATACGGCGCTGCACACAGTCCATGGCAAAATGGTTGAGAACCAGTTAATCGATTCACAAATGTGTGTGTTAAGGCGAGATCTAAATGGTTGAGAACCAGAATATTAAATATCAAACTATTTAAATATTTTAATCCCTTAAAAACCTTGCCACACTCATATAATTGTATAATCACATAGTTATACACTGTACTTTGTCAGAATAAACATACCTATTGTCCGCATAAATCTGTGAACCAGCAGGAAATCCATTATCTATGTTTAGGTATGCTTACATATAAAATCTGTGATAGAGTGAAGCCATGAAAGTCAAAGTGCAATATAGAATAGGGTGACCAGACATCACGGATTTCCGGGGACAGTCCCCGATCCGGCCACACTGTCCCTGGCTGAAGCTGGCCCTGACAATGTCCCTGATTTTCAATGGGAGAGAAAAAAAGTTACGCTGAGCGGGGAGAGAGGGCAAAAGGCATAGAGGGAGACAGAGAGAGCTAGAGAGAGAGAGCGCACAAGCATGTGAGCAGCGCACAAGCATGTGAGCAGCACACAAACGGTAGAGAACAAGTCTGAGGCAGTAGCAACACCTCCCCTCCCGGTCAGATGACCAAATTATTTCTTTTTGTATTTTCATAGTAATTTTATTTTTGAATTCGCTGGAAGTGGCGTATACAGTGTCAGGTCTGTCTCTCGGCAGCCCGCCTAGTTCATGGCTGTGAGTGGTATGTATCTGAAGTTACTGGAAGAAAAGGTTAATTTCCATGTTTTGATAGTAATGGTTTCATGTAGTAAGGTTGAAATGTTATTGTTTGGTGACATGTTGTGGAGTTTCTTTAGTCATGTAGCATAATTGTGTGGCTGTTTTTGAGTGAGCAAGTTAGCTAAGAGTGAGCTAACTTTCTACACTTTCTCCCTGTATGAGTGTGTATGTGAGTGTAAGGGTGGAGGGGTGCGGTTATGCGAGACATTCATCTCTCCTGAAAATTGTGTACATATATATATATATCTCCTATAGTATATTGTCTTATTGTATTTGTCATTACTGTCGTCCTGTCATTCTTTCACATACATTCTTTCAAGAGCATGTGTAGATTGGCTCTCTAACTGAGTTACAGTGGTGTAATATATGGTGTAATATCAGGTAGGTCAGTATGAAGAAAAATGATGCATGCACAATAACTGGTACACGCTTACATACATAAATTCTAGTTTTTATTATATTACAGGAACATAACTCTATACTTTTATTTGGGTGGTTCTTAAAATAGCCTTTTGTGGAGTGCTTGTGCACTATGCTGCCATGGAACCACTCCCTCTGCAGAGAAGAAAGCTGTGAAGGTCTCCTGAACCCTGATGGCCTCTCCAGCAGAGTTGTTTGCTCCGACTCTTCCCAGGCCTGGCAGTGGCTCCACCTCACTCACTTACAGCACAAACAGTAAAAAGAACAACCAAGGCATGTTACAATAGCAATACAAAAAATAAATAAGTAAAATGTAATTTAAGTGGCTGCCAGGATTTTCATAAAATGTAATCTAAAATAGCTGCCAGGATTTGAGATGATCGAACAGGAAATTGTAAACATATAAGGTGAGTAGTGACTATTGTTATGACCAGAGATTTAGCTGTTGTACAGTGTGATGGCATGTGGCAGGAAAGATTTCCTGTATCTGTCCATTCGTCAGTAAAGTTGCAGCAGCCACTGTCTTTATACTGTGTGATGGAGAGGGTGCTGATCATTGTCTATGATGGACAGCACAATACATGTATCCAAATCAGGGTTCCCACTCATAGCCAAAAATTATTTTCCAGGACTTTTCTAGGACATTTTCAGCCTGTGGTGGTGTTGTATGTTGCCAAGAAGATAAGGTGACAGCAGACATACATGTGCACATCTTTTGACCCATTTGCATTCACTCACAGGGCAGGGGGAGCACAAATACATTTCCAGGACCACTTAAAGAATTTCCAAGACATTTGTTCTGTTTTTCTAATTTTCCATGCTTTCCATGACTGGAAAACATGGAAAATTAGACCTGGTCAATCATTTCCCAGGTGTTCTAGGACGTGTGGGAACCCTGTGCATGCACCTATGCAATCAGCTAAGTTAGCAGAATCAGAAAACTCATATTTTAATGTTAATTTTGCAATAATTAGCAGACAAATTATGAAAGAGTATCTCACCTCAGACAGATTGTCAGGCGCTCGGCAGCTGAGATGGAGCACCTGTGCCTGCGGGAGATACTCGCACCGACCGGAGTTAACAGGTCCTCGAACCGGGCAACAGACAGCCTGAGGTACCGCTGGGAGCGGTCGTCATCCAGGCAGAGCTCCATGGACATCATGAACCCAGACGTGGCGGCAGGTGGTTTTCCGGCCTTCCTGGGACTTGTACAACATGTAAAGCGCTTCAGTGGCGGTTGTGTCCGCCATGATCGATGTGAAATGAGAGTGGGAGGACTCTCATTTCTAGAAGGAATTCTGCAACCTGCTTGGTAAGTTTGTCTTCTGGTTTTTCTCCACAGTCTGATGGACAGACAGAGATGGAATGTATGACTCAGGAAAAAGAGAATATGCTACAATTTGTCATTACAGAACCTGTGATCAAACTGCTCTTCTAACAGGACCCTTGCCATTCCAGTGTGTTAATAGTTTCCAGCCACCTTTGTTTTCGTCCCAAGAAAAGGATGAACACAAAGGTAGCAAAGGTCTGCTCAGTCCATCTGTACATGGTCTACAGCTCGAACTGCTCTTTTGCAAGCACAAGAGCAGTACATTTCTACAGCAAATCACAGGTAATCCAGGGCACTGAAAGACCAAGGTGGTCAACATGTTTGGTTGTCCACCATGGATTTACTTTCAAGAATGGAGGCCCTTAAGCTTCCTCAAAGGTCCATTCCCGATGAGTTACATTGTCAGCCCTGGATCCATTCGCCTCAAGCTCCCACATTCCATCATAATCCATCCCACCCTCCATGTGTCCAGGATCAAACCAGTGACTAGTAGTCCCTTATCTCCTTCAGGGGTTCTTCCACCTCCTCGCATGGTTGAAGAGGGTCCATTAACAAGCTGTGTTTCCATCACCCCTAGAATTGCGCAAAACCTAAGTATTGCAATAAATAAATGGTAATGGAAACACCTACATTTTCAAAAACCTCTCAAATATCACACAAATATTTTTGCGCTCTCATGAGGTGGCTTTTCAGATCTATCAATACAGAAGTGTTTCACAGAAGTGCAATGGAAACACTTTTTTCGCTTTTACATGTCACCGGAGATGGTACGCTATGTTTGGACAGAGGAGGAGACTCACGTCGCTTGGATAGCAAACAACTGTGCAATTCAGAGAGTTGTTTGAGAAATTAAGCGCTGCTTTCATCTCCTGTTGATAATAATGACACCCAAAGCTGCAGCGGCAGCTGAGATTGCTATGGCTACCAATGCGGAGTGAAGCCTCATGTGACGTTGCGTCAGAATAATGGGATATCGTGAGACCGGACTCCACAAGAGTGAAGCTAATTTACAAGACACTGTTCAATGGAAACGCCAGCAAGCAGCTATTGCATTTCATTGAAATTTCAGAATTATTGCTTTTATTTTTTGAAAAGCTGTAAAGTTGGAAACGCAGTTACACATTCCCGCCTATTGACACGGGATCAGTCAGTTTGGACAAAACAAAAATAAATGCTCCTATAAAGCTCTTATATTTGCCACTCTACAGTTTCAAAATCAATCATGAAAAAGATAATGTAGAGAGATAATGTAAATGTAAAGATAATGTTTCGCTCTTCTTCCCACTAAGGGTTACACCTCATCACATCACATCAGTATGGTACCATAATCATTAATTTCATGCATGATTATTTCCACACATACCTATATATATATATATATATCTATATATATATATATAAAATGTATTTTAGATATTCTAATATAATGTACAACAAGTACATTCATCTGCCACAGAGAATATAATACTATCTTCTGTCTTTTGTGTGTGTGTGTGTGTGTGTGTTCATCAGAGCTTAGCTTCTGAGGACAGTGCCACCAACCCAGCAGCAGGACTAATTAGCCTGGTATACTTGCTTTGGGCCACGATCCACCCGTCATAAATGCCATATGTAATTGTGTGAAAGCCGTGCTTAGATCAAGCTGAATTCAAGGCAGCACACAGTCTGGTGATAGATGACTGTGAGCCTCTATTGGTCCGACAAGTGTACCACTGGATAGATGAAGCAAAGTGAAGGAAGGAGAGCGTGGAGAGGTAGGAAGAGAGAAAAGTGGAAGAAAAGTTGGTATTCAAAGAATCACTTCAACTTTTCATCTGCCCTCAGGCTGGCAGTGGCTCAAGGGAATAACAAGTGACTCCTTCAACCCTGTTTTCTGTTCCAGGGATACAGAAAAGTTACACCCTCTAAAAATAGTGTGGCTGTCTTTGTGTGTGTGTGTGTGTGTGTGTGTGTGTGTGTGTGTGTGTGTGTGTGCACGCCTGCTGGCTAACATAGGCAGACTACATCCATAATGACTTCCATTAACCTTCACAAACTGAAAGGATTCAAGAAAAGGATTTACTACATATTTGACAGAATACAAATACCATGATGAACATTTTTGTGGCTTCTGCACTGAGTTTGCTGGTGTTCGCAATGTCTGTTCTTATCAGTGTAATGTAAGTGTAAAGTATTATGTGTGTGAACTAAATAATGTCTTACAGAGATAGCCTGAGGCACACTCTCCTTTTGTTCTATTTTTTAACAGAAAAAAGGAAAAATGAACCTCTTGAATATGACCCATTTAGACCAAGTCCATTTACATGAAATTGCCCTATATGTGTTGCATTACAAAGCATGACCATTTTTTACTCCAAGAATATTAATTTAAAATGTGAAAGGTCAACAATTTCAACAACTCAGAGTCAGGTTTTAGTTCGAAGAACTGTCAATTGGAAACGTTCTGTGAGTCTCACTTAACTGTTCTAAACAACACAGTCTATAAAAATGGAATGAAATCCTCTGAGGATACAGAAGCTAAATGTTTGGGTCCTGTACTGAAGACACAATCAAGCTACGTAAACATGTTAAATCAACACATGACCACCTTAGCAAAGGTATTAAGGTATTTTGTACCCTTCACTAAAAAGGCTCTGTTTTCAACACTCAAACAGTATTTTTTTAGCAGATCTTAATTAAGAGGCCAGGAAATTTGCAAAAAACTTGTTCAGCCATCAAAAAATAAATGCCTTTAGAACTGCCAAAGGCGACACAAAGTGACCTGAGTGACCACAGGCAATTTTGTAGCTTTATGTGTGTCGGTAAGCCAGTCAGTCACCTGACAGACAACAGCTTTTAGCATGTAAAGGCAGATTTCAAATGAATGTCAGTTAAGACAAAATCAGAAAAATCCAAAAATAACATCTAGACAGCGTGAAGATTCTGGTATTTTGTTCCTAAAAATGTTCCTAAAAACTGATGAAATTGGTGAAAATTTGGTGTTAAAAATGCTGAGAAAATGCATGATGTTTTTGTTACGGTACAGTTATGCAAGATGTGTCAAGCATTCAAGACAACCTTTGCTGGAATGGAGCGGAAATAAAAGCTCGGCTCCACCCATAGCTTACACAGCCGCAGTGGGGGTCAGGTTAGTGGTCTCATGTCTGCTCCTATAGTCATGATTGAATATCACGTAGTCAACGGTTCTTCAGGACAGAGGACCCGCTAGTTCTGACCGGGTTTGGGCTGAAAAAATGTTTTAATGATGTGGGTCTGAGCGAGCCTTTTTTCCCGCGGTAGGAGCGAAAAAAATGTTCGGCTCCACCCATAGCTTTCACAGTGGCAGGTGTCGGTGGGTGGGGCCTTGGGGTGAGCCATTTTCCCGCGGTAGGGGCGTAAAAAAACTTAGTCTCTAGGCCTGCAGCTATATTCTTCATTAATGAGCTGTGCTTATGGATGAGGATAGAGCTCAGTTAGTGTTCTAAACCAGTGTTTCTCAACTCCAGTCCTCAAATACCAGTCAAATGTCCTGGAAATTAAGTCAACCTGGAAAATTATTTATCCTCCCTCAGCCCTGTGAGTGAATGCAAACAGGTTCAAGATATGCACATGCATGTCTGTTGTCACATTATCTTCTGGGCAACATATGATACTGGAACCCCCCCCCCCACTGCCTCCAGGCAAGTTCTGCCACAGGTTGAAAATGTCCTGGAAAAGTATTTGAAAAATACTCCAATCAGATTAACATTATGCAGGACAGTGGTCCTTGAGGACTGGAATTGAGATACACTAGTGTAAACCAAATGAATCTATCTGCATGCCACATGTGACAAAAACAAACACAAAACAGTTGAGCCTGATCTTGATTTTTTTGCTGATTGGGAATGTGGCTGGCATAAGTTAATTTATATATCATTTTTTCTTTCAAATAGAAGTGATGGCTGACAAAAACAATTCTGCAAGGCGGGGAAGGATATGGCCGAAGAAGTATGCAGAACAGCATATCACAAGCTGGACTTCAAGAAATGATGATAAACGAGCACAAAGGTCAGTGCAAATCAGTCCGCTCTACGATGTTTGCATTTGATATATATTTTATATCATATATATATATATATTATATATACTTTTTTATGTATATATTTTATATATTTTAAGATATTTTACATATTTTTTATTTTATTATATATATATATATATATATATATATTTGATATATATATATATATATATATATATATATATAGATATAGATATATTTTTGTTTCATAATAATTTGGTAGCAGAAGGGAGGGTGGGGGAGGGAGGTTGCCATTGTTTCCATAACTAAGGTTAAAATTTAAAAGAGAATAGACTATTATTAGACAACTATTAGAATAGACAATTAGGATTTTTCTGTGTGTGTGAGTCTCTCAAACAGTTGTTTAATGAGTGCTTCTAACCTTTTCTTCTTTTCTCTACAGGACAATATGGCCTGGGCATGTCCAAGGCAATAATGGGCAAAAGGTGAGAACGCCTGCTTAATCTGACATTATCTGAGCGCTCTGTCTGTACAATATAAAACCTCTTTGGTGGTAATGACACCTAACTGGATGGAGGTCCCAAATTAGGATTTAGCTGTGTGTGTTTGCGAGTGTGTGTGCAGTGAACCCAAAAGTAGATATCGTGAAAAACCAGTGACTCCAGATCTCTCCTGCTGGTCCTTCCTGGTCTTTTCTGAGCCGCTAAAATGATCCTAAATGTTTGGAGACCCACCATCCTGTCCCCTGACTGTCTGGTTCCAACTATAGCATCATTTCTCTGATTGTGACATGAGATTACAGCTGTTTTATGACTGGTTTTAACTTTTTTTTTTACAGGACAATATGGCAGCTGGGGATGCCCAAGGCAATGATGGACTAAAACTTTTCTAAGCAAGTCATGCCACTCAGCAGCCATCCTGACATATTATTGCGTATTTGTTACAGCAGTAGTATTTTATGGTTTAGTGAGTATGCATTATTTTTCTGTGTGTGAGAGCACAGTTGACATGTTTTCAAGGTTGTACCAAAGACTCCGCACCAAAACATATTTGTTAACATACCAGATATCTTTCTATCTTAAAGTTTCAATGGTTATTAAGAAAAACTGTATGGTTACCTGTTAATTAAAATAAAAAAAGGCTGACTTAGTAGCCAGTGTCATCAGTGAAAGGTCATTGGTCCAGTCATTTTTGATACTGGATAAGCTGGATAAGCAACTGAGAATGTTGGAACCTTGTCTGAATTTGGTCTCTGGTGACCGTTTTTGGGATGTAACAGTATTAGAACCTGATTGCAAACCTGTGTAACATAGAGTATTCCAAATTTATTTCAAATGTTGTTTGGTCTAATGTTGTTAGATTTGTCCATTGTTTTCTTAGCTTTTAACCTATTTTTATATCTTTCCTTCAGATGAATTTGCACTTCCCATCAGATGGTGATCTAGGGATACACCCGATGCAAGATCACATTCAGGTATATTTCAAATATCAGATTGTGTAGCGCTTTAAAATTGAAGCTGTAATCTCTATTAGCACATGTAACAGTGCATGGGTTGCTGTAATTAACCAATAGCTGACATATTTTCATTGAATTGTACAAAGTTCTTCTTTTTGTTTTTTAAAATATATAATTATATAATAAGACCTCTCCAAATCAAATCCTCAGATCATCATCAGTTTTTTCAGGGTCACCCTTAGTTGCAATGATTAAGATTAAAGACATAATGTTCATGTTAGAAAGTAGTGTCTCTTTCAGTTTATGACACACACTTGACTTATGTTACTACAAATAATGTTTTGTTCTATTCCTTTTATCCAGGCCAAAAACGGATGACGACACATCTCTGAAATCTCTGGAAAATGAGTCAGATGTTACCAACTACAGCGACATTGACTATGCCCCAGACTCAGAATCAGAAACTTCTTCGGAGTATGAAGATGCACCCCTGTATCCAGTTTCAAAGAAACCACTGAACTCATTGCGATATCCTCATTTGTCACCACAAAAAAGTCCATTAAAAAGAAACTCTGTGGCCAGCCCTAAGAAAAACCTAGACACTCCAAGTAGAAAAAAACAAATTATGACAAAATTTCAGTACTGTCACCCTCAAATATGGGCACTCGGCGCGAGTATGATTAAAAAGAATTTCTGTCCTTTTTGCCTCAAGCACTCATCCAAATTTTCATGACACCTTGAAGCTGTCCATGGGGATAAAGTGGAGGTTGCTGCAGCCTGCTGCCTAGTATAGCTGAGGGTATTTTGGGTGGATGGATATCAATGCACTCCGATCCATGGAGAAAGAAAGTGCTGTGCTCCGGCCGTCAGCAGTGAGAAAGAGAAAGAAGAGAAAGTTTGTTGGAATTGTCGGAATGAAACGTCAGTGTATATTTATGTATGTCATTAATCTCTTATAATAGTGTCGCTAAGTAGTAGTTATTATGATAGGTAGGTAACCACACACCTATACACTTGACCTGTACGTTCAAGAACAGCATTAAACTTGCTGAAAATCAAACACCTGCCTCTTCTTTGGATTCTCTGGAAATCAGGCCTTAAGTGGTGTTCTGGCCGACATATACTGGTGTGAACCTGGTGATAAAACCCTGAACCAGTGCCAATACAGTCCATTCCCAGTCTCTCCACTACATGTGCCCTGAAAACTGCAGTTGTGCGTGAGGTTAGTGAGGGTTTGAAGAGTGTGCTCTCCTGCATGAACTATGACAAGATAACTCGGCTGATCCAAAATGACGAACTCCTCTTACAGTTGGGACAACACCTATTTGATCTGAATGGGTCAAGGAAGAACAGACATGACCTGATCAGACAAAGATTGCGAGAAATGAGACAACTTTTACCTATCCAGAGGGCAGAAAAAGTTATCTACCCTGCAAACTATCTGCAGTTAAAGAATTGGCTGGGCACAATCCAGAGGACAACACATTCTGCAAACCATCCTTAGCCCTTAAAATTGGTAACAGCCTGGGTGTAATCTGTGATCTTGTAGAGAGCCATAACTTGACTGCTGTTGACAGAGATGGGACCCTTGTAGAATATGCTTGGGAATTCAAAACCATTCAAAAATTTTAGATGGAAAGGATTAATAACCAGAGGTACAACAACCACCATGAGAGAGTCAAAGTGGAATGCACCACAGATCTTGCCCTTCACTGAAGATGTGAAATTGTTGGATGGACACATGGAGAAAGTTAAATTAGTTGCAGAAAGAATGCTCAGCCTGAGTCCCTCTGCAAATAGCTATGCAGCACTTGCAAAAGTGACACTTGCACAGGTGATCATTTTCAACAGGAGACGAGAAGGAGAGGTGTCGAGAATGGAGTTGGCCACTTTTAAAGTAAGGAAAAAGTCTCAAATCGACGAGGACATGGCTGCTTGTCTTAGCCAGCTGGAGAACAAGACTGTGATTTCTTCACCAGAGTAGAAATCAGGGGAAAACGAGGACGGGGAGTCCCTGTGCTCCTAAAACGATTGATGGTCTCAGCTATGGAGCTCTTCGTAGAGACTCGTGAGAAGTGTGGAGTTCCCAAAGAGAACATCTACATGTTTGCCAGACCAGGAGCATTATCAGCTTATCGAGGGGGAGAGGGCATCCAGAAATTTGCAAGGGCGAGTGGCACAAAACATCCTGAGGTCTTTACCTCAACAAGGCTCAGAAAGCACATAGCAACAATGTCTCAAGTCCTAAATCTTCAGGAAAATTAAGCAGACCAACTTGCAAGAACCACCTAGATGAGACCCTTTGGTTGACCCGCCCAGGTCACACGTATCATTTTTCATCATACTGACCTACCTGATATTACACTGTCAAACGTTTTCTCTACTGTAACTATCAGTTAGAAACCAGCCCTTCTACACATGCACTTGAAAGAATGTATGTGAAAGAATGTCAGGACGAATAGTAGTCAATATGAAATATGTCAATATGAAATTTGTTTATACAAAAATGAATGTAAATATAATAATAATGGCAATATATACTATAGGATAACTACAATTATATCATAAACTGAATTATCACTATATATGTTATATATTGCAATAATATAATATATAATCATCAGAATGGTCTATGTTATGATGATAATGTATATAACATATAATATAATATATGTATAAACATAAATACAAACGGAACAAAAAACAGAGTCATATTACAAAAATAAAACCAGCCTGGCTCATTACCAGCAGAGGCTGTTACCCCACACTGTCCAAATTTAATGTTACTCAAATTGACTCGACTCATATAAATTCATGAATTTAAAATGTAACACGTTCTCATTGCTGGGGTGGCATTGAACTGAAAGTGGACGCAAAGCCAGTGATCATTGCACCAAGGAGAATTCCAGCTTCACTTAGGGAGCATCTGCAGAAAGAAATGGACAGGATGCGTGAGTTAATAGTCATCAGAAAAGTGGAGGATTGAGTGGGTAAACTCAATGGTGTATATGGACAAAAAGAGCAAAAACAAATAACTTGGAATACGCATGGACTCAGGAGATTTGCACAGGAACATTAAATGTGAGGACCATCAGTCCACCCCACAGGAGCACAATGAAAGGCTGACAAGAGTGAAAATGGACTTAAGCTGGACCGTGCAAACTATCAGTTCAGTGTGCAAGAAATGACACTCCTTGGAGACAAGTTCTCTGCTGAAGGCATTGAGCCAGATGAATATAAAAGCGATCCTTAACATGTCATCTCCTACAGACAAGAAAGAGGCACTCGGAATAATGTGAATGATCAACCTCATTGTTCAAGTTAATAGCAAACTTCAGCACCAAACATCAGCACTTAAGGAATTACTCCATGATTTCACATAATTCAAGTGGACAGTGAAATATGAGCATGAATGGAATGCTGTAAAGATGACAGTGACCAATTCCCCTCTGCTTGAGTACTATGATGCAACTAAAAGACAGAAGATTTCAACAGATGCATCAAAGGATGGGCTTGAGGCTGTCTTGTTGCAGGCAGATGGAGATAGCTGGAAGCCAGTTGCTTACGGTTCGAGATCAATGACTAAGACTGAAACTAAATATGCACAAATGAGTGCCTTGGATTAGCCTATGGACTAGGAATATTTCACTGTTATCTCTACGGGCTTCCCACTTTCACTTACTAAATGGATCATCGAACTCGTGCCATCATCATCAAGAAGAATCTCAATGAGATGTCGCCAAGAATCCAACTCATCATGAAATTACAAAAGGTATGACTTTGACTTCATGTACACTCGAGGCAAATACCTAGTGTTGGCATATGTACTACCATGAGCACCAAAGATGCCTCAGGAGAGCTCCACTGAGCAAGAGAATCACATAAACATGATAGCTGAGTGCCAGTGTCCGTTGTCAAAGCAAAACAAATAAGTTATGAAATAGTCAAAGACAAGGAGATTGAAAACAAGCACAGTGGATGGCCCAAAGGGTCCAGTCCAAAATATTATCACATCAGATCAGTTACTGGGAGACAACAGAAGTGTCATCCCACACAGCCTTAGGCCAGAGATACTGAGATGGCCACACGATAGACACCTTGGAATAGAGAAGTGCAAAAGGAGAGCCAGAAGCACTGTATATTGGTCTGACATTAAAAAGGACATTGAAAACATGGTAGGAAAGTGGGAAACGTGAAACAAATACCAGAGCAAACAGGCAAGGGAACCCATGAGGATTCCAGAACTTCCCACTGCAGTGTTTCCAGCAGTGTTATATTGTTAGGGTGGCCGCCTTGATGATAGATGTCCGTCCAAAAAAAAAAAATCCCATCCACATTTGTGAGCTATGGGTGAGAGCCATCATGGAAGCTAGTGCTGCGGGATGGCAGGCAGTGATGCTGTTGGTAGCACCAGGGCTCTAACTTTATGACCCCCAGACTATAATGGCAGGGCAAATACTGCAGATAGTCGCTGGGGGTCTCACACTGCGGTACTGCTCACCCCCGTTCACCGCTAGCGGGACAGGGCTATTACGTGTGTGTGTTATTATTCATTATTTATCTAAACATGTTCATAAACCATCCATCCATCCATCCATCCATCCATCCATCCATCCATCCATCCATCCATCCATCCATCCATCCATCCATCCATCTTCTTCTGCTTATCCTGGGCTGGGTCGTGAGAGCAGCAGTCTGAGTAGAGACACCGAGGGCTCCCAGTGGGACATGCCCGAAACACCTCCTGAGGGAGGCGTCCAGGGGCCATCCAATATAGATGCCTGAGCCACCTCAGCTGGCTCCTCTCGATGTGGAGGAGCAGCGGCTCTACTCTAAGCTCCTCCCGGGTGACAGAGCTCCTCACCCTATCTCTAAGGGAATGCCGGGATCTTGTTCTTTCGGTCATGACCCAAAGTTCATGACCATAGGTGAGGGTAGGAACGTAGATTGACCAGTAAATTTAGAGCCTCGCCTTTTGGCTCAGCTCTTTTTTCACCACGACAGACCTACACTGATCCGCCTGTCAATTTCGCTCTCCATCTTTCCCTCACTCGTGAGCAGGCCCCCTGTTATGATCTGAGTTAGATCGTGATTAAATGAGGACCCAAATGCATGACTCAAAACACAAATTATATGACTGATAGGGGATTTTATTAAAGAAACTAAAGAAAGAAACCAGGCTGAGAACTTAACTAAAGAGACGGGCAAAACATAGTGAACATATAACCGTGGAAAAACTCAAGGAGCAAAGGTGAACTACAACATAGACGAGACATGAGGATGTGAGCTTACCCCAGGGAGAACATGAGGAAAAGGACCACAAAGGAGAACTTAACACAGGGAACTTGAATACACACAAACTAAACTACAGCACAAGAAAATATGAAGAACAATGTGACTGGGAAGAACAAAGGGCATGAGAGAGCTAGGACACAGACAAGCTGACTAAATCAAAATGCACTGGCAACAAGACATAGGGCAGACGCAGACTTTAAGCACCAGTGATTAGGGGAGAACGAGACTGTGTGACATGAGGGAAGAGCAAGTGAGCAGACACACGGAAGGTCAGGCTTTCAAAATAAAACAGGAAACTGACAAGACAAAACCCCAGCACAGACATGACACCCCCGAGATATTAAAACCCCTCCACCTGAGGCAGGGACTCCATCAACCTGAGGGGGGCAAGCCACCTTTTTCTGGTTGAGAACCATGGCCAGGTGCTGGGAGATGAAATCCCATGGCTCCCGAACCAGACCTCCTCCAGCCCACTGCTGCCCCTAGAAATTCTGTCCATGAACAGAACCAGTGACAAAAGGCAGCCCTGTCGGAGGCCAACATACACTGGAAATGGGGCCAACTTACTGCCGATGTCCCTCCTTGTTTTTCCTCATGGGGTCTTCTGAACCATTCTTAGTCTGGCCTTGAATGGCCCTACCAGGAGTATATGACTCCCGACAACATAGCTCTCAGGGTCTTGAAGGCACACAAACCTCTCCATGGTGATCCGGTGATGGTTCCCGGAGGCCAAAGTTTCTTAATTGAAACACGAACAATGCATGAATCACTGAACTCTAGGTCTTTGTTGCATTTGGGTTCTGTCTCTGTCTCCACTCCCTCTGCACTCCTTCACCTGGAGCATGAGGTGAAAGTATCAATCTCTGTGGATGAACAGCTGCAGAGCATGAGGGTTAGTCTCCTTCCGCCTCCAGAGCACCAGGAGCATCAGATGGTTGGACCTTAGCATGTCAGAGGGGGCCGTGAACAGGATCACGCCACCCTTTTGTTCACTCTTCAACCAGCTTGCCAAGAGTCTGATCTACTACGATCCCAGATAAGGGGTGCTAAATTGTATGCTCCTGGTAAGATTTTACCTACTTGGTTTGCATGGGTTTAGCGGATGATCTACTAAGTCAAAGTGCCAAAGTGTGTAAACAGCAGTATTTAAATGAGGAGTTTGAGCTGCCAGCCTTTCCATCATGGCAAGGGCAGAGGAAATGCGAAGGCGCAAGAAAAAATTTGATTCCCTGGAGTTGGAAGTCCTTGTGGCTGAGGCAAACAAACACATGCGGCAGAACAAAGCACAAAGACTGCTGCTCTCGATCACTGGCTAGCAGTGATTGCACAAGAGGTGCAAGCAAGGTGCAAGCTAGGAGTGGAAGCTGTGGTGCAGACCCTGGCCAGTTCTTCGATGCGCTGCTACTACCCTTGGCATAGAGACATGCTGTTTCGAATTTTAGATCACAATGCCATTTAGGTGATGCTTACACAACATGAAGTTGATGGGATGAAATCTTTAGGCAGACTCAGGTGACAAGTGATGCATTGAAATAGGGACGTTAAACCATTGCAACCAAAATGGCCGACTTCCTGTCCAGTTATGACCATCAGTGCAAGAGACTTTTAAGTGCATCTGGACAAACTCTATAAGCCTACAATTTTTCATCTTTCTACGCCACAAAAAGCTTTATGGGGAGAAGGTTTTGAAATTTCAAGGTGGCGCTACAGAGACATTTAGTAACATCCATTGACAAGGCCATTACCTGGCTGTACAGGCATACAATGCAATTATGTCCAGCAGTTTTGAAGCTTATATGATAAAGTGCCTGCCCGGAGAAGAGCATTTTGAGATATTGATGATGAATAACCATGCGCTTTGTCCTGCGCTAGTGGCCACGTGAAAGAAGTGAAAAATCATCAAATTTTGACGTAACGTAGAAACCACGCGCTTTGATCTACAGAAATTCTTATGAAGAGTGTTGGTCACCATCGTCTGTGAATGATCTGCCCCTAATTTGAAGTCAATCAGGCAAAAGCCCTAGGAACAGCTTCGTCAAAAACAAGCAAGTCAAAATGGCCGACTCCCTGTTGGGCTGGGGGGTGGGGCTTCAAGAGGATTTTTTGTGCGCCTCAGTAAGTTCTATGAACCCACAAATTTCAAGCATTTAGACGAAACTCTGAAGTGGGGCTCGCCATTTTCAATTTTCTAGGTGGCGCTATTGCACAATTTTGCCCCATGCATTTTAAATGACTTCAAAATATGAAATTTTTTCGCCAATCCCAATGTGCATGCCAAAAATGGTGCATTTGAGAGCATGTTGAGGCCTCCAAAAAAGTGATTATTTTTTCCTAAGTATCATAATAAAAAATTCGCAACTTTGTTGCTTGAACTCTAAATATACAATTTCTACCAGAATCCTCTGCTTTCAACAATTGTTTAAAGTTTTATTAATGCGGGGTACCAATCGTGTCACTGGTAGTGGTGTCGCTGTAAAGTGGTATGAAAACCCACAAAAGTTTGGTGCACTAGTTTCTGTACTTTCCCAATTCGTCATGAGGACAGATTGCAACCTCTAGGTACTCAGATTTATTCTCACAAATTAAAAAACATGCATGTTTATGCTGATTAGAGACAAAATTGCTCTTTGGTGTATTGAGAGTGAATAATGTGTGTGTGTGTGTGTGTGTGTGTGTGTGTGTGTGTGTGTGTGAATGTGTGTGTGTGTGCGCGCACATGCCCTATGACTGGCAACCCATCCACGGTCTATTTCCTACCTTTGACCTATGTGATCTGGATAGGCTCCATCCGACTTTGTATGTTAAGATACAAGGCAGGTAACAAAATGGATGTAAAATGGATAGAATGGACTTCCCATTGTGGCCACACATCTTAAAACTGTGTGCTCATATTGCGTAAAGATAATTACGTAAGATAGATAGCTCCAGATAGATGACTTTCCACTGCAATTTGCTTCAAATTGTGCAAAAATGACTGACCGAGTTAATGCCTTGAGCATGTGAGGTTAGAAACTCCATTACAGGAACAATTTCTGAGCAGGAGAGAAATGAATGCAGAACTTGAGAAGCTACTTTCTTTTGCAGCAAAATAAATAAAAGAGAACGCCTCATATTCTGCCAGTGCAGACTGTGCCTAACCACCAGCAGCAAAGCATTTAGATGCAATCTGTCAAACAATCGTCAACAGCCATCAAGGGAAACTGTCTACATCAAATTGACAGGCAGTGTCTCAGGCAGCAGACATCTGTTCTGGTGGCAAATCCCTCTCTCTCACTCTCTCTCTCTGTCTCTCTCTCTCTCTCTATTCGTTCTCTCACATACTCACACTGACAAACACACATGCTCCCCATCAAGCCTGCCAGTGCAACAGTTCTCATCAACATTGCTGAACTGTTATGGTTGCAGCTCTCGGCCATGTTCCAGGCTGATTGGTCGTGTAACCTTTCAGTTGATGTCTGACTGTCGTGTCACATCTCAGCAAATAACACAATCCCCTCCCATCAGATAACACAACTTTGACATTTGTCTGTCTTTTTGTCACAGCAGTGTAATAAATGATGGATGTAGGGTGTTACATAAGGAAGAAAGTGGAGTGGAATAAGTAGAGCCCAACACTTATGACACGCCTAAATGAAACATTCCACCCAAAATGGAGCCCAAAATGGACTCAAATCTCTGAAATGTATCCCTAGATGCACACAAAGCTTGTCTTGTCTGGAGGAGTGGCAGACATCTGGTGCATGTCTGTATTTCTGCATTGCTGTAACAGCATTCTTATCAACACAGACTTGGCTCAGATGCTGTACATAGAAGGGTCTTGCAAGATGTCCTTTCTTCTTTGTCCCTGTCTTACAAACACATGCTCACTTTGGAGTTTTGCCAACAAGGCAAAGACAGTGTGGGTTAGAATGTAGCTTCTGTGTGAAATTAATTGCACTGACATTCAGGATTTAAGCCATTTCGTCTTTAAATTATACTGCTCAGTTGTGCATAAGGGATTTTCTTTTTTTCACAGCTTTCTGCTAATTGGATGTCCTTAAACTATAATTTAATTCACATTTACAGAGTGAGATTGCACCTAGATTGCATCCAAAGATTGTCTGTAACAGATGTATATTCTTTCAGTGCATGGACTGCTTTCTTATTCCAACAAATCTATATCAATAGAGACTGTGAAAAGAACAGCTTTTCGCAGTGTCTACATTGTTTGCCCAATCCCTCAGTTAATTAATAGCCAGAGGTTGAAGAGGTGGCAGACAATGATATAATCATACAACTGACTCCAACTAACTCAAGTACTGTCTGAATGGTAAAGTAAAAAAACAAAACACTGCAAAAGTGCTCACTGATATGGTTTTAACAGCTTTTAGGCAACACTAATCCTATATGCCATATGAATTTTATGGTAAGAGGCTCGATGCACCTGACTGAAGGCCTAGCAGGAGAATAATGAAGTTAAATACGTGACTCCTCACAAGTGAGAGTCTAAAGTAAAGCTTACCTTGTTAGTCAATGAAGTATTCGTAAAGTCACAGCTTCTACCACTCACATCCTGGCCCACCTCCATTCTGTGGATGCAGTCAGTCCCTCAGACACAATTTGCTGTTTAAAGAGCAGTGTCAGTACATCAGCATCAATATAATTTGATGCCTAACTAGCGGCATCATCATCAACCTCTATCATGACATTATGTAACCCCTCTTTGCTCAGTGAGGTTACAGGTAATGATGATATGTCAAATTAACAGTCAGAGATTAATCCTAGGAATCCTAGGAACACACACACACTGCATTGACAACGGCTCATCCGCGCACTGGATTTGGCGGCGCATCTGCACGCACCCTCCCTGGGCGCATCCAAGTGTGTGGGCTACAAATACACGGACATACAAACTTTATGCATCCTATAGAAAAACGTTTTTTGTCAACGCTACTACTACACCAATAAGAAGTTTGGCTGGCTGTTGATCTATGTTAGCGCTGCTGGGAGCAAATACATAGGGAGAACAGTAAAGTAAAAAAAAACATTAGAGTGATTGATATGCAGTTATCGGAGGCCAGTCAACACAAAAAGATGTAACAGCAGTGTCTAGGTTTGCCACCACAAAAAAATGGGACCCGCCCCTTCCGTTGCATGTCGGTGGCTATCTGTCTGTAGCTTTCCCCCTGTAAAGCTGCTCTCACTGGCAGGCTAGACATGTGCTCTGGGTGTCGCCTCGGATGTCTGGCTCACTCCTGGCTATTGGAAAGGGTTGAATGTCACGCTGCTGAGCTAGACTACGGAGGGTTTGAGGACGCACACTCCGGGACCATTTGTGACGGCGTGACGTGCCAGACCCCATTGTTCAACCTGACTGTGGAGGATGATGTCACTGCTGCATTGCCTGCAATGAATTAGACTGTTAAGTCTGCTCACCGTATGTGCTCGGCACTGGCTGAATTTCAGTTATTGTAGTCAGCTCACTGTGTGTTTCAGCCTTAGCCAGCCTTTCCTGTTCTCCCCTTTTTTAATTTTCATTTTTACTGTACCAATATTGTTGGCTGTGGGAAGGTAGGCTGCCACCTGTAGTGCGAACTTGAGGGACTTGGTTGGGCCCTGGTGTGGCATCTGCTCTGTGAGCCTAACCCTCTCTCCATTTCTTCCTTTCAGTCTGGGCTGTTCGATGGGGCAGGTGGCTGGATTCAGGTCCTGTTCATCGCCCACATCTCCCCTGCTTTGTAGTGGTAACGGTCACCTCACTGTTTGCTGTGGACACTCCCTGCAGTGCCTGTGTGTGTGTTTCTGTGTGTGTGTGTGGCTAGGCACCAGGGACCAGGGACATGTGTGTGTGTGTGACTAGGTATCCAGACCGGGAGCACATGTGGTGTGTCACCCTCTGTCGCGTCAACACGGAACATTCATTCAGGCATTCACTCAAGACACAGCCACGTGGCCTAGGCTCCGAGCCTGCAGGGGGCGGAGAGAGAGTTGGTGTTCTTAGGGTGACCAGGAAGTCAATCTGGGCTTCCTGTTGCGGCCATATCACCTGCATGCTTGCATGGAGAAAGGGGTTTTGTGAACAAGGGAGAAGCATCTAGGACAAGGAGGTGCAGAAGAATCACGCAACTGGACGGGGAAGATTACTCAGCTCACAGTCGAGACGCAACTGGTAGGAGAATGGGCATTGAAACACTTTGTCACTTTGATGTCTGAAACTGCTGAAGGAATTGCTTGGTTTGATCATGTTAACTGAAATTTACGGCCTGAGCATTCAAATCTGCTTGTTTGTATTATATTGTAGTGTTGATGGAATTGGAATGTTTGATGTTCTGGTTTTTGATTTTGATTGATCATACTGATTTGAGATTTTTGAATTTGAGTTTGTTGTGTTTGAACTGAAAGTAATTCAATGTTTCTTGTTTATTTTTTGAGGTTATCAACCTAATCAACCTGATCAATCCATCGACCAAACTCAATAAACAAAAAGAAAAGGAAGATTTGAGTTGTACCTCTGCGTCCTTTAGACTAGGCTCTTTTCAGTTTGAGCAGGAACTGAGTAAAGTCTCAATAACTTGACAGTTGATAACCAGCGTGGCAGTGAAGACAAGGATTAAAGGCCTAAAGTCCAATAAGCTGTCGACGCAGAGGAAGACTTAACTGCAAGAATGGCGAAGGAAGTTACTGGGAAGACAGTGAAGCAGCTGAAGCAGGAGAGAACATTAGCTAAGAGCGTCTTCACCAAGCATGCCAACTTCCTGAGTAGAGCGGCTGGAAACCTGACCAAGAGTGAACTACAAGAGGAGTTCAGAGAGCTCATGTCTCATGCAAGGAATGTCAGCGAGAGCAATGACGACTACAAGGTCGGCCTGCTGGCAGATATTGAAGTTGAAGCTGAAGTAGAGGGCGAAGAAGTGAAACTAGACGTACAGCTGCAGACAGACATAGAGAAGACCATGGAGGACTGCGACGCAAGACTGGAAGAGGTCAGAAACATAGTCCAGACCAACCTCTGGTCAAGATATGGAGAAGAGGAGTTGAAGACTGCAATTAAAGAAGCAGAAGCAGCCTGTGATGGACTTCGTGCTGTTGCAGTTTCTGCTGTGAACAAAGACGGATACGAGCTACAGTTCGATGGAGTGAAGAGACTTGTCCAAGATGCAATTACAAGCCTTGCCGGTTGGGAGATATGGATTCCAGCAGCACAAAAAGTAAATTTCGATGGCAGAGTGAAGGGGATAAGAACATACAGCAACCAACTAGAGGCCAGATGGGCAGAATTCCTCATAGCACAAAGAATTGCAGAAGAGGAGAGAAGAGTTCATGAAGCACCTGCACCTGCACAAGCTCTACAGGCACAGCCAGCTCTGCCACAGCCAATCCTGAAAATAAAACCCACCACCTTACCAAGATTCCATGGCTTCAAAAGAAACTACCATAGATGGAGGAAGGATTGGGAGAGCCTCCAAAGGCAGGGGGAGCCAACTGGTTCAGTTGAAGCAAAGAAATTCCAGCTCCTGGACAGTGTTGATGAAAGGATAAGAAGAGACCTCCGATTGTCTACCTACAATACTGCAGAGGATATGTTCAGAGTGCTCGAGAACAGATATGGAAACAAAACAACAATTGCCCTGGAAATAATAGAGGACTTGGAAAAAATTCCCCCTTTAAAGCTGTGCCAGCCCAGGAAAGTAATTGACATGATCCAATCTGTAGAAAAGGCCCTGAATGACCTCACAGAGCTCGGCAACACTGGAGCTATCAAGAATCCTCTCATAGTCAAGTCAATAGAGAGCAAATTGCCAGATAGCATGAAGAAAGACTGGCTCGTTTTCATGGTAAATCCAGAAAATGCCATCACACCAGACAATCACTTTGACAGTCTCCTAAAATTCCTGAAAACTCAAGAGGAAGTTCTTGAAAGGCTAGAGCAGCTTGGAGTAGGGGAGAAGCCTGACAAAAAGTTTGCTTTCGCAGAGAAGAAATACGCCTCGACTCGGTCCACAAGGAGAGGTGGATGTGTTGTCTGTGGAGATGGAAAACACAGAGACAAGATTTTCTTTTGCAAACGGTTCAAAGAACTGAAGCCTAACGAAAAAATTAATGCTGTGGAGAAAATGGGAGCATGCAAGAGGTGCCTAGCATGTCATGATGAAGAAAATGAGTGTAAAGATACTTGTGTAGGAACCCAGACTGTAGAAGAGGGAGTTCTGCGGACCACCATTTCTTTCTTTGCCGGAGAGGAGACTCTAGAAGGAGTGAAACAGACAGACCACAGAGGCCAAACGTGAGTAGGCAAAAGTTCACCGAAGACCAAGAGAAATTTGTGTCTGAACTCTCCCCAGAGATGGCAGAAAAGTTTAAGAGAGCTTTCACAAACATCACTGCAAAAACTCTCGCCACTGACAAGCCTGGAGTGATGGAGTCAAGTGCACTGCAAGAGCTACCTGTCATTCTCATGCTGCTAGAGGTAACTGCCAATGCAGGAGAGAAAATTGGAACACTCATAGACTTAGCCTCAGACACCAACTACATTACCCACAGAGCTGCCAGAAGACTGAACTTGCGCAGTGAAAAGATCACACTGGTCGTTCATGGGGTTGGAGGAATGGCCATGAAGGTCAAGACCAAGAGGTACTTCCTCAGAGTGAGGGTTAAGACGCCCACAGGGATGGAGAGGGCTCATGAGCTTGTCTGCTACGGCCTAGATGAAATTGCCAAAGTGCACAGGAGAATCAAGCCCGAGCAGCTTGAAAAGTTTTTCCCAGAAACCAGCCTAGAAGACCTGCATAGACCAGAGCGCATCGAACTCCTCATCAGCCACTGCGAGGGAAGGCTTGCTCCACAGAGGGTAAAAGTAATCAGAGACCTTGTCCTATGGGAGGGCCCCTTAGGAAAGACTGTTGGCGGAGCACATCCAGATCTCTTTGAGGAAGTAGAAATGGCTGCCCACACATCTGAGACGCACTTTGCCCATTCCATGAGAGCCACAGCGGTGAGGTATCAAGAGCTCACAGAAGAATTAAAGGCTGAAACCAGGACCACTGTGGCCAACAGAGAGTTTATTGACTGGTGGAAGTGGGATAGCATAGGAGCAGCGTGCGAGCCAAGATGTGGAGGATGCAGATGTGGCAACTGTCAGCCAGGGGGCAAGGAAATGACACTAAGTGAAGAAAGAGAGCTGGAAATCATTAGAAAAGGCCTCACCTATGTTAAAGCAGACGCTCACAGCAGTGAACCACACTGGGACACAAAGTATCCGTGGATCGAGGATCCATCGTCTCTGCCCAACAATAGAAGTGGAGTGGAGGCCACTTTTCTGAGAACAGAGAAGCAACTCAAGAAAGAGCCAGATTGGAGAGTGGCATATGGCGCTCAAGTCCATGAGATGGTGGAAAGGAGAGCAGCGAAGAAACTCACCAAAGAGATGATTGCCAACTGGAGGGGGCCAGTATGGTACGTCAGCCACCTGGTGGCGCCAAACCCACATTCCGTCACCACGCCCGTGCGTCTGGTATGGAACAGCAGCCAGAAGTTCAAGGGAATCAGCATGAACGACCTCCTGCTGAAGGGGCCTGACGTGCTCAACCCCATCCGAGCAGTGCTACTCAGGTTCAGAAGAGGTGTGCATGCTGCACTCGGTGACATCAAGAAGATGTATAATTCTGTGTGGTTAGAAGACCTGGAAATGCACCTCCACAGATTTCTCTGGAGAGACGCAGAAGATGGAGAGATTGAAGAATATGCCATCACCAGAGTCAACATTGGCGATCGACCAGCAGGGTGCATCGCACAGCTGGCCATGAGAGAGACCGCAAAGCTGTCTATGTTTGCTCACCTGGAGGAGGAATGTAGGATCCTAGAAGAGGACTCTTATGTCGATGATGTCCTAACATCCCGCAATGACCTGGAAAAGCTGAATGAAAACACCAAGAGAGTAGAGGAAATTCTGAAGGCAGGCGGATTCTTCCTCAAGCCCTGGGTCCGGTCAGGCCAGAGTGGGAGGCAGGAGCATGTGTCAGGGGAGCCACAGCCATCATCAGACAGAGTGCTTATCCTTCCAAACCAAATGAGAGAAGAAGACAGCAAAGCTCTGGGGGTCGGTTACCTTGTTGTAAGTGACAGACTGTACCCAATGACCTCAATCAACTTCTCAAAGAGGAGGAAGAAAATGAGAGTGGGTCAAAATCTCCTGGAAGAAGAGGTGAGAGGAAAAACTCCAAACCCACTGACTAGAAGACAGTTGCTAAGCCAAGTAGCTAGCCTGTATGACCCAATAGGCCTTGTCACACCGGCTAAACAAAAGGGTGCCATTCTAGTCAGGAGAGCATTCCAAGAAGCTGGAAGCAGCGCCACCCGAGACACCTGGGACAAGCCACTGTCTGACAAGTTAAGGGAAGAAGCCATCCAGCTGTTTGAAGAATACACACGTCTCAGCCAGATCACCTTCCACAGGAGCCTCACACCAGGTAACTGGATTGGGAAACCATGGGGAGTAACATTTTCTGATGGAAGTGACCAGAGCTATGGCGCCGTGGTGTACTTCAGATGGGAGACGACACAAGGCGTTGAAGTCAGACTGTTTGAATCCAAAGCAAAGCTCACACCACTCGACCAGAAGGGAGAGCCAGTGAAAGCTGAGATCTGTGGTGCTGTCTACGCACAGCACCACAGATCAGTCGTATGGAGATTGGGAAATGGCTCCATCTGCTCGACAGTCAAACTGTGTTGGGAGCAATCCAAAGAGACAGCTACGGATAT
Organism: Karalla daura; assembly: GCA_029224185.1. NCBI lineage: Eukaryota > Metazoa > Chordata > Actinopteri > Chaetodontiformes > Leiognathidae > Karalla > Karalla daura. The sequence goes on from CM055194.1 coordinate 2,758,742, forward strand.
CAAACATTCTTTGCTAACAGAGTTGGATAAATCCAGAAATCCACATCTGTCAATGACTGGTGGTGGATCTCGGGTGACCTCAATGTTGCAGACATCATAACAAGAGGTGCAGCTCCAGCGGACCTCCAAGAGAACTCTGTGTGGCAGAATGGACCTGAGTTTCTAAAGCAACCTGTGGAAGAGTGGCCGAAAAAGTCTGCCAAAGAAATCGCAGCCTACGCCAAAGAAGGCATAGACAGACTCCAAAGGAAGTCCTTCTCAGCAGCACTGACCAGGTCACAGGTCAAGAAGAACAGAGGTACTGTTCCATCTGGTGCAGCCATGCCAAGTTCCCCAGTCACAGTCAAAGACGAAAAGGACGATGATGTACTGCAAAGCAGTCCAGAGGGGAGCAAACACAAGATTCCAGCCCGAAGACCACCTGCTGGTTCTGCAGTAAGACAATTGATTGACATGAAGAAGTTCAGCAGCTTAACCAAGTTGATCAGAGTCATTGCCTGGGTATGGAGAGCTGCAATGAAGTGGAAGATGGTGCTAAAAAAGAGCTCAGTCACTGCCTCAAGTAGACCAAAGTGGGAGGAAATTTCTTCAGCAGAAGTGAAGTCCAGAGCCAAACAAGTTGTACTTACCGTCAGTGAGTGTGAAGATGCACAAAGAGACCTCTTCCTCGCAGCTCAAGAGGATGCAGTCTTCCATGACACCACCCTCAACAGACTTGCTGTGTATAAAGATGCTGAAACTGGCCTCTTAGTCTGTGGAGGAAGATTTCAGATCTTTAATGATGAGCAAACCACTGTACCGATCTTACCTTATGATTCCTGGTTATCCACTCTGCTAGCTCAAGAAGCCCACAATGCCAACCATGAAGAAATTGCGGGCACGCTACTTCGGATGAGAAAGAAAGCCTGGGTGGTAAAAGGCCGAAAAGTGGCTCAGAAGATTGTTGACAGCTGTGTGACATGCAGAAAGGCCAGAGCCAAGAAATGCCAACAGATCATGAGTGACCTCCCGTCTGAGCGAATAACACCTGCCAGGCCATTTGAATATACAACTGTGGATCTATTTGGACCTTATGAAGTGAAGGACAAGGTCAAAAAGAAAGTAAGGCTCAAGGTTTGGGGAACTGTTTTCTGTTGTATGGCATCCCGAGCTCTGCACACAGATGTTGTCAGTGACCAGTCATCTGAAGGCTTCCTGCTGGCCTACAAGAGGTTCACTGCGCTCAGAGGGCACCCGAAGAAACTGTGGTCAGACCCTGGAAAAAACTTTGTGGGAGCCAGACCTGCCCTAAGAGAACTGTACCTCTTCCTAGACCAGCTGAAAAAGTCTGAGATTGAAAATGAAGCCTCCAAGCATGGAACAGAATGGAGCTGGAAATTTCACCCTGCTGATTCCCCTCATAGGAATGGAGCTGCAGAGGCGGCTGTTCGTACGGTGAAACGCGCTCTACACAACCTAGGAGGAGATGGATGCTTTACATGGAGTGAGTTCCAAACCTTTCTATACATGGCTGCTAATCTTGCCAATGAGAGACCCATAGATGCCAGAACCCAGAGTCGGGAGGACTGTGTAGACTACATCAGCCCAAATTCCCTTCTGCTTGGAAGATCTGGACCCAGAGGAGATCTGGGTAGCTTTGAGTTTGAAGGCTATGCCTACAAAAGATTAAAAATGATCCAAACTGAAGTTAACCGGTTCTGGAGGAAGTGGAGTCAGTTAGCAGGGCCTAATCTATTCATTAGAAGTAAGTGGCACACGGCACACAGGAACGTGGCTATTGGAGATGTGGTCTGGCTGGCCGACCAGAACGCTTTAAGGGGTCAGTATAAACTTGCCAGAGTCATCAGTGTCAACACTGACAAGAAGGGCATCGTCAGAGATGTTCATGTCCGAACCTTCCCCAGTTATCCAGTCCCAACCATGAAATCAGCTCAAAAAGAGAAAAAGAAACTCTCAACCAAAATCCCCTCTACAGTTCTTCATAGGGACGTCAGACGTGTCATCATCCTACTACCTGTAGAAGAACAGAAGCAAAACCATGACTGAATCTGACACTGTGCATCCATGACTGGTGTGACCTCCCTGGGTTCAAGAACCAGGAGGTCAAGTGGGAGGTGTCGCGTCAACACGGAACATTCATTCAGGCATTCACTCAAGGCACAGCCACGTGGCCTAGGCTCCGAGCCTGCAGGGGGCGGAGAGAGAGTTGGTGTTCTTAGGGTGACCAGGAAGTCAATCTGGGCTTCCTGTTGCGGCCATATCACCTACATGCTTGCATGGAGAAAGGGGTTTTGTGAACAAGGGAGAAGCATCTAGGACAAGGAGGTGCAGAAGAATCACGCAACTGGACGGGGAAGATTACTCAGCTCACAGTCGAGACGCAACTGGTAGGGGAATGGGCATTGAAACACTTTGTCACTTTGATGTCTGAAACTGCTGAAGGAATTGCTTGGTTTGATCATGTTAACTGAAATTTACGGCCTGAGCATTCAAATCTGCTTGTTTGTATTATATTGTAGTGTTGATGGAATTGGAATGTTTGATGTTCTGGTTTTTGATTTTGATTGATCATACTGATTTGAGATTTTTGAATTTGAGTTTGTTGTGTTTGAACTGAAAGTAATTCAATGTTTCTTGTTTATTTTTTGAGGTTATCAACCTAATCAACCTGATCAATCCATCGACCAAACTCAAACAAAAAGAAAAGGAAGATTTGGGTTGTACCTCTGCGTCCTTTAGACTAGGCTCTTTTCAGTTTGAGCAGGAACTGAGTAAAGTCTCAATAACTTGACACCCTCATTCTCAGGACAGATAACCTACCCCTGATGCTGCTCCAGTTAGATTTATAGTTGGTTGGGTGGCACCCCCACCTTCCCACAGTTCCTCCAGGGGGCATTTTTACCCCCCCCATGTTGCTTTTCTTTTATTCTATTGTAGCCAATAAAAGTATTGAAAACTAGAACTTCACTTCTCTGTTTTCACTGACGTAGTTGCATGGGGGACCGCAATTTGGTGCATAGGAGCATGCCAAATATCTGGCAGGCAGGGAGTTCATAACCACAGTTCTTAACAAATCTGATGATCAGCCTGAGAGTTTCAGAGCGTTTCCCTCCCTCCTTAATGCCACTCAAGACTTAGACCAAACAGCCAGTGAAGGGTTAGGTTTCCTAGTGAAATGGCTAGGAAGGGAATAATTTGTGTAGTGCATGTTTCTTACCCTGAAGTTGCACTTCAGATGACTTGGACAAGGCTTGGAGAATGCTATGCCACCCCTGAAGTGATTGAGAGTGCTCTGTTCAATCAGTAAGACAACTTTCCCCATCTCACTTCAAGGGACAACAAACTTGGAGATTTTATGACCGGGGCCCTGTTCCATCAAGCAGGCTTACCAGTTAAACCAGGCTTATTTGCTAAGCCTGGCTTATTTTCCAGGGAATTCTGTTCCATAAAGCAGGCTTAGCCTAGATCAAACTCAGTTACCACAGCAAATTATGCTGGCAGACTAGCCTGGTCCGGACCAGGCGAAAGGTCAAGTTTAGACTCCCATGCTCATGTGAAGCCTGTGACACCTTGCATCCCAGAGCATGATCCTGAGACGCAGATCCTGATTTTACCCTCATACGTGTCCACAATTTGAGACAGCAAATCAATGGGCCCATGGTGCACCTTTGCGCAGCGTTTGGATTTAGGTTGGGTGATTGTGGGGGAAGTTTGCATTGGGAATGCTCACTGGGGAGGTGCTCAAGACAAACTTGGATGCGGTGTGTTCATGAGAACGGAGAATGATAACAAACCTTTACTTTGTCTTTTGAAGATGAATGTGATGGAAGAGGAGATCCAGTGAGATGAAAAGAACAGTTGGACCGCTTCCCTACCATACAGGTAGCCAAGGGCACACCTGCCACAACCGTACTCAAGCCCTCTCCCGCCTCCATTCCTTGCGACGTACACTGGACAAAAATCCAGAAAGAACAATTTTTTGCCTTCATGGAGAAACCTTTTGAAAATGGACATGCAGAGGACGCTCCCGTTCTTCCTCAGGATGCAGAGTGCTGCTATTTACCCATTTTGGGAGTGTACCACCCTCAAAAGCCAGGCCAACTACAAGAAGGTGGTATCTCTCTTAACAATGCTTTCATACCCTGACTTGAACAACTCCCTCCTTAGAGTACTGCTCAGATTCAAAAAGGAGCTTGTTGTACTAACTGCTGACATCGAGCAAATGTTCTGTGGATTCTTGGTGAGAGAAGACCATGGGAACTACTTGAGATTCCTCTGGCACAAAGACAATGATCTGACTAAGGAGGTAGCAGAGTTCAGAATGTGAGTACATGTTTTTTTTAACAGCCCTTCACCTGCAGTTGCTATATATGGCCTGCGAAAAGCTGCCCAAGCTGCCCAAACCATTCACTCGCCGTGGACTGCTTTCCACTACCAATAGCCTTTTTGATCCATTAGGTTTGGTTGCGCCAGTGACCATCAAAGGGCAAGTCCTCCTCAGAGAACTTTTTTGCTGACATTCACGAGTGGGACACCAAACTTCCTGCAGACAAGTTGAACATATGGAAGACATGGAAGGAATCACTAAAGGACTTGAGTAACCTCCATCTTCCGCGCAAACATACAGTCTTTTTCTGATGCTTCAAACTGGACAATAGGGGCAGTGGCTTACTTCAGGGTTGGAATAACAGATGGGCAGTGCAGGGTCGGCTTTGTGCTTGGAAAGGCGACACCAGCTACTCAATCAGAGCCCACCATTTCTTGCCTTGAACTGTGTGGAACCGTGTTGGCTGTCGAGATGGCTTTGCTGATCCTCGATGAGCTTGACCACCAGCCAGATGCAGTGAGGTTTTACTGTGACAGTAAAGTTGTCCTTGGTTATATATACAATGAGTCAAAGAGATTCTTTGTGTATGTACACAATGTGGTTTACTAGACCAGAGTTTCTTCACAAACCGCTTCTGGGTGAAACACAGAAGACCTTTAAGTTGGTGGATTGTGAAACAGACGCAGATGTGAGACCTCAGCTAACCACTCTTGTTACTCGCATAGGTGAATGCAAACTTGCTACGGGACGTTACCTACCTTTCTCCGCTTGGGAGTCTTTGCTGAGGGAAATTTCGTCGTTCAAGTCTGACTCACCTGCTACATGTAAAGGATGGCATCTATGCAGCAGACTTCGTACTGTGGAGGAAGTCATGTCACAACATTACTGGTGAATCATTACCACAGCAAGGTCAAACACCAGGGACGACTATTCACCGAAGGTGCAATCAGAGCTGCAGGTCTGTGCATTGTTGCTGGCAAGAGGCTGATAAGTTCAGTCCTTCATGGCCCCGGATAAGTGGAAGAAGATGGATGGACATTCTCAAGGCCCATCTCTGAGGTGGTCCTACTTCTGGCGAAAGAAAACCAGAAGTAAAGACAGTTATGTTTGAAGTGGCATCAGTAAATGCCAGGCGGAGAGTGTTCTACCCTGTATGTGATCAATTAAATGCTGATGTAATGCTAAAAAATTACTTTGAAATGTATTTATATGGTTTCTGTTTGTATGTATTTTACGGCATTTTTATTTTGACAGTCTGCTGAAATACAGGAAGGAGGATCAAAGGCCACATAGGGAGAACAGTACAATGAGCTCAGTTTGAATCTTGTTGGGGCCCTTTTATTTTGTTGGGAGGAGGGTAAACTTCTGTTGTGCATCAACGCTGGCTTTTTTGTTTGAGGTGCTCTCATCCAGCAGTTGTTCAGGAAGCTGCCCAGTCTGCTGTCTGCTGCCCGGGCTGCTGTCAAGCTGCTGGGTCAACTGTCAAGCTGCCGGGTCAACTGTCTGCTGCTGGTCTCTCCTCGACTATAGGATGAACTACCAGTGGTGTTGATGTCTTCTCTCAACATCAAACCCCCATTGAATCACATCCACTCAAAAAACCTGACCTATTGAACCGGTCACATTCATTTATTTCAATAAAATTTAATTATATAGGGAACACGTGACTACTTATATATGTCATTCTACTCTTGTAAGTCTGGCATGTTTGCTTCCACAATCTCAAAATTCCCCCTTTGTGTATCAAATTTCTATATCAAAATATTTTTCCTGAACTTCTATTTATAATGTATACTACTATGTCATGCACAACTTGGCTTCTAGATTTCTGGGATTGTGCAGCAGGTCACAAATTGATTTGTGATTTTATGATGCTTTTCTGTTTCCGGACTTTTAGAGGTTTGCTCATCTCATGAGTGTTCCTGATTTTAACTAGAAGATAGGGTGACTAATTTAGTAAGACTTTTATGAATTAGTCTACAATCGCATCATAGACTTTAGAGTCAAAGTGTCTCCTGTCATGTAACACATTATGTTTCTTTCATTCTTCAGACAGACAGCACTGAGACGAATGGACTCCTGTTGCCCTCAGCTTTTGACCTGCCTATGCTAACTGTGCAGTCCATACATCGAGAGGCAGTGCAAACTGCACAGGTAAGATGCAACACCGCGAGCAACCCTGAACACATCCTCTAAACTATTTTACATAACTGTTTAGATGTGACATAATGGAGCCTTTTAGCATACCATTTTCTGAAGGTGCGGTAGGTCAGTCATCTGATACTCTAATAATCAGGTTTTTTAATTATTTGTTTAATGTCTCGTTGGCTGTGTTGCATCATGGGAAACAGGATCCTGTATTATTTTGACCTTAACACAAATACTTGTGACTTACAGAGATGCACTGATAGCCTCTCTTAGGTGCATATACAAGTTCACAGCCTCATATGGATCTGTTGGTAGATTCAGATGGGATTCAGTCATAAAGATATTGCACAGATCATATACATCCAGATCGCATGGTATGGTCTGGCAAAAGTTGCATTGGCTTTTGCATAGTTGGACATTTTCATTTTCAACTGGGGAAAGGAAGTCTCTTGTCCTGTAAAGTTCAGGCAAGGCATGCATCACATTAGGCCAACCGCTGGGGACATTTATGTTCTTTGAGGGCCTGATGGTGTGCACGTTCCAAACCTATGCAGTGTCATCCAACTCATCTTGTTAAAAAAATATACAAATACATTTAAGGACTGTACATACATGTAAACTTAAATGAGTATTAAACTACAGCATTAACCCTCTTCTCTCTCCTGCTCATCTGCTGTCTGTCTTTTTCTCCCCTCTCACATCTTTACTTCCTTTCCATTTCTGTCCTTTCCCTGTCTTTTTCTCTACTATCCCTGTCACTCTCCCTTCCCTTCTCTCTGGCTCTGGGGTAGAGATAGAGACAAGGCCCCATCTCTCCTCTTCATCTCCCTGACCCCCCTCTGCCTTCTCTCCTCTCCCTGTCTTTCTCTTCACCTTCCCTCCTCTTTGTCTCTCTGCCTCCCCTCTTGCTCTGATATACACAGGCAGACATATGAAAACATTATAATTCATGAACTCACCTGGATGAGTCCCATGCAACAAAACTGAAGGAGGCTTTTGTCCAGAAATCCACCATCAAAGAACCCGTTGTCCCTGAGGTCGGCGAACAAGGATAAGCAGAACTCCACGCACTGGTTGCAAAGAAAACCCCACCAATATTAAATTCTTTGATTGGTGGTGCTGGCTCCATCCAAGTAACTGTCAAGGGTGCTGTCTGAGGGAGTGGGGATGAGGAAACGCTGGAAGCCTATAACATGGCCATTTTCGGTTCCAAGATCGTTCGAGGGCAGCCCCCTAAGCGCTGCACTACCTCTATGTAATAACCCCCGATCAACCTTGGGTCACTACTTGTTGTGTAGGCATTGAGCCACATTATTTTCCTCGAGAAACCATCAATACTTCCATTGACACAAATGCCATATGGCTTCAGTTTATCATAAGAGTCAATGTGCCAAATGAAGTTTGGCCCTTTTGAAAAGTAGCTCCGTCGTCTGAGACGTCTTGCCTGCCTTAACAACACTCCCCTCGGATCCAGCTCCTTCAACACCAAGCGCACATCCTCTTTCCTCACTCATAGTCCATGTTCTCTGCGTTTAGCAAACATCCACCTATAACCGTGAAGCTGTCCAGAGTATAGCATTTGGTTGCTAATGATTCAATCAGGATTTGAGGCCAATCTCAAAATAAAACTCTATGAATCTCTCCCATGGGTGAATGCGCTCCATTGTTGTGTTTGTTTACATTCTGACCCGGAAGTACGTCAATTTAAATAAAACTTTTGCGAGATCTCGCAAAAGTGCAACTTTTTTTTTTCCTTCCATGTCCCTTTAGGGGCTCCGTAGTTGCACGCCAGGTTGCACAAATAAACAAGGTAAAAAGAAAGGTACGTTGGTAGATGGGACCCTCCAGTTGTTTGTCACTTGTGCAGGGATCACTCCATATCAGGTAAGTAGCGCAGTTGGCCTGTGTGAAGTCATGATGCAATGTCGATCCTGTCTGCTCAGGGAACCGCAGTTCACCCTTTAAGTACCAGCTATCACTCAGACACATACATACATATATACATACATACATTCACACCCAGACTGAGTGCCTCTGTTTTTCTCTTAGATTAGATTTCTATTCATGAAGCCTGGGCTACGCTTACATAGCTGCATCACAACCAAAATACGTGTGCATTTATGTAATATAATATGCAGCACACAGTTGTTCAGTATATTAATTGTATTGATTAATTCATTAATTAATTGTACTACACCACCCACCCTGGTGGTGTTGACAGTTTCCTCCCTGCTAGGGTCAATATCTTTTTCTTTTACACAATTTTTGCATGCTGTATCTTGAAACTGAAAAAAAATGAAAATGGGTTGTGAACTTTTGACCTTTGTGACTGGAGTGATGGTCCTCTAACCTGACATCAAGATAATAAATAAGATTTGACACATGTCACAGATGCACCACACCCTACTGCATACTGTTTGAATTGGCTATGGCATCTGACCTTAAACAAAAAGTTCTGTCAATCAGACACACACACACAGACGCACACACATAAAAACATACTGGCACACAAAAATAAAAATATAGCATAAAAACACTATGCTAATCTCCCTCCTAAATGTGAACCTAAATGTCATTTTCACAGGTAAATATCATTTCATGTAGCTTCAAACTTGCCTCTGCAAATGGTTTACTCATTTGTGTTTTAATTCAACCTAACTCATAATTATAAGGACAGCGTGCGCAAGAGTGATGTCCACCGACCACTTAAACAGTTCAGTCATCACATGATGAGATCTATGTATTGCATGTTAATTTCTGACAAAAAGTGCTGATTTCACTTCCCGTCAGAGGTAAGGGGTGGAGCTGTAACGGGCCTTAAGAGAGCACCTGTGAGCCAAGGTGTGAACGAGTGCGTGCAGATGAAGGCAACAGAGAGGAGAGAAGAACAGTGAAGAGACAAGATTGAGGAGCAAATCCACAAAAATCTCTGGAGATGGAGTTGCAAGCCACCAAGTAATTCAGGCACTTGTGGAGAGTGTGGCAAGGCTGGCAGAGATCCAGCCTTCAGCCTGGCATTTCCAAGCATACTGAACTGGTCTGGCTAATTACCCTCCAGATAAGTGTTACAGCCTACCCAATCTCCTGGTTTCTTTTTTTCCTCTCACTCCTATCCACCTCATCTCTCAGACCCCACAAACCCTCTCCCTTTACCCCATTTCTCATCTGCCCCTCTGAACCTCACACACACACATACTCACAAACTCCCCCTGAACTCAAACTTTTTGAACAAACTGTAGAGCCGAACTATTTGGACTAAAACATTTCCCTCTTCCACACCCACTCAACTTCACAGACTTTAATGGACCCAAATGATTTCATTAAGTGTCTAATTACCACAGCGATTTGCTTTTTGTTTATTATTTAAATGTGATTTCCTTGTTTTTTTTTTGGTGTTTTTTATGAGGGTCTGATGAATTTATTTGTTTATTTTGTGTGCTGTTGGAATTATTTTTATTAAATAAATCCTATTTACACTTAAACTTTGGAAGTGGTTTATCTGTTTTGTTCAATTCCCCAATTAACTCTCCATTTACAGGTTTTATGTTGAGCAGAGTGTTTTTTATTTTCTTTTCTCTTATTCTTGTGACTAGGGTAGGCTAGCCGGATTTATTATTTTTTTATAGGTGAAAACAGAGATACATCATTATTTAATTATATAGCTGACAGGTTGTTAGATGCTCCTGTCTGGTGCCCAACCTTAATATTTCAATGATCTGTTTTCGGCCCTACTCTACAAATTATGTGCTCATGATATAAATGGACCATCAGCTGACAACCATCATCATCCTTAAGAACTTGTAATGTAAGTGTGAATTCAAAACAAAAAGGCTTACTGGGTTGCGTCATTCCTAGGGACCGTCCTCAGTGTCCAGTTCCTATAAATGCATTAATCAAATTTTACCCGAAAGTTTGGTTACCAATGAATGACAAGCTGTTCTCCCTTCGCCTCCATTCGTGGGCACTCTCCCCGTACACACTTTCCCTTTTCATTATTATCTCCCCCCAGTGGATATTTTACTCTGCCCTAGTTTTATGGAAAGTTGCAACAATGAAATAACTGTTTTTGGCATTGAACTATGTCTCTGCCTCCGTGCAAACAACCTGAGTGTCTTACTCCTTCAGTTAGTCCAATTAAAGAATTCCCTGGGTGAAACTCCTAGGGTGCCATTGTTTGGCAACAATTAGTGATTACACATCAACCTAGAAACTCCTAATCTTCCTTGTGCTGCCACACTTCCATCTTCTGTCTATCAGCCTTGTCTAACAGCCTCTAACTTAACTAGGTTCCGCGTAACAAAGTTGCAAGAACCCTCTTAAAACTGCTGTGCTTCTTTTTAGGGTCTGAGCAACAAAGTTGCAAGGAACCTATTGTATCTGTACTGTTTCTTTTTTATTATTAGGGTCCGAGCAACGAAGATAACTCTCCTGTTTCTTTTTATTATTAGGGTCCAAGCAACAAAGTTGCGAGAACCCTATTAAAACTCTCCTGGTTCTTTTTAGGGTCAGAGCAACGAAATTGCGAGAACCCTATTAAAAACTCTCCTGTTTCTTTTTATTAGGGTCCGAGCAACAAAGTTGCAAGGAACCTATTGTATCTGTACTGTTTCTTTTAAGGGTCCAAGCAACGGAAGTTGCAAGGAACCTTTTGTATCTGCTGTGTTTCTTTTTTATTATCATTATTGTTATTATTTTTCCTTCCTAAAGTAAATTGCGTTTCAGGAAGCCTGAACATGCTCAAAAACTCGGCATGCACATAGAGACAGGCAAAAATGTACATGTACAAATATCGCTGAAAATGCATAGGGCAAGTACTGCATGTTTTGCAGTAGTTGATGGTCAATAGCAACCTTAACACACTGACTGTAATTAACAACTTGTTATTAAAGTGTGATTATTGTACCAGAAAGCGTGTAGTTATTGAACCTGCACAACAATTGCTAATCCAGGTCAGTGGTCACCTCCTTCAGATCAAGACTAGAGGTCATTTGACTGACTGGTTAACCTGGTTACTGGTCCCTGGCTTACAGGGTGGTGCCCCGACTAAAAGTAATAATAATAAGCTAGTAATCTAGGTGTTCCTCCACTAGGGCTCAGTAGCTGGCATTCTGAGTGAGCTGCATTTGAGCTGTCTCTATTTGAGTCGCTCCCAGATTGGCTGACTGGACTGTCCAAATATTGTATAATAATCGTTGTCATAGTCACCACAACTGTGAGAGTGAAAGTGCCTGAACCTGCACAAGCTCTTGGTGATCTTAAGTTGAAATACATTTACAGTTTACACGTATCGATACATAATTTTGATGTTGTGATTAACCATGTAAGATGTTTTTCCGCTCATACATTGTACTGGTGCATTGTATTGGTACATTCATTATTGGTGCATTAGAACAACAAAAAAAAAAAAAGATCTCCTTACCTCAGACTGGGATGAAATAATGGTAAATAATGAAAATGTGAGTCACTTGTGCACAAATTATTATTTCAAATTACGTAGAGAGGATTGTTCAATTCTAATTGTATTCTGCCAAGTTTTTAATGAACATGAAATTATTATATAACTGTTCCGCGTCCAGTGACCAGGGAAATGGCCTCATATTACTGCTGGACTTTTATTTATATGGGGTGTCTGCTAATTTAATCCTGTGAAAACACCCTTTGTGAAAACATCTTATTGTTCTATTAAGTTCACCTCCATGCCACAGACATCGAGGGTAGGCCTATTACAGACACATAATCAACAGAGGCCACAGATAAACAAATTAAAATAAATTCTCATGGAACAATTAATTTAGGTGGCAAAGATAATTTAATTCCATTAGTAGCTGTCACTGACATCCATCAGCCTAAATTATATGCCATTTTGGACCCAGACGCTGTGTGGTACATTGCCTCTATGGCTCTCTGTGATAATGGATGGGTGTTTGTGGCACCTTGAAATATAAATGTGCCAAGATAAATAAAGGAAACTGTGGAAAACTCAGAGGGAAACCATGGTGACATGATTGTCTCAGTTCAATGGCACAGCCAGTTATCTCACAGCAGCACATATACAGAGACATCCCATGATCCTTTAGCCTGGAGAAAACAGTGTTCAGGTTGACAGTGGTTTGCATTACTCACAAAAAAGATTTGCTACCTAGAGACTTTATCTCTTGTTTCCACATCCTTTCACCTATCTCTGAGACTCTCCCTCACTCTTTGGATATAAATAGATGTTAGAGGGAGATGTTAGACTCTCTCCTTAAACATTTTCCATCGCTGTTTTGTGATAGTTATATTCTTGCATACTGTATTCACCTGGCGTTTCTTTCAAAATGAAAGAAAACATCCAGTATCCTGCTTTAGTTGTTTACAAAACAAAAAGCTGGACTCCCACTGCTCTCTACTTGATGCACATGACCAACTTAAACCAACCATAATAAAAAGCAGGTTTAGTTTAACATTAACATTAAATCATTCAGGTGTTGCAAAAACCCCTATGTTCACTCCCAGATCGCCATCATAGACATCAGGTACTGCATAACCACATCCACTGAAACAGTTGCATACCGTAGGTCAGCTGAACAGTAGAAACACGCTCATCTCTTCCCCTCCTGTCTCTCCTGTAATTTCTTTAACTATGAATAAGATGACTTACCCGGGCACAGAAGTTACAGAAATCACTGTCACTTTTTGAAAATGAAACTTTCAAAAATGCTATTTCTTTAAAAAAATGTTCTGGACTGTTCAAGTGAGGGTACCATACAGTATCACACCCTTAAACCTTATGAATATTTAAGGATGGATGAGTATGTGGACTGTGTATAGATGCCTCTGCTACCTATGCAGTGAAAGCACCTTGAATGATTGCGACAAGGACTAGCACTATATAGGAGCTAGTACTTTAACCATTTAGCACTGCATAAATCAGCTGTCCCATTGAGGAAAGTACACTTTGACAATCGGGTACTCCATTATGTTTGAATAGTAAATCAAGTTCTGAACATGCATAACTACATAATGTAGTTGTAGTGGAGAGACTGGGAATGGACTGTATTCGCACTGGTTCAGGGTTTTTCACCAGGCACGCACCTCTGTCGGCCAGAACACCACTTAAGGCCTGATTTCCAGAGGATCCAAACGCAGGTGTTTGATTTTCCGCAAGTTTAATGTTGTTCTTCAACATAAAGGTTAAGTGTGTATGTGGTTTCCTATCAAAGGAATAACAAATATACAAATAAACAGGTAAACTCTTTCCTCAAGGTAAACTCTTTTCTCTCTTCATCAGCACTATCCTAGCTCCTAACACTCCTCCATCTGATAACTAACATATTAATAAAAATACACATTCAAACAGGCACTGATCGGTTGAGCTAATGCTACAGCTAACATTAAAGGGAGTACATACTGAGGGCTAACACTAGACATCTGAGCAACTACTACTTTAGCAACACTAATACAAATTAAAGAAAGAGATTAATAACACACATAAATATACACTCACGTTTCATTCACGCACACACCAGTTGTAGTAACTCCGACAAATTTTCTCCTGCTGTCTCTCTCCGCTGATGGCCGGAGCACCGCAGTGCATTGGCATCCATCTGCCCAAATGCCCTCAGCTATTACTAGCCAGCAGGGGGAGCTGTTCCTATCTGCTCCACTAAATGCCCTGACCGCATCACACCCTCCATCGATCAGGACGCTGACTGACTAGTACCTGTGATGTGCTATTCCTAACCTATGACAAAATCTAATCCTAGAACTATAGCTCTAACAATATAAATATATGAAACGCGCATAACGCGCATGACAAAATTTGTCATGAGCTGGTTGCCATGCCCTTTGACATCAAAAAAAATCTGTACATAAAATTTTCTCAGCTTGGTCCATGATGATTTGTACAAATTTGAAGGCAATTGGGTTAACCGCCTTAGAGCAAATGTTTTTAAAATTCAAAAATTCAAATCAAAATGGTTGACTTCCTGTCAGTTCCTGTCTTGACTTCATGTCGAGAGACTTTTTTGTATATCTCTTTAGGATGCATTTGCATGCCTAAATGTATTTTCCAAAGTAGAAAGTAGAAAATAATCCTTATGGGGATTGATCACAATTTATATTGCATTTTGGTCCCCCATGTTCTCTGTCCTCAATCAGTGTACCAAGTTTCATGATGATATGAGTTCTTTAAAGCCGCCACAAATCCACCTGTAATACATGCCAAGGGATCGGTATTGGTGCCTGCCACATGAATACCATTGGTGGTAGCTTCACTGCATTTGTAATGTGGCTTCACCAACTTGTTCTACATCTATTACAAGTGGAATAAAGTTGATGGGGTCAATTATGTAGGAGTACTACATGTACAGTAAATGATCATTTAAAAAATGATTTAATAATTTTGGAGCAAAATTAAAAACTTATTACATACATCAGATGTATATTCTCCTGTTCAACTAAAAGTTGCTGACACGATACTTAATGATACCTCACTCATTTAACACACTTAATCAGCGTTTCTCCTCTGTTTGTTCTAATTTAATTCCTAATAATGTACACACAATTTCAAATTCCATGGTACCTTGTCAGAGCTCTTTTAAATTTCATAGAGTGACTCCTACTGATATCGCCAATGCAATCCAAGAGTTGAAAAAGAGCAGTAGTCCTGGACTTGATGGGATTTAAATTATATTTATTAAACTATCATCCCATATATAAGTATCCATTGGCCGATCTGTTTAATCTTTCTTTATGCATGTTATATACCAACTATTTGGAAACATGCACATATTGCTACCCTTCGCAAGGGTGGCAACATAATTTATCCCAATAACTACAGACCTATATCAATTACCTGTGCCATTGCTAAGGCATTTGAAATATATATATATATATATATATATATATATATATATATATAATCAACTATTGCAATACCTTAAAGACAACAATATCCTTTCTCAATTTCCGTTTGGTTTTAGACCCAATTTTTCCACTACTGCTGCTCTATTTAATTTCACTATTAATGTTTTTTCTGCATCTGATCATGGCCACCTCACAGGAGCAATATTTATTGATCTCGCCAAAGCATTTGATTTAGTAGATCATTATCGTAGATAAACTTCATGCAATTGGTCTCTCTCAACAAGCACTACTGTGGTTCAGTTCATATCTTCATAATAGAAAGCGTCTCAAAGGATACAAATCAGACTTACTCACTCATAGTGATGTGCCAGTCCTGAACGATCTGGCTCTTAGAGCCAGCTCTTTGAAGTGAACGACATTGGGAGGCTTCAGCTCTTTTTTTTTCCTCCTGTCATTTGGTGTAGGAAACAGATGATTGGTTAAGATGTATGGCAGCAACTGTGTATCTACACACAGAGCAATAGGGGTGGGTACAGGGACAGCAGAGAGCACACGTACATGGAGCGAGCAAAGGAGAGAGAGAGCGACGAACAAAACAAACTGTGAGTAGGCTCCACAAATAACCTGCAGAGGCACATGAGAACTCTTCACCCAGCAGTGCAATTAGAAGAAGACAGACAAGCAAAGGAACCTGCAAATTAAGGTATCGGTGTGTCTCGCACATGTGAGACTACTGAATTTTCTGTTTTGTTTGTTTTGCTTTTTAAATACTGATGAGTCTTTGTTTGGTCTTTATTTTTTATAATTACTAAATTACTCAAGTTTGTTCATGTTGCTCAGTAAAGCCATACAAATAGTAAATATTTGACATAGTGTATATTTTTTTACATTAGTAATTCATTTCAGTTTTGCATTATTTTTGGTGATAAATTGACTTAAAACAACAGAAAATATAAAGAGCCACTTGGGAACTGGAAGAGCCGGCTCTTCTTGGTGAGCTCTGGCTTGCCAAAAAAAGCTGTAATTCCCATCAGTACTCACTCAGCAGAGAGGTATTCCTCAGGGTTTCATTTTGGGGCCACTTCTATTTTCTATAGAAAAATAGAAAATAGAAAAAATTCAGTTTGTTCTTCTACTACTTCTTATTGGGAAATTTCAGCGCGGTGTATCTCGAAAACCACTGATCGCAGACACACAAATGATACATCAAAATGTGCAGCTCGGCCCCAGCAATTGTGCTTAGGATTTTCACGACAAAATTCTGCAGGGGCCAAAAGGTGTTCAGAAAGAGCAAAAAATACCATCGCCATACTTTGACTTAGAAACTCCATTTTATTTTCAAAAATTCAAGAAACTTGTGGTCTGTTTGTGTACCGAGTTGCATGTTGATAAGTTGTATTGTTTTTCAGCAGCACCTTCTCAAAGACCATGTGTTCAAGTCCCTGCCCTGTGTCGGGCTGCCAGTACCCTGCTGCAGCAGGCTGACAGATGACCTCATACAGACACACACACTCAGTCTCTCTCATACATGCATATCATTGAGCTGATAGGGTGACACCGGGGGTCTCTCTGAGTACTTGGGACAGCAAATACACAGTGTTGGGCTACATAATTTTTATGGACAGAATTTCTAGGCGCAGCAGGGGGCCAGAGGAGGTCCGGTTCGGAAGTCATGGGATTTCATGTCTGCTCTTTGCAGATGATGTTGTCTTATTGGCTCCCTTGAGCTAGGACATCCAGCATGCACTGGGGCAGTTTGAAGCAGAGTGTGAAGCAGCTGGGATGAGCACCTCCAAGTCCGAGGCCATGGTTCTCGACCGGAAAAAGATGGCTTGCCCCCTTTACGTCTGTGGATAGCCCCTGCCTCAGGTGGTATCTCAGGGTCTTGTTCACGTGTGAGCGAAGGATGGAGTGCAAGATTGACAGGCGGATCAGTGCAGTGGCTGCAGTAAACAGCTTAGCCGATAGGATGATCCCACAGCTACCACCAATTGCCAGCGGCTGAGCAGAGAAGCAACAGAGACAGAAGTTTTTTTAAACAATAAGAGCTTTCATTCACCAAAACAATAAGCCACGAACGTAACAGGCACGCGAAGGAGGTCAATTAAATGAACTTTAATAAACTGAACAGCAACAGAAAAACAAACAGCAGAAAAATTGACCTACCAAACTAAACCCCAGGGAATCTACATAAAGGCTCGGCTCGGATCAGTTACAAAAGGAGGTACTAACAAAATGGCTTTTAACTACAAGTACAGAAGACACACTAACTAATCTCAAAATCCCTGTCCAACAAGGCTGCAGATGGTTTGGCCCAGTGAAAAGGGCCACAGCATCAGACCCTCGTCTGCTGGTGACCACACCTTTGGCTCGTCCCTGCAGCAAAAAGGTAACAGCAGGGCCTTGTCACTGGGTGGCCATTTGGGCCATCACGTCTGTACAGTGGAACCTTGTCTTACGAACACCCTATTATACGAAAAATCTGGAATACAAATTGGGCTTTGTGTAAATTTCTGTCCCCTGTAACCAAAAACTAATCAAAATATGAAAACGAAAGTGCTGTCCAACAGCGGTCCTCTCTGTCTTTTTACACTTATGAACAGTTGTTTATTTTAATATTATATTACAACTAAAAATACATAAAAAATAGCACAAAAATAAACATATATCAAATTGGCCATACTTGGCCTCTGTAGATTTACACTGAGGCAGAGACAAAAGAAAGCATTAGACCAAAAAGGAAACGGGGGCATAGGGGAGTATATTGAAATATCCACCTCACAGTTGGATATCTCTATTACTCAAGAGTTATTGAGGGTTATATCTGTGATGAATATAAGAACTTTTTAGAATACGTAGCACACAAAGGGAGCTTCATTCATCTCATTTAAATTTCTGATATGTAGGTTGTGAGTAATTGTAAGGATTTTTCACTCTGACCTGTGACCACTCATTTGCAGTTCAGCGCTTTCAACTATGTATGCACCATTGTTGCTTTTCTCTAGGAAGCAAATAAATAAAAGTAAAGTAAAAAAAATAATTAAACACATATTCTGGGAAATGTTTAGCACATAACAAAAATATGGAATTGTGCAACTTTTGAGTTGGATTTACTTTTCCTTGTACAACAGTATCAATTTTAATGTCAAACATCTGACTGTTAACCAATATCAACTACAGATAATTTCACCACAGTCAATTAATCTGAAATTGGTGAATGATTTAAAAAACAAACTCAGGAAGAGAATAAAATTGAAATAGGATAAGGGGAAGAGGGAAACACAGACAGAGGAAATACGAAGAAGAGTAAGGAAAAGGGACCTATAGCGAGGGTAAAAAAAGACAGGCAGTGGCAGAAACACAAAGCAAGCCAGTTAAAAAGGAGGAAAGTGGAAAAGAAGAGGCAAGAGTGTTTGTAGATGAAGGAGAAGGGATAAAAAGCAGAGGTCTGGGAGTTCTGTGGCATCAATCTTCAATGCTCCACCACACTTTCATTACTTCTAGCTCAATGGAGATGAAGGATCCTCTCTGTAAAATATAACAGAAGTTAATTTAACTGTTGACCTGCTGTTACAACCACACATACAGTATAAGCCTTGGACCTTCATTTTCCCCCTTGCGTGAATGTGTAATTGGACTTCAGATGTCAATGTGCTATTCAGTTTTCTGAGGAACCTTTCATTGAGGATGGCATTGAAATATTTTGTGAAATATATATGATTAGATGGTAAGGCTTTGGTAATTTTCCTACTTTTTCCATCCAGAACATAAATCTTTAAAATTTGTTCCTTTAGATTGACTACATCTTTTTTTTTTACCGTGACAGAGAGACAGATAAACAACTGCAATTCTCCTAACCAAGACAACACTACCTGTTGACTTGTGATAATGGCTGTTAAACTTCCCAAACAAATCCATACATAAGTGTAAGTGACAAATCACTAAGCATAAGAAAAATCCTAGTTTCGAGAAATGCCATCAAAAGTATAATTTACCATAAATTATCAAGTCTACAGCACAGTAATGCCATGTAGATGTAATGTTCTTCAATAAAGCTCACAGTGTTGTACTTGGTTATATAGTTTCTGCAATGAAAACACAATGGTACAACTATTTCTACTACAGTGTTATCTTATGTGTGTATGTTTGAAAAAAAAAATCACACTGCCTTGTTGTTTCAGCCCTGCCGTTTAAAAGAGGTGGAGCGGTACCGACTACAGATAGTTGGGCTCACCTCCACGCACAGTTTAGGCTCTGAAACCCAGCTCCTTGAGAGAGGTTGGACTCTCTACTACTCTGGTGTTGCACCCGGCGAGCAGCGTAGCTGGTGCAGGCTTGCTTGTAACTCCACAGCTGAGTCGCCATGTGTTGGAGTTCTCTTAGTGGAATGAATGAGGTAGATCTCTAACTATTGTTTCAGCTTACTGGCCGAACAACAGTGCAGAGTACCCAGAATTTTTGGAATCCCTGGGAGGAGTACTGGAAAGTACTCCTCCAACCAGAGACTCCATCGTTCTCCTTGGAGACTTCAGTGCTTATGTGGACAATGACAGTGTAACCTGGAGGGGCATGATTGGTAGGAACAGCCTCCCCAATCTGAACCTGAGTGGTTTACTGTTATTGCACTTCTGTGCTAGTAACAGGTTGTCCATAAGGAACACCATGTGCAAGCATAAGGGTGTCCATCAGTGCACGTGTTACCAAGACACTTTGGTCAGTTGGCAGGGGAGGAAGTTTGACAGACTTGGCAGGCCCAAGTACATCGTTAGGCTCTTCTGGGAACACCTGGCGGAATCCTCTGTCAGGGAGGTCTCTCACCTCTGGGAGAGCTTTGACCAGATCCCAAGGGAGGCCGGAGACATGGAGTCTGAGTGGACCATCCTCTCCACCTCCTGTGTAGACGCAGCTGTTCAAAGCTGTGGCCATAAGGCCTCTGGTGCCTTTCACGACGGCAATCCCAGAACCCAGTGGTGGACACGAGAAGGAGTCTTATCAAAGCTGGTTCGGGGGACTCCTGTGACAGCTGACATGTACTGGCAGGCCAAGAAGATGGCAGATTGGGATCCTCCCAGAAGAGCTGGAGGAAGTTTCCAGGGAGAGGGAGGTCTGGGCGTCCCTATTCAGAGACAGATAAAGGTATATCTGCACAAAACGTGGCTGTGCATCACCTACCTTATTTCAATCCCCATGATTCTTGCTACTAGTGAAAGTAATAGCTGCTGACAGAATGACAGGGAAGCTTTTTCTGTCTTTTTTGTTTGTTTGTTTTATTCTTATTTTGTTGTTTAAAAAAAGATTATAATCTCATACACATGTCTGCCACATTATTTCCCTGTTAAATATAATAATTCCGAGAGATATTACCATTCACAAATTCAAGGAATAACTGATACACACTGATGTATTCAAGTCATACGCCATATCTCAAATGATCTTCTGCAATTTATGATAAGAAGCAGTCAAAGCCTGTAAATGCCAAGATCAGCTTTACAATCTAAACACAATACCGCAATCTAAAGAGGAGGTAGCAAGAAATCTTTTTTCAGGAACTGAAAGCAGATTAAAGTAGACATGTCCTGATGAATGCTACTACACTATTCTCCGTGGTTACATAGGCGGAGCCATCTTGTTTGTTTTGTGTGAGAAATTCCATTGGTACGGCAGAGTCATTAACGATAATTGATATTGAGTGTCATAAAAAGTGATTTAAAATGACAAGTATTTCTTGTGCAGTCTGTGGCTACCATAACAACTGAAAGAAGAGGCGATTGTCTCTTCCTCCGGAATGTTTTAATAACTGGAAAAGGAGTGAATGCTGTGGGCCTTTGATCTTTATCTGCCTCCCCGCGTTGAAGACATTGGGTGAGGGCCAGGATATGCATGTATTGTGGAGGATCCGGAAATTTCATATCTCAGTGCCCAGTAAAGCAGAGCTCACCAGCAGTGGGGGAGGTTCTGGTGAGATCAACTGTCAGAGATCCTCTGTAGTGGTCACGCCTTCTTTTCCAGGGTTGCCTCCTTCTGCCTGACGCTCCTCAAACTTGGGCTTTGTTTCTTGACTCCAGGAGTTTATTGACGGGGCCACAATCTTTTCAAAGCTGGATCTGCATAACGCTTATCATTTTGTGAGAATCAGGAAAGATGATGAATGGAAGACAGCATTCAATACACCCAATGGACATACCTCTTCATGCAGTTCAGATTAACCAAAGCTTCTTTCATCTATTTGGACAAAATATTGATATTTTCTTGTTCCCATGAGGAACACATTCTGATAACAAATTACACCACTGTGCCTCTTTCTCGCAACACCTTACTCCTGTTGAAAGTAATTATGACATTGGTAACAGAGTTGCTTGTGGTTAAACTAGCCTTAGAGGAGTGGAGGCAATGGTTAGTGGGAGCTAAGGAACCTTGCCAATGCCAAGGGGCCGTAACAACATCAGCTCTGCTAAAGAATTCAGTGGTCATTATTTTTCACTAGATTCAACTTCACCTTCTCCGACCAGCCTGGCTCCCGCAACGTGAAACCTGATGCTCTGTCCTGTCTGTTCCCGGAATCGAGGGAGCCCCCTGAAAGTTAGGTACCCATCGTCCCAAGTCCTCTCTTTGTTGCCTCCCTTTCGTTGGTAGTTGAGGCAAGGGTTTGTCGAGACACTGAGGGTCAAGCCCCATTTCATGTCCTGTTGGCCAGTTGTTCATGCCAGGAATTATGCAAGTTGCTGGGAGCACCAGCCAGCCTTACTTCTGGCTCCCATCCTCAATCTAATGGTCAGACGAAGAAGATAAACCAGGAAATGGAAATTGCTTTGTGTTGTCTGTCAGGCCAGAATCCATCTTCTTGGTCCTCTCAGTTGCTTTGGATTGAGTACACCAACAACTCTTTGCTCTGTGCCTCCACCGGTCTCTCTCCATTCCAGTGTGCATATAGTTACCAGCCTCCTTTGTTTCCTGCCCAGGAGAGAGAGGCATCCTGTCCATCCGACCAGGCCTTTATTCAGTGTTGCCACAGAACCTGGACTAAGGCTCGCTCCCAACCTCATCAGTCCTTTTCCCATCCAGCGCATCATCAACCTTGCAGCTGTTCGTCTGAAGCTCCCTCACACTCTGAGGGTGCAGAGTGTAGGTCCCTTCACACCAGAGGGACCTCTGGTGCTGGTTCTGGAGCAGTGGGTACAGTCCTGAAGAGAGATCGTGGGTTCCCGCCCAACACATTCTGGACCCTGACTTGTCCCAGTGACCCAGTTCTCTTGGTTGCATCATGATCAACCTATTGGGTGATCCTTGCTGCATTCCCCATTACAAAAATAAATGGTACCATTACATCAGTCCTAACCACCTCAGTTACATGTTATTGCATATCAAAATAGAACTCCTTTTTTAATAAGAACAAATTGGCATCGCAATTCTAAAATCTGATGCAAGTCTGTCAAGTCTGATGCAGCTGTTCCATTTGACACCTTTGTGGCTTTGAAGAGATGAGAGATAACACTCCTGCTGTACAGGGACAAAATCTCCCTTCAAAATCTGTCAGTAAAAAAAACTTCTGGCACTTCTGGATGGAAGTGTGACCTGGGCGGGTCAACCTAAGGGTCTCGTCTAGGTGGTTCTTGACAACGCCACCTGTGGCCTCACACCACAGGATATCGTGGTGTTACTGTCTCCTATGCACCAGACTGCGGGACAAGAGGGTCCCCCATGCAACTACATCAGTAAAAACACAGACGTGAGACTCCATTTGTCAACACTTTTAATGACTACAATAGAATAAAAGAAAAGCAACATAGGGGGAGTAAATATGGCCCCTAGAGGAACTGTGGGAAGGGGAGCTGCCACCCAAATCAACTATAAATCTAACTGGAGCGGCATCAGGGGTAGGTTACCTGTCCTGAGAGTGAGGGTGACACACCACATGTGCTCCCGGTCTGGATACCTAGTCACACACACACACACGTGTCCCTGGTTCCTGGCGCCTAGCCACACAAACACACACACACACACACACACACACACACACACAGGAACACACACACAGGCACTGCAGGGAGTGACCACAGCAAACAGTAAGGTGTCCGTTACCACTACAAAGGAGGGGAGATTTGCGCAGTGAACAGGACCTGAATCTGGCAACCTGCCCGGTTAAACAGCCCAGACTGAAAGGGAGAAATGGAGAGAAGGTTAGGCTCACAGAGCAGATACCACACCAGGTTCCAACCAAGTCTCACAGTTAGCAAGACAGGTGGCATCCTACCTTCCCACAGCCAACAATATTGGTTCAACGAAAATAAAAATAAAAAAGGGAAGAACAGGAAAGGGCAAAGCTGGCTAAAGGTGAAACACACTGTGAGCTGACGAGAACAACTGAAATTCAGCCAGTCGAGCACACATGGAGAGCAACAATTACTTAACAGTCTAATTCATTACAGGCAAAGCAGCAGTGACATCATCCTGATAAAAAAAGAGAGAACACAGTTTGTGGGAGTTCACACAGTCATTGGAATGGTCAGCGTTCATGTGAATCATATTCATACATATGACACTGACACCGCCATCCTGGTATCCCTCCACAGTCAGGTTGAACAATGGCATCTGACGTATCACACTGTCACAAATGGTCCATGCTCACACAATAGATAGTTAAAAAACAGACTTGACCCAAACAATAACTCTCCTTACAATGAGTACAGCGAGTTACCGAAGTGGGCGTCCCCAAACCCTCAGTAGTCCGACTCAGCAGTGTGACGTTCAACCCTGATGTTAGAGCCACTCTTAAATTTGGACACAGGTGGTTACAGGTCTAGGAGTGTGGAGATGTAGCGCCTACCTTTCCAATAGCCAGGAGCGAGGCAGACATCCGAGGCGACACCCAGAGCATGTGTCTAGCCTGCTAGTGGGAGCGACTTTAGCGACTTTAGCTCTTCCCAGCGCTTTAATGGTAATGTGAAACAGTCAAATTGATAAAGTTAAATGGAAAATTAGTTCATAGTTCAAACCATTTGATAAATATAACCATTTCATTTATTTGTTTATTATATATTTTATTTTTTCCATGATGACAGGTGAGGCTCTGCCTTCCCTGCCTCTCCTGACCGCATGTCACTGCTACATTTATTGAAAGGATTTCAGAATTGAAAACAATGCTGTCTATGCTAGCGTCAAATAGATCAACAGGTCATCTGCAGCAAGGAGTATCTTCACTGCTCTTCAGTAGAATCACCTTTCATTTACAAATTACTACCACAGTGGAGCTCTGGAGAGCCTGTCCAACATGTTTAGTCTGATCAGGCCTGAAAGACAGAGTGAGAGGGAGGACATTTCCTCATTCTGTCCCAATATATATATTTTTTAATTGTGTTACTCCTGTTACTCCATAACTAACTGTATTCAGTACTTCACCCTGAGCACAGTGCATGCACAACACATGCAGACACACACACACGTGCCTCCTTTCTTCATGTTATACATCATTAAAAAGCCCCCCCCATTTCTATAGAAAATCATGCTTCCTATATCTGAATTTAAGTCAACAAACACAAAGGAAAAACTTTAAAAAGGTTTAACGTCCTAATTTAATAGATTAAGACTATGTTCTAACTATATCCAATACCAGACAGACTTTTTCTTTTCTTTTTTTTCTTTGCTGGACACAAACCCCATATAGTCTTTACTTTTGTGTTCGGCTGTGTACCTTACTCTGTCCTACTTATTCAGTGTCAGCCATACTCGTGTTTGGTGTTTGCAAAGAGATATAACTATCATGTAACCAAGTGGAATTCTGTTAAAAACACAGGCAATGGTGTAATGTTTGTTTCTGCATAACATATTGGATAACTGCATCTCACAAGCCAAATCTATCCAGAAGCAAGGCATCAACATCTGCCATGGAGCTATACAATGCCACAGAGCTATGAGAGTTTGTTATAGGCTGCAGGGCCATCACAGAGGGAAAAAAAACCCAAAACAAAACAAAAAAAAGACAAAACTTATTTTTTTTCCTGTTCATGAATTAAAGATGGTTTTCCCCAGGGTGGTGGGGGAGAGTGGAGGCTTTATGGATCTCACTCTCACCCCTCCACATTAAATCTTCTGAATACCACAGGCCGTGTCTCAGGATGTTTGACACTGAGAACAATAAGAGCCTAACATTCTTTTCTGGCTGTTTGTTTGTATTTCCTTCTCTCAGTATGGTTTTTGTTTCTTGTTTTCTCTCTAGCTGCTGTTGTGGAAAAAATTTTAATATGTCTGGGAAAATCAAAAAGCAAGACTGGAACAGGTACCAAGTGTTTATTCTCTGCAGAGAAGAGAGACACTCTGACCACTGCCAGTGGATCAAAGGAGTGCTTCCCTGAGGGACAGGTCACAGCACAATTTATCCCGACCCCCAGGAGCACGCCCTCTAGTGTGAAAACAATTTGGTCATAATAAACAAATTGTCAGGAGCTGAGCAAGTCTTTACAACTGGTGTCCTGTAAGCAGGACACTTTCCTAGACATAACAATGGACGTGTCAAGGAGCAGGGAATTTATCTCACAGTGAAGTTCTTGAGTCTTTGATGGCTGCAGCACACATAAGGTCTGATTTACAAAGATCCCAGATAAGGGGCACTAAATTGCGTGCTCCTGGTAAGATTTTGCGCGCTTGGTTTGTGTGCGTTTTGCGGTTCATTTACTAAAGGAAATTGCCGCAGTGACAACAGGTGCAAACAGCAGTATGGAAATGAGGGGTTTGCACGCCGTCAGCCTTTCCCTCATAGTGAGTGCAGAGGAAAG
Source organism: Karalla daura (assembly GCA_029224185.1). NCBI lineage: Eukaryota > Metazoa > Chordata > Actinopteri > Chaetodontiformes > Leiognathidae > Karalla > Karalla daura. The sequence continues at coordinate 2,784,833 of CM055194.1, forward strand.
CACAAGAATGAATATGATTCCTTGGAGTTGGAAGTCTTTGTGGTTGAGGTAAAGAAACATGTCTTGCAGAAGAATGTAAAAAGTTTGGTGCTCTCGATCACGGGCGATTGTGCAGATTTGAAGATTTAGGAGCAGCAGCCAGAATGGCCAGTATGACCAATTTGGCTGTATGCTCTGGTGGGACACTCGGGACATTGTTGCACACACCAGGCAGCTGGTCAGAGCCGTGTCTGGACCAGCGATGGCCATACAGTCACAGGTTGACAGGTTATTCTTGAAAAATATGTTTAATCACATTCGCCATGCATAACATCTAATTTCCCTGTATCCTTCCTCTTTCTTTTTTTGAATGGAAATAAAACGCACCATAAACAGCTCACAAAAAGTAATTAAGAATCAAAATTTGTTCGTTTCCCTATAGTTTGCTCACACGATCAGGAACGCCCTATATTGCATTTGCATTAAGGCCAAGGTGCTAAATGGCCAGTGCGTGCTATTTTCCTCACTTTGAGGACACTATCCACAGTGCGCACCGTTAGTAAATCTAATCTAAAGCTTGCACATTTTTTTAGTAAATCAGGACCAGAGTGTGCTATATATAAAGGGGCTTTATATAAATGAATACTGACATTAATCAAATGCTCCTAGATGCATGTAAGATTTCCACCACAACGCCCCCCTTTTTACCATTTATGATAACCTATTTAACTCTCAATATAGAAAATCTACACATCAATTAGAATAGGATGACTTTAGTTGCACATCACTTTCAGCATTTTCAGTTTCATCATAAAATATACATTTTCATTAAAATGTACCATAGCAAAAGTAAAATAATGAATGAATAGGAAAATTAAGCTCTTGAACAATTAGCAAAACTTCTTTCATTGTACTGGTAAAGTATAATGACAGTAAAGTTCATTGATTCCAAAGAACCTGTACTAAGGATCAGTTCTTTACCAGTATTCCTCAATGTTCAAATTACTGGTAATGCACAGTTAAATCAAATTTTCATTTCCCACTTGAAATTATTTATCTACACCCTAAGTAGGTATATCAGTGCAGAATGATGATGTCAATAAGAACATAACCCCCACCATTCAATGCAGTTATGTAAATCTATTTTGCAAAGTCCCCATTATCTACCGCAGACTTTTAAGAAAACAAATAAATCATTGCTTTTAAGAAAACAAAATTTAACACATCAAAAAGAAAGCACATGATCATTTTCTGAATGAGACTGGTTGCAGACCAGGTGAAGACTCTCTTGCATGTCACTATCTCGCTTCAAGAGTTCACATGATTAGGTGAAATTCTTTCTCACCACTTATTTCTCAGGGATTGTTGGTTTTCTTTTCAGGGTTGAGACTTTTGTCCCCTTTTCCCATTGAGATAGTTGGTTTAGAAGTACTTTTCATGACTCACCTACTGGTGATGCCCTTACAATGACTCCATCATAAAATCCATGTGGTGTGTCATTTCACACTCCCACTGTTGTTTTGTCTTCACTTAATCACCTGGTTTTTGGTTTTTCTCACAACATCTCACATTAAAACAATAACTTTCATGTTTTCGACATCTCTTTGCATCAGTGTTTTTCAGATGATTTCTTATAATAGTGGTTTTTCTTTGACCCTTCTCAAGTCGCATTCCTTATTCACAGGTACGGGCAAAACCCTTCGGGAAAATTCCCCTTCTGCCCTCAGCACCAGATAGCGACACTTGCATCGCAAGCTGTGAAAAGGCACCGTTGCATTACTTTGACTCCTCAGCACACAGTCTATGATGGAATCCATCTCTCAGATCTCATCCTTGGCCGTGTTGTTTGTGGGCAATCCAGATGTTACAGCGTCTCCTTATCAGGGTCGTCGTCATCGCTTGGACCGTTGTTTGGTTGTTCTTCTGATGGTCTTCTTGAATCTTAGGGTTCACAGCCATATCTGCAACATAGCAGAAAGAAGAAGTGGCAGTACACTTGCTCACAAGACATTTTCATCTCGAACATGCCTTCTCTGGATTAATTCCTTGCTGGATGTAGTTGAAGGCTACTTTTGTTTTGGATCTGTCTCCAAAACTCCTCATCCTGCACTTTAACCTCATTTTCCTATCCATTCGCTTCCTCCTTCATTATGGGATACTGGATATCCTTAATGTCGCCTGATTGTATGATGATCTCTCTACCTCATCTTGACACCTGACCGTCTGCTTCTCCATGTAACAGGCACTGTCCTCACTGGCGTTCCTGAGCTTCATCTGTCTTACCAGTTGCCTGGCTGGATTGAACAGAGAGTTCTGACCTCTGGTTATAGGGAAGACAAGTGAGTAAAATACTGGACCCTGGCTGCATCCATAAATGCTGTTGCTGTAGAACATAGGTGTCAAACTCTGGCCCGCGGGCCAATTTTAGCCCGTAGTTTAATCATGTTATGCCCGCGAAACAATACCAAATGATTACTATCGATATTGGTATTATATGGCGCATATATAGTAAAAAAAAACAACAAATCCCAGAATCCTCTGCTGGTGTTTCTGCACGTTAATCAGGACAGGACTCTCCTCTGTTGACAGTTGTCATAGGGTCCTCTAGCTGCTACCAGCACCATGATCCTTCCTAAAAAACGAAAACAGGAGCTTTCTGGACAAGTGGGAGGCAGAATGTATGTTTACTTAAATAAAAGACAGACCTGTTTGTCTTGTATGTGGAGCCACTGTGGCTGTAACAAAGGAGTACAATATTAGACGACACAACAAAACAAAACACCAGGACAAGTACAAGGACCTGGACATGACTCAAAGACACTGGAAAGTAGAGGAGATGAAAAGAAGTTTGGTTTCACAGCAGACTGTTTAAAAAATGGGAGCAGGGAATGATCTTACACTGATGTCCTTGAGTTTTTGACGGCTGTAGCACAAAGTTCAGCCTATATATAAATGAATACTGACATTAGTTGAATGTTCCTAGATGCATGTAAAATTTCCACCACACTGCCCATCCTTCTCACTCTCACAACATCCTGCCTTAAGTTAGAGCCACTCCCTTAGAAAACTGCCTATGGCTCTAGTCATTAGGTTACTTTGTCCTTGGTTGCTGAAGGTCAGGTTTGTGCATTTGAGACCTGCTCATACATTTAAAGCAGTGCTATGGAGTGCTATGGATCTGTGTTTAAATAAGGGGACTTTTATATATATATACACACACACACACACACACACACACACACACACACACACACACACTAAAGCAATGAAAATGAAAAAGTCATAATATCTCTCCTCTAATTAAATGCTATATGTCATACATCTACGGCCTTGTTAATGTGTCTTCTAAAATATGTCTTCCAATGACAGCAATCAGAAGTGTCTCTGTGCATTACCAGCTGTTAACATGCCTTATAATGGGAACATGTAATTGCAAGAAGATGGCCACTGATATGGCATCAGTGGCAAAACCCTCCAGGGACAAGTAAATATGAGGTATTTAAAAATTACTTCAATTCATTTAAGCACAAGGGCCTTTTTTCTTGTCTAAGAAGCAACAAAAAAGTTTCTTAAAATGGTCATACTATTAACATTTTGTTCTATGCTCTCAAGCGCTCAATATCTATAGTAAATGCATCACAGGGCACTTTTGAAATCACAATTGAACATCTAGGTTACATCGTATGCGTGAATGACAATGTCAGCAGGCTGATTTTAAAACTGCCTGCCACCTCTGCTCCTTTTTAATCTGATGACAGCATCATACATAGCTGAGGGGGGATAGACAACCACACACAGATATTCATCAACAGGCATACATAAACATACCCATCTCCCCAATCCTTAAACCCTAACACCCCTCCTTTCCCCCTGTTTAATACCCCTGTGTCTCCCTTGGCTTAAACCAAATGCAAATGGCACACCCCAACTTGGGGCATCATTTATCTAAATTAGAACATTGATTAAGGATCCCCATTGGGCATCCGTATGCTAGCGCAGTTAGCATCATTAGTTTCATTAGTACATGTCAGACCATTAATTATAAATCAAGTCAGTTAGCAGAGTGGAGTTCCCATCCACTCTGAATGGACAGGAGGAAAGAAAGAATGACAAGCTTTCATCACCAACTGCTGGCAAAAATACTGTCAGCGATAAGGGGGTTCATTAGGGAAGAACATATGCCATCCACAAAGAGTAGATCAAATTGCTTCAAATTATGTCAAGCAGTATAACATCATACAATAACTCAATAACTATCATTTAATTTAAGGTTTAAACCAACCACAGGACCACAGCTTTTCATTTTATTGTCTGTGCCAAATTTAAAACCAAAAACCAATTAAAAAAAAAGAAGAACTCATTCATGGACAAAGAAGTCAAATGTGGATATGAAAATATTCTGTTGTATTGTAGGTTTCTGGATGATATTGCATGCAGGAAATGGATGTTACTTGTGGATTTGGTTGTTTTGGTAAGACCACTGATATGTCATAATTTGCTAGTTTTATTATTGAAGTTGATTATATATAATTGATTTCACATTCATACATACACATACACAGGCAAGGTAAGGTGCAGTAAACAGACTTGTTTGTTATTAAATTCTTTACATATGTTAGAAATATACTATGCTAAACATTGCATGTTCTGTAGTTTATCACTTGCTACTGATTATTAAGTTTAATTGATTTGAGAAGCAAGAAATATAATGTTGTTTGTTTTGCATTTTTGTTCTTTTATAAGTTTATGCTGATGCATAATATGGGTCTGCTTATGTGTATTTGCCAGCAGCATTATATTTGAGGTATTTGAGGTATTTTTTTGGTAAGGTATCTCTAATGAAAGCTACATGCCTTTTTGCAAGTGTATCTCCGTTCTGATCATCCAAAAGTATACAAATTAAGTACACCTACTCAATTTTATTCAAGCTTTACAGCTTGTACACTGACACAAGAAAAATAATAGTAAGATGAAATATAACTTTAAAGAATTCTTCATGTAGTGCCATAAATAAAATGACTCCATTAAGATTTATTCCACACACATCCCACATCTGCATGCAGACATCAGTTTATAGATTATAGTTTTCACAGGCATCAGGGAAACCAGCGTGCATATACTGTATATATATACAATGGGGGAAATAAGTATTGGACACGTCAACTTTTTTCTCATTATATTTATTTCCAAAGATGCCATTCATGTGACATTTCTTCCAGACACTGGTATTAACTCAAATAATCCACACATGAAAAGAAATCACAAGATTCAAGTCCATAAATAATGATTATGTGGAATTAAGTGCAGTCTGAGTCTGAGACTCGTTTAATTCTTTGTGGAGAAGCCTTTGTTTGCAATGACTGCTTCCAGACGCTTCTTGTATGTATGAACTAATCGCCCACACTGCTCGGGTGTGATTTTTGCCCATTCCTCCGCACAGATTGTCTTCAAATCTTGAATATTCTTTGGTGCCCTCTGGTGAACCCTTATCTTTAGTTCTTTCCACAAATGTTCAATCGGATGTAAGTCAGGTGATTGACTGGGCCATTCTAACACATTGATTTTCTTCTTTTTAAACCATTCGAGAGTCAACTTTGCCGTGTGCTTCGGATCGTTGTCCTGTTGAAAGGTCCAGCCACATCTCATCTTCATCATCCTGGTGGATGGCAGCAGGTTCATCTCAAGAATTTGCCGATAGATGTTTCCATTCATTGCTCCTTCAATTATATGAAGTCTGCCAGTACCCCGAGATGAGAAACAACCCCATGCCATGATGTTTCCACCACCAAACTTCACTGTTGGCATAGTGTTATTTGGGTGATGTGCAGTGCCATTTCTCCTCCAAACATGGTGTGTAGTATGACAGCCAAAAAGTTCAATTTTGGTCTCATCTGACCAGACAACATTCTCCCAGTATTCCACAGGCTTATCCAGATGCTGTTTAGCAAACTTTAAACGAGCTTCAACATGCCTTTTTTTGAGGAATGGAGTCTTGCGGGCTGAGCGTCCATAGAGGCCATGGCGGTAGAGTGCATTGCCTATCGTTTTCTCTGTAACACTTGTACCTGCTGCCTCCATGTCTTTCTGGAGCGCTTTCCGGGTGGTCCTTGGCTCTTTGAGAACTCTTCTGACCATCTTTCTGACTCCCTGGTCAGAAATCTTGCGAGGAGCTCCTGTGCGCAGCCTGTTGATGATAAGGTGATGATTCTTCCACTTGCGGATAATGGCTCCAACAGTGCTTACTGGAATACTCAGATTCTTTGAGATGAGTCTATAACCAGTTCCATTCTGATGCTGAGCAACAATCAGGCTGCGAAGGTCTTGAGAGAGCTCCTTGCTTTTACCCATCATGAGATGTGTCTTGTTTGACTACTTGGTGAAAAAACAACCTGTTTATAGGGCCATCAATTAGTACTAACCCAGCTGATGTTGGTTTGCACTCATAGGAAGTACAAAGACTAATTACTTTCAGGTTTGAGATGGTATGGTGCCTTTCCTTGCCAAACTATACAGCTTTCCCATGGTGTGTTCAATACTTTTTTCCTGTGTTATTGCACTTAATTCCACATAATCACTATTTATGGATTTGAATGTTGTGATTTCTTTTCATGTGTGGATTATTAGAGTTAATACCAGTGTCTGGAAGAAATGTCACATGAATGGCATCTTTGGAAATAAATATGATGAGAAAAAAGTTGACGTGTCCAATAATTTTCCCCATTGTATATACACACACACGCACGCATATACCACACACACACACACACACGTGTGGAACCCTCCAGGAGCTTTCTTGTCTTGATATCTGTTGTGTCTGTAGTTGTGTCGGGCCAGTTCCATCCGGGTACCTAATGACTGGTTGTGCGTATACGTTTCATGGCTTTGATCTTGTTCATGCCATTCAGCTGACTTCTCAGGATTTACCTTACTTTCTGGAGGTATTTGGTTGTGGCTGACTTTCTTGCGGCCTCCTCATGGTTTTTGTAAGCCAGTGGGATACCAAGGTACTTGTAGCTGTCTTAGATTTCACCTATTTTGCCCTCTGGTAGGTCAACCCCCTCCTCTACTCTGGTTGTCTTGCTTCTATTCTGGACAATCCAGCATTATTTTTCCAATCTGAATAACATCCCTTTGCTGTAGATCCCAGTGGTGTGAATTAGTAAATTGATTTCTTGCTCATGTCTGTCATACAGCTTGATGTCATCCATGTAGAGCAGGTGGCTGGTCGTTGCTCCACTTCGGGATTGGTATCAATAACTATTCTTTGTAATGAACTGACTTTGATTTAGGTCTGTGCAGACCAGCAGTGGTAATAGTGCATCTCCTTGACATATGCCACATTTGATGTTGACTTTGGCTTTGAGTCGGCTTCTAGGGTTGTCTTCCATGTTCCCATCAAGTTCTGGATGAATGTCCTCAGGTTCCTGCTGATCTTATACAGTTCCAGACATCCCAGTATCCATGTGGGCATTGAGTCGTGTGCTTTCTTGTAGCCAATACAAGCAGTGTATAGGTTGAGCAGTCCGTTCTTACAGTCTTGGGCAACTGTTCTATCCACCAGTAGCTGGTGCTTGGCTCCTCTGGTGTTGCAACCAATTCCCTTCTGAGCCATGCTCATGTGTTGAGCCACATGCTTATTTGGCTGCGATGCTGGCTGATAGGGCCTTCCACATGGTGCAGAGAAAAGTTATTGGCTGGTAACTGGATGGGATAGGTCCCTTTTGGGGGTCCTTCAGGATTAGGACTCTTCTGCCCTGGTGGGACCCATCCCTCAGCAGCTGGTTCATCTGTGCTACCAGGCATTCATTGTGGTATTGTGAATCAGCTTATTGGTCTCAGTGATGGTTCCCATTGGTACTGTCATTACTGCAGCATTCACATCTACTTTACAAGTCAGCATCGGTAGTCATAACTAGAGATATGTGATATAGGAATTATTCTTGACTGGTGGCGACGAGTGAACGCAGGCGCAACTAGCTCTCACTGCTCGCTGGTAACTTTGTAAGTTTTAACGTCCCTCTGCTGCTGATTACCAGTATCATCTTACGTTTTAGTGCTCTGGGCTTATTTTATGGTCCTATGTGACCGAAACGGAATGTGTAATTGCTCTCATTAGGAATATCTTCACATTTTGCAGGCACCTCCACCTGTGTTTGTTACCTACTATGTCCTGACCAGAACCTCGCTTGCCGTCCCGTGGCTGTCAATGCGGCCAATGTTCTCGTCCACAATGTGGGCTGGTTGAGCATGCATCCTGTCCGTCTGTGCCTGGCTCTTTCTGCTCCCCGTCCACCTACCAGTGGTGGGTCTGCTTCATTACTCAGCCTCTGACTTGCTACGGCTGCGCTGGCACTGGCCTGGTCCTATGCCAGAGGCACTCCACCTCCACCCAGACATCACCTTCCAGCCCCGCCGGAGATACATCCACCGAGGGTCTCGTCGGAATTTTCAACACAGCAGCTCCACAGTGATTAAGTCCATCTGGTCCAGCTTTCGACCACGGACTTGTCGCCCTCCACCCTCCACCAACCGGGCTATCAACCATAGTGTGCAAGCACGCCTAGCTCGTTCGACTGGCAGCACCACCAGCTGTGACAGCACTCCACTCAACTTTGCCCTGCTCAACATTTGTTCGCTGATAGGCAAGGAACACCTCATCCAGGACTTCATCACTGACTGCAAGTTTGACTTCTGCTTAAATGAGACGTGGCTACAGCCCCAAGGCTATTCCCAGCTCAATGAATCAACGCCTGATGGGTTTGTTTATATCTGTCAACCCTGTGCTTCTGGCCGAGGTGAAGGTCTCGCGATAATTCATCATGGGAAGTGGAATGTCTCTCCGGAGTCTGTGCCCGTCTCTAACTATCATTGCCGCTATCTTCCGCCCTCCAAAACCGAAGTGACTTTTTAACTGACTTTGCTGCTTTTCACAGCCACCTTTCTTCTCTCTCACCAAATATAATTTTACTGGGTGACTTCAATATCCAAATGGACAATGCTATTCTGCCTCTCACTAAGGATTTCACTACCCTGCCTAGAGAGTTTTGGTTGTCAGCAACACACCACCATTCCAACACACACACATATTTTGGATTTAATCTGCTGTTCTGACGTCTTTCCCCATGACCTAACAGCTGATGCACTCACAATAACTGATCACTTCACTGATCAACTTCACTGTGAAGCATCACACCTCATTTCTTACAGGAATATAAAGAAAATCAGCTCCACCACTCTGGCTCCAACTCTTCCTGCCTCCTGGACATCCATAGTCTGTCCAACCCTGACGATCTGGTTTCTCATTTTAACACTTGACTTCACTCTGTTCTTGACTCTCTCACCCTGCTGAAAACCAGATCTGTCTCTTTCTCCGTCTCTGCTCCTTGGTTCACACCTGACCTCTGGCTTTCATAAGCCGGAGGTCAGCAGCTTGAACACCTCTACAGAAAAACTGGTCTCACAATACACAAAGAAATGTACAACAACCTCTTATGCTATAAGGATTCCATTAATACCACCAACACAATACTATTCCAGCTTAATCATGGCCAACGAAGGAAATTCAAAATGACTTTTCTCCATACTCAACAAGACCACCAAATCCCAGGACTCTGTCTCTGCCCATTTATATACTACATCCTTCTGTAACACCATTGTCATTTTTCAACAAAAAAAATCAAGAACAACCAGAATCTTGGATCATCTAAAATGATGATAAAATCTGTCTTCCCTCTCTGGCCCCCCCCTCAATTCTGCGATCATACATTCCTCCCTCACCACTGAAACTGTCCCTTCATCTTTCAAAATGGCCACCATTACCCCGATATTGAAAAAACCTGGTGCTGACCCCTCCATCCTCAACAACCTCCGTCCTATCTCCAATTTACCCTTCATCTCCAAAATGCTTGAAAAAACAGTTGCCTCTCAGCCCCACTCTGACCTACCTCACAACAACCTGTATGAACAGTTCCAGTCTGGTTTCCGCCCACTCCACAGCATTGAAACATCGCTCACCAACGTTACCAATGACCTCCTCATGGCTTCTGACTCTTGACTCCTCACCATCCCCATCCTCCTTGACCTGACCGTAGCTTTTGACACAATCTGTCACACCACCCTCCTCAGCAGACGATTCTCCATTGGCATCACCCACACTCCCCTCCACTGGTTCACTTCCTACCTCTCTGGCCGCACTCAGTTCATACAACTCAGGTCCCCTAAATACGGGGCGTGCCCTCCCCCGCTACCTCAGGCATGTTCCAGGGCTCCGTCCTGGGGCCCCTCCTCTTAAGCATCTATCTCCTTTGCCTTGTCAATATCCTCTGCAAATTCAACATTCAATTTCACTGTTATGCCAATGACACCCAGCTCTACCTCACCATAAGGCCCTCACCATCAATCCCGCCCACCTCCCTTACAGATTGCATCCATAAAATTTCATGGAACCTGACAACGCTAACTAGTGGAAATATGATTGATTAAAAAGTTTATATCCAACTTTCTAAATGGAAAAAATATTTTTAGAATAATAAAAATACATTATAATAAAGAACAATACAATTTTATTTTAAAACATTTATGAATAAATATGTGTTGAGTGTGAGTATTTTGTTCTGAGTATGCTATTCTTTTTTTTTCTTTCTCAGGAGCCCTCTTAACTCCTTAAGAACAATCAGATCAGGGAAATGTGTCATACTTGTGTCATATGCACTCAGCTGCACCAGTAAAACTGTATAGTGCAATCGAGCACCTATGCAGTTTACTACTTATGAAGAGTAGCTCATTAATTCAAATTCCTGCTCCTTCCTCCTTCAAGCTCCTGCACTCCATGAATTCTTAAAGAGATCTTAAAATGCTGACACTATTGAACAATTGTTTCAACTTTTATTTAAGTGTTTGGGCCTTACTCACTATCTTAGCTTACTCACAAACTGTCATTGTTCATGCGGTTCCTGTGTCATGCTGTTTGTGCAGTGCATGAATATGCTTAAAGAGTGCCCTTATCTTTCTAATAAACCTCAAAAAGAAATTGCCCATTTGCACTTAATAAACATAAACCTAAGCATTGGTTACAGCTGTGGGAGTTTTATTTGGGAATCTGGACAGTGTGGGCATTAACCACCTTCCACTGCCCCTGGCTGTCTTGTCCTAATGTATTCCTAAAGTTGTCCAAATTGTGGTACTCTTCAAGCTCAAACTGGACCACACAATGAAGTGATCTAGGGAAATATACATGAAAGTCAACAATTATCACAGAAAAATACTCACAAAGGGTAATGGATCAAAATCAAATATAGAATTCTTAATAATTAAATCAAAGTTAGTATAATTCACAGAATTCAGAACCGTTTCTACTATTATCCCAACATTATGTTATAGGGGATCTTCAGCTAAGGGAAAAATGGAAAGAAAGGGGAGAAATTAAAGTGAGAGACTGTGAAGGAGGAGTAGGGACAACACTTCTGCGTAGCTGACTACGCACAAAGCGTAATTTCTTGACTGACAAGGAAACAATCATTTCCCTTCCCCTTCCCTTCCCCAGACCCCCAACAGAACTTCAACCGGCCTCACTGCAGGATGAGAGCCTGGGTCGATATGAACATATTGTAGGCCTGCGGAAAGCCTGTTTCCAGTTCCTACGTCACCTCAGGGTGACCACTAATAAGGCCTGTGATGTTATTGTGGCCTGTGTTCTTCATTATATTGGCACTATTAGAGGACAGCGACTGCAAATACAAGAGTTAGTCTAGTTAATTCACTATAATTACCATAATTCACCTGTGACCATGTGCCTACCTCTAACTTGTGCTCCATTATTTCAGTTTCGAGGTATTGAAGAAAACTAAGTACTGCATTTCTTTGACAGTTTTTAAAAAGAATTTGCAGCAAGTAAATTTCTCTTTACTGGTAACTGGGAATACATACAAGGAGGACATTCCCTACAGGAATTCCCTCAATCACTGGCCTTCATAAATTCTCTTCGGGCCATCTCCTCTGCCTCAGCTAGAGGTGGCGGTGCTGGACCATCACCCGTTTCACGGGCATCAGCTTTATTTCTGTTGACTGAGTAGAAGTCTGTTTGTTTAAAAAGCCTTATTTATTTAACAGAACATGATATAAAAGAGAAGACAGTTATGCATGTGAAAACAGCATAATGCAAGAAAAAATACTGCACAGTAAAACAACCGTAAAACAACCACACAACCACAACCACTTAATTTACTTTTCAATGTTAAACATAATCAAAATGAGCTACCCCCATGAGATTTTGCCCCGGTCTTATCTCTTTGAACAATGTTTTTCTAAGTCATCTGCTGCCATGTGTGCTGCTCCCCCACGGGATTGCACCTAAATGAAATAGTTGAATAGGCTAACACTTAAGGCTACCAGTGGTCCTTTTGTAGTCCTCTCGCAAAGGACTACATTTAAACTTACGCATTGACCCGAGCAGCAATGTTCTCCCTCTCTTTTGCTGCTGCAGTGGTGTTGCATTTGTTTCTGAAAACATGCTCAAACTCACCATATGAACACATTAATATTTCCACTTTTAGCAGGGTGAAAAACATAGCCCTGCTCTTCCCCACTCCCATGGTGACTCGCAGAATCAGAGTTCCATTAATGCTATCTTTTTTATACTTGTAGTGCATGCGCCTAACTGCAGGTGAAACTCCAGGTGAACCTACTCCGAGTTGATGAAATTAACTCAAATCAGCTGTTCTGGAACCGAAACTCAGAGAAAATGAACTCATGCTCAGGGTTAGACTCAGAATTTGTTGAACCTCCTTTGTGAAATGGACTCCTGCCCTTTGACAGCCCTCTTTTTCTTTTTCGATAATTCATTGTACTTCTTTTTTGACGGAACTGCAGTCTACAAATGGAGATAAATGGTCTTTGCTGAGATGCAAACTTTCAACCACATGACATCCCTAAGTCTTGTAGTTTATCCAGAAGATGTCTCAAAAGTGCTTGCTCTCTGCTAAAGACAAACTCAGTTCAGCATAAAATACTGAAGCCTGCCTCTTTCACAACATCTGGCAGAACCGAAATGGTTAATGGCATTAAAGTCATTGTATACATGACAAGTACTGAATCACAATATGTCTAAAGCTGTAATCATTTTATACAGTTCAGGATATATTCAGAGTCACAGCTTGACAAACCTCTCCTCTAGTTATTGAATATATTCAGTCTGACCTGACAATCAAATAGCTGAATGCTTATCTTGGCAGTTTAACCCCAGGAGTGTTTTGTGCCTGTGCATTATGTTTCACATTGTGTCTGCAGTGTATTATGGATGTGTTAAACAAAATTGTAAATAGCACCTAAAACTGTCAGGAGGAAATCAGAGAGACAAATGAAATTGTTTTGCTTTCCCATTCTGCATCTCGCATGATGAATTCCTACTTTGTTTAAAGTCACACGTTAAAATACAATTATGTCTTGTTGTGGAAAAATTCTTGATCTGCCTGGGAAAATCAAAAAGCAAGACTGGAACAGGCACCAAGAGTTAATTCTGTACAGAGAAGGACAACACATTCAGACCACTGCCAGTGGATCAGAGCAGTGCTTCCCTGAGGGAGAGGCCACAGTGAAATTCCTGACTCTGACTGGAACTCTGACTCTGAGGAACACCCCCCTCCCCAAGTTTGAAAAAAATGTGGTCACAATAAACAAATCAGGTGTCAGGAGCTGAGCAAGACTTAACAGTGGAAATGTTATGGAGCAGGGAATGATCTTACTGTGAAGTTCTTGAGTCTTTGATTGCTGCAGCACAGTTCAGGTTACTTTTCAGGTCAAAAGGAGTTCAGGCTACAACTAAATGAATACTGACATTAATCAAATGTTCCTAGATGCATGTAATATTTCCACCACAGTTTAAATATAGCCTGAATCATGGATGTTGCTGAACTGCTAATTCACATCACTTATTATGAGCTACCACTATTATAGCACACACATGATAAACACACTCCCTCTCTCTCTCTCTCTCTCTCTCTCTCTCTCTCTCTCTCTCACACACACACACACACACACACACACACACACACACACACACACACACACATACAGGGTTAGGGTTAGGGTTAGGGTAACACATACACTGTTATGTTTACATTCTTTGAGAGAACTGCATTGTGGAGTAAATTCAATTCAGTTCCTACAGAATTAGCCTAACCTGCACCTGCACCAACCCAAGTTTTCAACTTTTAAATACAATAAAATCAGAGAAATGTCTTGCAGTTTCAACACATGCTGTATGGCGGCAAAAAAATACAGGCATTATTTTTACATAATGGAGAGCCCCGAACATGACATTTGGGGGGAAAAAAATATATATATAACATGCGCACAAAATACTACTTCATTTACACAAAATACTAATTTGTTCCAACAAGATATTATTTCGTTCTTCCAAGATGTTATTTCGTTCCCATGAATTACTATTTTGTTCCAAAGAAATACACGAAAGCAAAACAAGGGCATGCTATTTATGTTGCTTTCAGTCTGGGGATTTTATTTTTTAAGGTACACACTTGAGTCCGCTAATAAAGAGAAAAGTGCAGTCACTTTTTGGCAGACCATAAAGCCTTTGTGTCTCTTATTAATCTCCACAAACAGTTATACACAAAGCTCAGTTATATTGTGATTTAGTATTTCGTGCGCACGTTGTAAGTGTTTCATGGCCACAAATAAATACTTTGTGCGCTTGTTGTATTCACCTCATGGCCACAATTAGTCTTTCATGCCCATTGGGATTGGCAAAAAAAAATTATATTTTAAAGTTATAGTGAACGGGGCAAAATTGCACTATAGCGCCACCTTGAAATCTGGTCAATGAAGATTTTTTTCAAGTTTGTCATAGGCAAACGAAAATGAGTATGTAAATGCATCATTAAGAGATACACATAAAAGTCTCTTGACATGACGACCATAACCCCATCAGAAGGTGGCCATTTTGATTAGAATTTTCAAATTTCAGAAACATCTCCTCCAAGGGTGTTAACCCAATTGGCTTCAAGTTTGGCACAGATCATCTATAGACGAAGCTGAAAAAAAATGTTGTAAGGAATTTGATTTTCTCAAACGGCTTGGCCACTATCGCATGACAAAGTTTAGCTATTTGTCATCAAAATTTTGAAATGGCCTTGTGGGCAGGTGCTTCATCGTAGAAAATTCAAACTTGCTGGACATAATTGCATTGTATGCCTGAACAACCAGGTAATGGCCTTGTCAATGGGCGTGGCTAAATGTCTTGTGCCTTGTGGGCAGGTGCTTCATCGTAGAAAATTCAAACTTGCTGGACATAATTGCATTGTGTGCCTGAACAACCAGGTAATGGCCTTGTCAATGGGCGTGGCTAAATGTCTCTACCGCGCCAACTAGAAATTTTCAACTGACCCTCCACATAAGGGTTTTCATGGAGTAGAAAGATGAAACATTGTGTTTTTATAGACTTTGTCCAGACGCACAAAAAAGTATCTCGCACCAATGGTCAAAACTAAACAGAAATACATGAATTTTAGATCAAAATCTCTTCATGGGGGCGCTGTAAATTAAAACATTGAATTCTGCAATGTCCGTGAACAGCACAGTCACGTGACACTTGTCAACACGGCCAATGCGGCTAACAGCCGAGTGCTCCTCAGTGTCTTTTCTGGCAGTTTTTAGAAAATCTGCCGAGTGCATCTATGTGGCAGTTATGCACAGGCTTCCACATGGTGCCAGGAGTTGTCCTTGATCCGTTTTTTGTCTTATATCGACTGGAAAGTTTTTTTTTTAACTTAAAAGGACGGGAGAAGATAGCAGTTGCAGCTGGCTGTGTGGGAGACCCTACTTCACTTTCATTTTCTGAGCTCAGCAGCACTTGTGCAGCACTTCACATTGACTTCACATCACTAAAACCAAAAGGTTTGTCAGCTACAATACACGTGGAGGATGCCAGCAAAATGTTCTCTTGATCTTCATTTAACAAAAGTTTAGACTCATATGCACAGTGTTTTGAAGTGATGAAACGTTCATCTCACACCGAATAGTTCGCTATTTTCTGCTGTTTGCTCGGCATCCATCTCAACAAGAATACCTGGCTAACAACGTATTACAAGTTTAACATGAGTTAGTGGCTAAACTAAGCTAGTCATGGTGGATGGAGAGCAACCAGTAGGCATAGACATTAGAACAAACGAAACCACAGACACACACACGGTGTGTGTATGTGTGTGAGTGTGTGCATCTGTGTGCATATGTGTGGAGCATCTGTTTCATGACAAAAAAAGTCTTGCTGAAATTGAAATTGTGAAATTGTAGTAGTAATGCAGTAGCAATGTAGTAGTAATGTCAGAAATCATGCATGATGATAATGAGCTTTCAGCATAAAAAAGTACAGTTGCACGGTCTGGCCACGTGTATTTACAATTTTTATTGAATAGCAGTAACATCACATACTCTAGCCATTGATGCAATCTTAAGGACTTGGAGACTCAATACAGATGTGAATAATACCCAAATACTATAAAATCTGTCTGCTCAGACCACATGAGGACGTGATTTGACACTCTTATCCACATTAGGTGCAACCTCCTCCATTCTGGGCACATATTTTCTATGATTTTGACACAGCACAGATTACCCAGAACATCTCACACAAACAATGTACACATTACTGATGGATGTGTTGAACCCACCACTGATGTGTTGAACCCACCCACCACCACCATTACCTCTTGCTAAAACAGTCAATTTTATGTTGGTGGCTGTTTTTTGGAACAGACTGACAAAGATGGAACCACATTAGCTTTCTTCACATTTTCAACCATTAACATCTTCTAGATCATTTCTCACATTTCTCAAAGCCAGTTTTAAAATACAAAATACACCACATGTATGAAAAGGTGTTATCTGACATCAAACATCAGTCTTTGAAAATGCACTTTCCACAATCCTTCAAATATGCTGAAAAGTTTTGAAGAGTAGAATTTGTAAATTTTGATTATAACTACAATTAGAAGTATAATTTTCAAGCAAATCCAAGCCACCAGAACCTGTGATATCCACAAACACGTGTAAAAGTCCAGATTTCAAAACTACATTTGAAATATTCTAACCCTTGAAATTTCGAACGAATTACTTTAAAAGTTTTATATATACAAAGATCAGAAAGACACATGACACAAAACAGGTCAGAGGTAATTGAGAAAAACTGAAATTTAAGGGGGAAGTGTGTGAACCTCCTGAAATCTTCCAGTAAATCTGAGACAATTAAATGGGGGGAGTTTGTTGACCTGCATGAACCTGTAGAAACTTTGTCTAGTTTTGTTCATGACTACATGGGACCTGGTTACACATTTAGATGTCTCTGTTCCACCTTTGTTCTCTTTATATCTGTCTATTTGTATGGCTGACTGTGTGTCTGTCTAAAGTGACATCAAATCTAGGAGCAACAGTTAATACTGCATTCATAATTGCATTATATCTATCTATCTATCTATCTATCTATCTATCTATCTATCTATCTATCTATCTATCTATCTATCTATCTATCTGACCTGATCTACTGCATTTAGTGACCATGTGACAAACAGATGACAATCCACAGCGACTCAATAATTGACTTTTCCAAAACCACGCTTTTATTTCATTTTCATTGCAGTTATACTAATTGTAATTGCAAAAATACAGTGTCATGTTTCAAAACGTATTCTGACAACAATGAAAATGTATGCTAATGTTGTGTCAGGGTGAACTTTATTTTTCTTACCTGTAGGACATATATTAAGCCTGCGGTTGCCCGTACCCCGACAGGCGCAAAGGCTCAGACCCACTCACAGCTGCTTGCAGCTTTATTTCCTATTTATTACTTTACTTTTACCTTACTACTTACTGTTTATTACCTCACTGTTTATACGCTCATCACAAATTTTCTAAAGCGTGTATCATATATATTTCTATATTTCTATCTCAATTATCCTATTGTTTCATATAATATCTCAATGATCCTATTGTTTCATATTGTTCTATTGTGCTATTCAATGCTACTGGAAATGCAAATTTCCCTGAGGGAGAAGTATTTCTAGTATTATCTAGTATTTCCTGGGAACTAATTAGTATTTCCTGCGCACGTTGCATATTTTTTTCTGCAATGTCATGTCTGGGGCTCTGTAGGCATTTGCCAAGTTGACAGACCTAGCCGACAAAGACTGAGAAATTGTCATTGGTGTGTCCAGGCCCTAAGATCTAAAGTAAAACAAATTAAGTCTTACAGTCTGATTGGGTCACATTTAGCTTTAATGTAAAGCTACAAAAAGTAATCTTCTTTACTAAAAATTAAAAAGCATAAACCAGAGACTATGTTTCATCATTTGCATCATCCAACAACATTACTGACTCCTCTGTGCAGCTGCCACCACTCGCTGTGTTTTTTTTTTTTTACTGTCTGAACAGCAGCATGGTCATCAACAGTACAGGATATGGGTGTAGTTATACATCAACATGCTAATTTTACCAGTAGTTGAACCACTTGGCAGGGTGGAATGCCTGATGAACTTCACCATCTGTGCCTGACACACACACATACACAAAGGCACACACATCACTGCACTTTAGCAAACAGCATACTATGCAACCACACTCTAATTGCCAAGTATTTACGATGTCCAATCTGACACACACTGTAGTCCAAACATACCGGGAAATCCTGTAGATTGTCTGTGTGTGTGTATGCACCCTTCAAAAGTGCTTTAGTGTGTGTGTACTCAGTAAAGTACCTGGCAGAGTTCTTAGCCAGCCGAGGAGAACAGATGGTCCTCCAGCAGGTAATAATGACCCAAGACAAACTCTTAAATTGATTATAGTTTTGTGAAAGAGCAGAGATATAAAGTATCAGTGTCACAGAGCATCGACAATGAGTCTCAATGAAAAATATTGACCAGTTGAAGAAAACAGCAACAGAAATTGTTTGACTTGGCACTACTGATTCAACATGATCACACTGGTGTGATGTCTTTTCTTTCTGTCCCTATGGTAAATACATATCTAATGTCAAAATATAAGATTCTTTATTTAAACTTTTTCTATATAAAGTGTTAAATTATACAATAAGATGATTATGTTGGTGTGCTGTAAGCAAGTCATCAAGTTATTCATGTCATATATATCAATATTTTTTGTATTCCTTCTGAAGTTATTTTAAATCCTGATTGAGAATTTTGTTTCTCACACCATCTCCCCGCTAGTTTCTGATAAAAGTACCGCTATAATAGGAACTGACCTAATGTACTTTGTGAGATGTAAAAAACCTACAACAACAAACCCTGGGAATGGTTGATTAAGCTTTCCTCATTTTGTGGGGTCTGATTTCAACTTGACAGTCAGACAGATAATTTATTCCCTTTGTTCCAGTTGGTGAAAACAGGGTGTTTAAGTGAGATTTCAAATAACCCAACATTTGCTTGACAGTTGGGTTGAAT
Organism: Karalla daura; assembly: GCA_029224185.1. NCBI lineage: Eukaryota > Metazoa > Chordata > Actinopteri > Chaetodontiformes > Leiognathidae > Karalla > Karalla daura. The sequence continues at coordinate 2,804,275 of CM055194.1, forward strand.
ATATGTTGCTGACAGCCACAAAAAAAGTAAATAGTGACAAGGCTGACAGACAGTGAGGGAGGCAAAGAGAGATGGCTGAATGTAAAAATTTTGAGGCAATGGATAATTTACATATGCACATTCTTCCCTGAATGTTGGAAGAAAAATGGGGCACACAGTGAGCAGAGTAGCCTGCCTACAGGGCTTATCAGTCGCCATCGTTAGTGTGCACTGTGACTGGGTTGAGTGGTCTGGCTACCGGCTCAGTAAACTGCCTGGGCTAATGCATGCTGACACAGGGACATTATAATGAGCAATAGAGGTAACAAGGTGACGATATTAACCTTTCAAAGATACATTTGACAATGTAAATACACACACTGACCATATTAGTTTTGAAACATCAGTCAATTTCACATGCAGGGGGGCTCTTAAAGATTCAGCAGGGATCATTCCAAAAAAATCAGCACATTCAGATGATGTGACTAATTCTCTGTAAAATTTGTGTTTGTCATTGTGTAGATCTGGGCCATCACATGAAAGAAGCCAATGACATCAAAACATTCCATGCTTTTGATGAAAGCAAAGCTTCATTGCATCAAATCTTACATCAGGCTGATGTACCTCCGGGTCAAAATAAAGCATTATGTAAGGCAGTTATATGGTGCGCCACTAGGTGTCGCTATAACGGCAAGTTTAAATGGGTTTGCAGAGTTGTGTTTTGTCCCTCCGGGACCACCGTCGTGTTGATGACGTCAGTGTGGAGCAGTGCGCGATTTTTTGTCAGTTTTGCCGCTATTAATCCGATGGCCTGTGTTGCTGAAAACCTCGAATAAAGAAAGGATTTTTCGCCACGATCCCGAACACCTCTGTGTCAGTGTCAACCTTCCTGACGGCTGCACCCCCCGCCACCCTTTTTACACAACAAACACAACGCAGAGTAGCCGAGCTGTGGAGGTGCAGAAAGAGAGAGAGGGCAACATCTTTGGTGCCGTGACCCGGATCGTGGCGTCGCTTTACCGAAGAGGGAAATCTGCAACCGGCCTGGTATTGAACATTTAACTGTGAACTGCTTACCCGAGCAGACGGACATTTGTGAGTCATTTCCTGATTTTGAAGCAAAGTTACTGCCACCACTATATCTTTTACAGACTGTTACGCTGTGCTTTGCTGTTTTTTTTTTTTGTGGTGTAAATTGAATTTTGACTGACAGTTAATGGTACTATTGAAGAGTTTTGATGTGTGAATAATTTTTTTTGTGACTTATCTAAGTTTGTATATTCTGCTAAGTGACATTTAGTGACCCTAGTGAATTTTTGAGTTAAACAGCTTAAACAGCCTATTTAGTTAATACCTTTGCAGAACTGATACATTTATTTACCCCGATAGTGTTGAAAGATTTTATTGGTGCGTTTAGTACATATTTGCATAAGACTTGGCCATACACATTACATTGTTACGCTGACATTTCAGTTGCTTTCCACATATTACTCCGTTACATATAGCAAGATGATGCAGAATTACACAGATTCAGCACTTGAGTTGCAGTCCCCCTCCACTGTAACACCCAGCCTCTTATCCTGGGCTGGGGCTGTTGCTGTTGATATGCTGCCGCCCTTGCAACGATACTCTCCCCCGCCCTCCATGCATTCACCCTACATGGGTCAGTACACCACTCCAGCCCATTCGTCCAGACTGCCGGGCTCCAGGGTTTCAGGACAGGTACCCCCACTCTGCCTTGACGTCAGCCCTGTAACTATGCCAAGCAGCTCGGCAGAGGGATCGGCGGATGCTCCTGTTCCCAACCCCAGCGGGCATGGCCCGACAGGCCCTCTGCCTCTACAAGCTACCCCACACAGTGCTAGCGCTTGGAGACCACCAGCTCCTCATTGGCCCCCCATGCAGCACCCAGTTGCTTCTCCCTATGCACCCCAGCCTATTACGCCAGACCCTCAGGCGTATCTAAGCTACCCACACTCCACACCTGCAACCCAAGTGCCCGGGCCACATTTTCAAGCACCACTAGCAGCGAGCTTAACGAGTCAGCCCGCCGTTATTGGGCAGACTCCCCATGTCCATTTCTCTGAAACTGCACTTCATTCTGCTCCAGGCCATAGGGAGTCATTGCCCCTACCCACTGCCCATGGCTGTGCCCCCAACACAACCACCCATAGCCCCCATGTGGTGTCAGAGCAGACTGCTGTTGATGTGCACTCTGGCCCCACTACATTGCCCGATCTGTACACCTACCCACGTCCTGTTCGAGCCATGACCAGCCAACGCCCCCCAGTGTCAGCCTATGGTGGCTTCATGCAAACTCATCAAGTGAAAAATGTTCCAGTCTTCACGGGGAATCCTGACTGTAAGATTCTAGTGGAGGACTGGGTGCGGGACATGCAATACCTCTTAGAGGCAATAGAGCTCCCCATGCACTTGCGTTTTTCCACAGTGGTGAGGCACCTAGGCGGTGAAGCTCGAAAGTTAATCCTAAACCTGCCTACTCATACCCAGACCCCAGAGAAAGCGTTCGAGGAGCTGAGAGCAGAGTATGGTGATGCACTTGGTTCCTTAGACCCATTAGCTGATTTCTATGAGCGGAGCCAGAACACAGGTGAGTCCGCTTGCTCCTATGCTATAGCACTGGAGTCAAAGTTACGGGCTGTTGAAGAGAAGCAGAGGGGAGGCAAGCCTTTCCCTGATCGAGACAGCAAGCTCACTCGACAGTTCATGAGAGGCCTCACTGATGAAGAGGTGTACGTGAGAATAGCACCCATGACACCTCGGCTTTTGAGCTTCAGAGATCTGCAAACTGAGCTCCGCAACCTGGCAAGACAATAATACACAATAAAGCAAAGAAGACAATTACACAGGTACATGTCATGTCTGAGGGAAGTGGAAATGTGAAATCAGAGAAGACTCACCGCACTTCTGAAATATCTGAGTTGACAGAGATGGTAAAGCAGCTAGCTATTAAGCAAGAGGAACACATAGCCAAGTTGTCCCACCTTGAGCTGAGGCTGGCCTCGCCGGCCCCTGCCTCTCTTCCAGCAGTCCAGCCAGCACAGGTGAGAGCAGCCCCGAGCACAAGCTTCACCTGCCATCGGTGTGGTAAGCCTGGCCACACCGCCCGCGTTTGTAGAGCAGTGCTGCCTGCTTTCAGCCCGGTTGGGACCCCCCAACCTACAGCTTCGGCTGAGGGGTCCACTCCCCAATCAACTCAGCCTTTAAACGCTTAAGGCCCATGGTAGCTGGGGCAACCATGGGCAAACAGCAAGGACCCCACCCACCTAAAAGACATGATGGAGAAGAAGGGGGACACCTATAGTCGGACCTAGAAATGAAGGAGAGGTCGAAGTGAACGGCATTCAGTGCAGGGCTCTCATTGACTCTGGCTCCCAGATAACTAGTATTACCCACAGCTACTGGCGGGATCACCCTGTCTTACAGGGGCTGCAGTTAAAGCCGTCCAAGATACCCATAGAGGGCGCAGCAGGCCAGACCGTGCCCTACCATGGTGTTGTGCATATTGACTTGAAAGTGCTTGGGAAAGAGCATAAAGCTGTGCCGACCTTTGTCGTTCCTGACTCTGACTACTGCTCTTCAGTCCCCCTTCTGGTGGGCACAAATGTCATTCGGGTCTCCCGGAGCCATCTTCAAGCATCCTATGGCCAGCAGTTCCTACACGAGGTGAAAGAGAAACACCCGGAGTGGTACACGGCGCTGCTGAAGGTGGGGAGTGCCGAGCAAAGTGAAATGCATGACATGATAGGTCCTGCTGTCTATACCGGCCGTAAAGTACGTATCCCTGGAGGGAAAGAGATGGATTTGAGATGCAAGATTAAAGCTGGCCCTCGGCGAAAGACCTACACCGCCCTGATTGAAGGCCAGGCCTCGGTGCGGCTTCCCCAGGACCTCTTGGTTGCCAAAGTTCTTGCCGATGTGAAGGGAGGGTGTGCCCCAGTCAGAGTGATGAACCTTTCCCAGCGAGTCATAACTATTAAGCCAAACACCCACCTGGCTAATGCAGTACTGGTAAAGAGCGTGGTGGAGTTTCCCGAGAACAAGCAGGGTAAAGCTGGGAGCAAAGAGGCATGCCTAAGTCTGGGTCAAGTTGTGGCGAGTTGTGGTGTGGACCTAAGTGAAGCGGATGTGGAAAATGAAGATCAGCGTGTCTGCCTTGAAAAGCTGCTAGACAAGAACGCTGATGTGTTCTCCCAGCACCCCTTTGACTATGGCCACACAACAACTATACAGCACGAGATACCACTGGTGGACTCTAGGCCGTTCCGACTGCCCTACCGTAAGATACCCCCATCCCAGTGGCAAGATGTGCGGCAGATGCTGACAGAGAGACTGACAAATGCACCAGTGCTGGGCTACCCTGACTACAGTCTGCCATTCCTTCTACAGACCGATGCGTCAAGAGATGGGCTTGGTGCTGTGCTTGCACAGATCCAGGGCGGAGTAGAAAGAGTTATAGCGTACGCTAGCAGAGGCTTGACCCCACCTGAGACAAGGTATCCTGCACATAAGCTCGAATTCCTCGCTCTTAAGTGGGCGGTCACAGACAAATTCCATGACCACCTCTACGGACGCAAGTTCTCTGTTGTCACCGACAACAATCCTCTGAAGTACGTGATGACCACTGCCAAACTCGATGCCACCGGTCAGCGATGGGTATCTCACCTGTCGTTATATGACTTTGACATCCAGTACAGGAGGGGCCGGGATAACTCCAATGCTGATGCACTCTCACGCATGTCCTATCAGGAGGTCACCGAGGTCCTGCAGACCTGCCCCCAGCAAGTGATTGAGGGTGGACAGAGGCACGATGAAGCACAAATCACCCAGCAAGTGGAGGAATCCTCCGAGGAGACTGCTGTAATGCTGGAGCCTGAGAGTGGTCAGCCACTGGAGTCCAGTGAGCCTTATGGAGATGTGGGAATGGAGGCACTGCCCCCTATGACAACACAGGAGATCCGAGCAGGGCAAAAGGGAGACAAGGTCATTGGCCCAATACTGCACTTTAAAACCCGCAACCAGAAACCAAGCCGCAGTGAGAGGACGGAGGTGGGGACAAGCGGGGGCCTTCTCTTAAAGGAGTGGAGGAGATTAGTGGTGCGTAATGGGGTCATGTACCGACAGGTCCAGGATTGCCATAGAGGAGAGGTGGAACAGCTAATACTGCCAGAGAGCATGCGTAGAGCTGTCAAAACTGCTCTTCATGATGATTCCGGACATTTGGGATTTGAGAGGACATTACAGATGATACGAGAGAGATTCTACTGGCCAAGAATGTTTCAAGAGGTCAAAGCCTGGTGTGAACAGTGTGAGCGGTGTTGCCTGAGGAAGACCCCCACAGCCACTATCAGAGCTCCCCTAGTCAGTATACACACAAGTGCCCCTATGGAGCTGGTCTGCGTGGACTTTTTGACACTTGAGAAGTCCAAAGGTGGCATTGAGAATGTACTCATTGTCACTGATCACTTTTCGCGTTACGCGCAGGCCTATCCCACCAGAGATCAAAAGGCGGGCACAGTGGCAAGGGTACTGTGGAGGAACTTCTTCTGTCGCTTCGGTTTCCCTGCAAAACTGCATTCAGATAGGGGGCGCAACTTTGAGAGTGCCATTGTCAAAGAATTGTGCAAGTGCACCGGCATCACTAAAACTCACACAACGCCCTACCACCCCCAGGGCAACGGGACCACAGAAAGGTTCAACCGCACCTTAATGAACATGCTTGGGACACTTGAGTCTGATTTGAAGCCTCGCTGGCACGAACATGTGGATGCCTTGACACACGCTTATAACTGCTCACGACATGACTCCACGGGGTATAGCCCATACTTCCTAATGTTTGGTAGACATCCAAGGCTCCCAGTTGACCTCATTTTCGGGTCCCCCACTGTTAATCAGCCCTGCAAATACAGTGACTATGTCCAGACTCTGCATGATTCTCTGACACAAGCTTATGCTCTGGCTAACCAAACGTCTCAGCATGCCAAAGAACTACAGAAGAAGTACTATGACCAAAAGGCCAGAAGTGAAGTCTTTGGAACGGGGGACAGAGTCTTAGTCAAAGTCTGTCATGTGGAGGGGAGACAGAAACTGGGAGACCGGTGGGAGTCACATCCATATGTTGTTGTGAAGAAGCAGCCCGACTTACCTGTCTATGTGGTGCGACCAGAGAATGGAGGTCCTGAGAGAGTGGTTCACCGAAACCTCCTTACCCAGTGCATGTTCCTTCCGGTGGATCGAAGCAACAGAGTGGTCTTGGAGGAGGACCCGGAAAATAGTGAGCTGTGTGAGACCAACGTTGAGCCAGACACGGAAGAGGGAATGGGGGGTGGCAGTGCAGAAGAAATGAGAGATGGGGCTATAACTGGAGCAGTGAGTGGGGAGGAACACCCCAGTACGGAACAGGCCAGTGTGGAGAAACAAGAGGATACGTTTGTGACCAGTGGTGGGGCCACTTCCACCCAGAGGACTGACACTCCAAGGAGAACACCGAGAAGGAGTCGACATCCTCCCACGAAACTCTCATTGGAGTGCCAGGTCATGGAAGCTGAGAGAGATCAACAGAAAATTGAGAGGGGAAGAAAGTTGTGGCAGAGGGCTAAAGCAAGAAGGGCGGCTGGACACATTTAAGACCACTTAGTGTTCACACCTAGATGCATACTAGCCCCATACACACATATTTTCTACACGCATTTTATACTACACACTCGTTCATATCACTTTTGTTTTGAAGTTATAAGACTATGCTGTACATGAGTGACTTTTGGTTGAGTTGATGGCGGGGACGCCATCACTTAAAGAAGGGGTGTGTGTAAGGCAGTTATATGGTGCGCCACTAGGTGTCGCTATAACGGCAAGTTTAAATGGATTTGCAGAGTTGTGTTTTGTCCCTCCGGGACCACCGTCGTGTTGATGACGTCAGTGTGGAGCAGTGCGCGATTTTTTGTCAGTTTTGCCGCTATTAATCCGATGGCCTGTGTTGCTGAAAACCTCGAATAAAGAAAGGATTTTTCGCCACGATCCCGAACACCTCTGTGTCAGTGTCAACCTTCCTGACGGCTGCACCCCCCGCCACCCTTTTTACACAACAAACACAACGCAGAGTAGCCGAGCTGTGGAGGTGCAGAAAGAGAGAGAGGGCTACAATTACATTTATCCAACTAGCACTCTCATCGAAAGTTAAATGGAAAATGACAGGCAGATGCTTGTTGTCAGGGCTGTCGTTGCCTGTATGCAGAATACAACAGGGGCCCCGTTTTGCACGAAAGATGCTCATATGTGCACCTGTGAGCTGCGCTATTAGATCAGCTGTCAACGTGAGGCAGGAGGAGTGGGAAAGGAGTCGAGATCACACGGGGCCCCTTTTGTCTTTTTTGCGTAGGGCCACACTTTGGTCAGAAACGGCGCGGCAGTAGTGTGTACTGTAGCACTTGAGACACGACAGCAGGTTAAGGTCCAAAAGGCTGGACAGTTGAGGCAGGCAGGAGGCACAAAGCAGGTTGGGGACAAAACTGGCTAAAAGATTTTAGCTTTAATACTATTGCATTCCACCTGTTTTCACATAATAGGATTATAATTGTGATTGCACACATGAATTAAATACATTTAAACTTGCGTATGAGCTGCAATGTTCTCCATGCCAGCTCCCTCTCCTTTGCAGCTGCAATCTGACTATATCTTCACATTTTTTCATAACTCTCTTCAGATTGTTTGGCGGACTCAACAGCAACACGACACCAGAATAGTATTGGAAATTGACTTTATTGGAATACCAGGAATAACTTCTTTGGAAAAATCTGAGTATGTTAACCCTGAAATCGGGGAAACAATCAGTTGTCGGTTTCACAAAGGGTAGTAACTCAAACCAGGGAAAGAGGGGTAACTCTAGCCTGTTTCACAGAGAGAGGTAAATTAAATGTCACAGCCGCTGCTGTGATCTCTGGAGGTCCTTAGGTTCCTCGTTTTCCCCTCCCTGTTTTTTTTCCCTTTTTTCTCCTGCGCCTGATTACCTGGCAGAGGCGGAGCTGTGGCGCTTACACCTGGTCTCCATTTCCACCTATCTGCAGCAGTATAAATACCCGGCCTTCCCTTCCACTCTTCGCCAGAGTCCCACGAGCTACATGGTAACGTTTGGCTCCAACACCTGTTTTACTTGTGCCATTTTGCTCCTAGTGCTTTTTGTCTCACTTTTTGTTTGTGGAAACTCACCGGCATCTCCTGTGTTTCAGTTCACCTGTGTCCTCGGTTCCTCTGCCAAACTACAGCCAGCTCCAGTCGACTCTGCCCTCCGTTCCATTGGACCTGTGATTCAAATAAATACCTGAGCCACAGTCCAGTTTTGTCTCTGTGTGATTCCTCACTGGGGTCCAATCCAAACTCAATTGTGACATTAAACACTCGGTCAGTTACCACAGTAACAGACTCTGTGAATCTAGCCTGGTTGGGAGCAGGTTTTCTTCAAGTTTCTAGCCTTCTCCTTCTTCTTCACAGTCTGGTTCGCCATAAAAATCTAATTTTTGACTATGGACTGTTCATTTCTTGATTACCTGGTGGACGAGGGGAGACAATATTAGTTTGCAGGGTGTTACATAAGTCAAGAGGTCATTTGCAGACTGCAAGTAGGTGGGTGTTTTCCTTGACACTTTTCTTTATTTACCGGGACCGCTTTACTTCACAATCCATTTAAATCCATCCATAAACTCATCCATCCTCATGTCACCAACATCATCCTCTGTCAATGTACACTTTTATCATAACAGATTCTTTGTGTAGCGTTATGTTTCTTTGCGAACGGTGGTTTTATTTATAATGTCAGTGATGCATGAGGCCACTATGCAGAGTAATCAAGGATGAGTTTCACAGGATCACAGGTAAGTGATGAAGAAATGAGTTCAAATTTATTATTACAACTCATGTTCTGTTAATGACATGGTGCAGCCTCAGACTGGGATGACTGGTCTGAATTTCTCTTCGGGTTTCCCGGCGTCACTGATTGGATATGGAACATCACGGCTCCCTCACAAAATGAGGCAGACTGTGTGAATAGGAAGTCCATTCAGAGCAGTAATGTGCAGGTAAATTGATCATTTGTCTCAAATACTGCATCACACGGCAAAAACTTCAGAATTCTTTCTAGTTGTAATGTCTAATTCTAGTCAATATAAATATCATTACTGTACACTTACAAGAGGCACCACCTTAAAGGTAACTGTTCTATACCTATTTCACTTTAAATATTATTTAACTTGAAATAAGTACAAATGTCAGTCTCTTTAAGTGGAGCATCTGTGTTATTCCTAAATATTCCAGTGACAAATGTGCTTGAAATAAATGAGAATTGTCTTAAAACAAGTCACTTTTCAGGAGTGGTGTCTTATTTTAAGTGTAAAGAGAATTGGTTTGATAAGAAATATGTCATTCGTTGAAGATTTGACTATTTTTTCAAATTCGTTGTAAGAACGCATTAAAATGTCCAACTCCAGCAGACTGAAACACCCCGCCCTTTGTTTCCTTCTTGTTGCCTTCTTGTGACTCATTGAACCTGGGCTCCACTGATGAAGGCTTCTTAAAGTGACGGTGGAGGTGCTTACATGAAACTTCTCTGAGTTGATTAAACTTAAACTCAAATCCTGGAGTTCTGCAGTGAGGACAGCACAAATGAGTCGTCCAGAGATGAGATCAAGGGTGAGGCGACAGGGTGGAACAAAGTAAGGCTGCAGCGAGGTTGAACCAAGGCTGGAGCAAGACCGGAACAGGGCTGGAACAGAGCAGGAACAGGGCAGGAGTGTGACAGGAATAAAGGCCCATGTTTGGTTCCACGCCATTTTGTGGAGTGGCGCAGACAGTTTTGTGCAGGGAAAAACTTGAGAACTCATGCCAACGACGCGTTGGTCACGCATACACCCTACGGAACTAGCCACACCAGTAGGTGGAGTCGAGCGCTCAAAACCACCTTGACAATATAGGGGAGCTCTTCTTCTTTCCCCCCACAAAGAAGCAGTTTGTTGTTGGTTGTCATGGATGCATCAGACAAGAGACATCGGCCAGTATGGACGCTGCTTCATCTGTACTCCTTGTTGTACATTTGAAACTGCGAAATGCAATGGATTCGTGTTTTTAAATACAATGACAAAACATAAATTTTTGCCCGGATATGTCCTCGGCGCTTAAATTCATTAAAATGTCCATTTTTAAATTGACTGGCGTTTTGCACAGGCTGTCCTGTGTGTGGCCCTGCAACTCGCACACACGGGGAGCGAGAGAGAGAGACCATAATAGACATTGCTTTTCACCCAGTAGCACCTCACCCCAAATAATCAATTCAAAATATAATCACCATAAATATATATATATATATATATATATATATAAATTTATTATATATGTTTACGATTGTCAGCCTATTTTAAGACGATGTTCTCCTTTGTCTGCTCCAGGGCAGAGACTTGTACCGGCCCCCTGTGGTTGGGCGGAAAATTACTTGGGTGCCTAAGGCTGGATCGAGGTTTGCATGTAAGCTTGAACAATGATCTGGCAATGAGTAAGTGTCCGGGGTCAGATTATAATAAGATGGTTAGTGGGAGTGAGCAGGTAATTGGCTGAAGACTGTAGAGGAGTGGCTTCCTGGTGAATGGAAAAATACTCCAGTGGTGCACCCATGAGTAGGTCATGGATGATATGACTGACAAGGGTAGAGAAACAGTCAGCATGAAGTACCAAAGTAGCATATAAATTATCATATTAGTTCTATTCTGTAGACCTTTTAAAGTCTGCCTCTCAGTACAGTATATCTCTTTTTCATGTAAAAGAGAAACGGTGCTTGTTCTTTTGTGGGGGGAATTCACATTCTTCATTTGAATCATCAGTCTAACTTCTTGAAAAGCTGATTAAGTACTGCTGTATCTGTGCACTTATTCAGGAAATCCAAGCAGCATCATGCTCTGCCCATAATTGGGTGGGTCTGACCCATTTCCCAGCCTGGGAGGTGCTGGCATTCACAGGCAGCCTGCTGTGCTGCAGGGCACTTGGCTGGGTGTGAGATGGCTCTGTCTGGTAATGTGTTGGCTGGGCCACTGTTAGCTTGGGCTGGGTTCTGTCTCTACAGCCATCTGGACTGCTGCACCAGTCCTGCCACTTTGATCTCTTCATCTCCATCTGTTTCACTGACTTGACCCACTGACTGACTTTGTGTGCACATGTATCTGACCGACTGCTTCAGATCTCACTGCCTGACTGACTGGAAGACTGACTGAATTTATGTGTTTCTACATATTAGTCCTTGTCCATTTGACTGACTAATTTTTCGTAATCGGTGTTTGATAACAGTGCTCTCAGAAGACTACAATGCCTTCAAAGAGGAAAAGCAGTGATCACTTGTGTCACTATTGATTTCTGCCAGTATTTATAGCTTATATGAATCACTGTGTCACTGCACTAGTCAGAGGAGTATATAGTGAAACATGTTAACCTTCCTGCTGTTATGAAGTAACCCCTTAAGGTCAAGGAGAAAAGGCATTAATTAAAAGAGAAAGACAGACCTTTTGGATGTAGGAAAAACATTAAATGTATATATATATATATATATATATATATCAATGAAGGGAGACGATTTGAATTCAAATAGACTTACTCAACACTTGCACCTGAGATTATCCAAATACACAAGATTTCAAGAATTTCCAATCAAATACTGCCTGGTTTATCAGAAATAACTGTCTCGATTCCTACTTCAGTTACAAATACTTACCTTTGAGCCAGAAGAGCCTCAGAATGAATCATGATGACAACAAAGTGGAAGGACAGTGAGTGAAGAGGAGAAATAAGGCAATAGAAATGTGGACAGAGGTGTGTTGATTGTGAGGTGGGTTGTGCTAAGCAGGGCAGTAAATGCACATTTGACCATGAAGGCCTCTCCATTGGAAATTCCATCATGAAATAATCAACCTGACTGTGAGTGTGATAAATGTGAACTCAGCCCTGTGATTAATCACTGGCTTTAGAAATCCAAATACAGTAAATTAAATTATAATACAGGGAAGTTCATTTCCTTCCTTTCATGCTTTATTGGTTGGCAATGATTAACTATTAAGCAGTAACAAGGAAACAAAATATGATGACACATGGAAAATCCATTTAAATTGATGAACAAATTAATACGTTAGATGGAAGTGGGTCTTGCTACTGTGTGTTTCATGTAGAAACATGGTTGTTTGGTTAATTAGCTGTTTCATTGTAATTAACAGGGGACAGATAAACAGTAATTACATGGTATACATTGGCTATTTTAAATCCGGTCAGAGGAAATGTCATTCAGATTAATGACTGTACACACATGCCTGTGATCGTGAGTTTTATCCAATTAATGTGTGGTGATAATGTGGATATCATCTTGCATACATGAGCAGCATTACTAATGTTACACTTGTTCAATCATAAATTCACAAGACTATGAAGGACAAAATCAGTGTTTCACTGGTGGACTTTTGGCTGTTGGATTTTGGTAGCTAAACATCAAAGCCTATTCACTGCTCATAACTGATTGAAAATAAAGTGTGACTGTCGGTGGATTTTGTGAGCCATTCCACCCCTTACATATAATATAGATAGCAGCACTTATATATGCTTATGCTTATATATGCTGTGCCAACCATACACACAAATCACATTTTGTTGCTTCACACAAGTACATAGTGTTAATGCCAGGGATCTCTGCTCCAGAGGATCAACTCATGTTACCTTTACATCTTCAGGTCTTTGTTTGGTCTTTCACCACCTCTCTCTCAGATAATTGAGTCCACTGTGACCACATCGCACTCCTCCTGCTTACTGATTTGAACTCATCCCTCAGGTTATGATGGACAACTGCGAGAAGTACCTTTAACCCTTGATTCCTTCTAATTCTTTTTAATCATAGTAGCAGAAATCCTCTGAGAGCCATTGATTGGATGGCCCATTGTTCATCTTGGTGGTAAGTAGAACACTATTTAATAACATTGAGTACTATTAACTGGCAGAGTAGAAAGCAGCTCTATCAACAACACAAGAGATATGCAGAGAGATTCATACAATTGTTTTGTGTATTAATTATAAGGGAAAAGTGATTTACAGAAATGCTGCTCCATGCTGTCAAATCTTTGCTGAAAGTGGGCATGTACTTAAGTGATGAAGGATAATTCTGCTATACTTGTACTTTTCTTTATTTATTTACTTATTTATTTGCGTTTGGGATCGTTTAATAAAAAACATTTCCCATTGAAAGCAGTGCACTTAAAAAGCCTGTGAAGATTTGTATGAGGTGGAAACACAGAACTATCATCTTCTAAAGCAAATATTCATTTGGTAGAAGCAGTGCAACCGAACATCTTATCAACTTGTGTTAATTTTAATTACAATGTTCTAAACACTGATCAATTCTCTGGTGCTGTGTGGGTGTCCATTACCTCTGGAAAATCCTACCTCCTAGGTTTTAAATGGCTGAAGGTTCTTGACTATGTTTATCACTTTTCTTCTTGCTCAACTACTGCCTACTGTGGCTGAAAATTTGTCGATAAGAAGCAGCCCATTCCCAGGGCATCAAATAAGCTTTGTTATGCCCCTGGGCATCTCAGACTGATGCAGACTGATACCCTTTAGTGTCTATATGAGATGCATCACCTTTGAAACTACTACTCGGCTGTCAATCTAAATGTCTTCCATTTGTCACAGATTAGTATTGTCAGTTGTGTAGAGTATTGTCACTTCTGACCACAAGATGCTGCCATTTTACACTTTTACTTGATCATCTAGAATTGTAACATTTGGAGACTAATAAAAATGTTTTGATATCAAATTAGACTGACGTGGTTCAACATTTAGATTAATGTTTAATTACTGGTTAGCCACTTTAAATTAACCTACCAAGTTGCATGAAAACAAAATTGATTTGTATGAAAACAAAACCAAGACTCTTCTAATCTTAAACTACACTTGTGATTAAAAAAAAATCTGACATGAGGGGATGGGGCGATGTTGGGACTGCTGCTGGACCACGTTTAGGACAAACAGAGGAATTGCTAGAGTGAGTTTTTTGGAGTGAAAACACTGAGCTGGAAACAAAGAATCTATTAAATGTACAATAGAAATTAATGATAAACAGGATAAACAGTGTGGTAATTAACTGTAAATATAGATATAGATAATAAAAGATAACAGACAATAGATGATAATTAACATATGTAGTAAATTACATTTCCCGTAGGATAAAAGAATAAAATATCATATGAGAGTAAACAATACACAATAAAGATTCTGATAAAATTAACATTAACCCTGTAATACCTGACCCAAAAAAAATCAAAATTCTTTGGAACTATGATGTTTATTACCACTTATAACAAAATCCACAAAAAACATTTTTGCCGCATCACATTGTTTATGAAATATTTCTTGTATCATAACTGATACAGTGGGTGCTTTTGGTAACTTTTTGCTTACAAGAATGTTAATTTTAGAACAAAAAAGAGTTTTGTTCACAACATTTTGAAATAATAGAACATGTTTTTAATTTTTTCCTCTTTTTGCTTTTTCATGCTTTTTATTGCCTTTTTATTTCACTTTGTGGTAGGCGGAAAAACAGTCTCTGTCCTTGTTCAGACACAGATGCACCTTACACTTCCCACGGTAGACATGTGAAAAGTGATTGCCCATACAGTGTTGCATCTCTGTTGGGTTTCCCATGTAGGAAAATGGTCAGTGCCATCCTTTCTCACGTCAAGAGGAACAGTGCAGCTTGGCCTTTTACGGCCAAGCTAAAAAGAGAGGTCATCAAAATAGTGTGTGTTTGCATGTTAGTAAGCATTATGTAGATTATGTTACACAAAGGTGAAATGACAATTTGGGGAAAAAGCTCATTTTATACCTGCAGTATCAAATTTGATACAGACATTTTAACATGATTTAAATGTAATATAAATAATGAGTAACTTAATAAATATGCATTCTTTCAGTGGAGAAAATACTTATTTTAAAATATGACTTAAAATTCTGAAGTTATTCTCACCATTACTTCCCAAAAATTAGCAATGATTTTCCATAGAAAAGCGAGTGGATGATTCACTGGAGGCAAACTTGAGCTGCCTGAAGAATACAAGGATCAGATGATATACAACAGGTTTTTAAGGCAAACATTGAACGTGTTGATGAGATAGAAGTCTCAGAAAGTCATGTATCAAATATGATGCGTATGGCATTATAGGGTTAATGATAAATATAGTATGTAAAATATAAATATAAATAGAATAAACAATACACATTCACAGTTCACGTTCCACATATTGGTTACCCCTTCTACTCTCTGTCCTCTCTATTTCCTCCTAGCTGAAGAGCATGATGGCATAATGGATAAAGGAATTCTTAAGTCTAGTGGTTCTGCATTTTTAAAGAAGCAGTCTCTCACTGAACGGGCTCCTCTGGTTGTCGATGATGGTGTGCAGAGGATGGCTGCTATTGTGATGACCATCAGTTTGTGTCCTCATCTCTGCCACTGTCACCAGAGAGTCCAGTTTTATGCCAACCACAGAGCCGGCCAACCTGATCAGTTTGTTCATTCTGGAAGCCATACAGATGGCTGGTGTGTGCTGTCAAGTGCAGATTATTGTCCAGCCACAGCCTGAGGTGTTTGTAGGAGTCCACAACCTCCACCTCAGCTCTCTCTAGCAGGACTGGTCTCAGCCTTGGTATGGACCTCCCAAAATCGATGACCAGCTCTTTCGTCTTAGAGGTGTTGAGCTGTATTTGGTTAGTGTGGCACCGGATGGGGGGGGTTGTGTTGAGACGGGGGTGTTGTGGTGTCCCGGAGCTGTGAGGAGGGAAGCAGGATATGTGGCTATGCTGAGGATGGCGGTGGGGTGTTGGGTTGGGGGGACCCCCTTGTCCCCCCAACCGATTGAAGAAGTTGTTCAGTTTGTTCGCTCCATCTATGGTTCTGGTCATTGTATTGTGACCTTTGATGGCCCTCACTCCTTCCCAGACATCCCTCATGATGTTGTCCTTCAGCTTCTTTAGCTTCCCTCACACAGCGTTTCTCCTGCTGTACTGCCCTCATGGCCTCCCTGTCTTTACTCCTGAATGCAGCCTTCTTCGTATTGAGGACAGCTTTAACTTCCCACATTGCCCACGGCTTCTGATTTGGGTAACAGCGGACAGTCCTGACAGGGGACATCAGGGGTTCAGGTAGTCTGTCAGACAGTGTGTCATCCCCTCTACGTCCTCCCCATGCGGATTCAACAGCACATCCCACACTGTCAGTCTCTGATGGCACTTTCAATATCACAGGACCACTTCCGAATAAATTGGGTTGTCACCATCTTCTTTTGGAACGGGGGGTGTACAGTGGCTGAAGATGCACTGGGTTGTGATCGGACTTCCCTCATGGTGGGAGG
This sequence comes from Karalla daura, assembly GCA_029224185.1. Taxonomy (NCBI): domain Eukaryota; kingdom Metazoa; phylum Chordata; class Actinopteri; order Chaetodontiformes; family Leiognathidae; genus Karalla; species Karalla daura. The sequence goes on from CM055194.1 coordinate 2,820,690, forward strand.
GAACCCGCTCTGTATGCATCCTGTACATGAACATATTATCTAATGTCTTGTTGTCTCTAGTTCGACGGTTTACAACCTGATTAAAAACAGCCAAAGTGGAGTCCAAAGTTACATGGTTGAAGTCCCGAGGGATTATCATAAGTGCCATAGGGTGCTGTGTCTGTCGCCTTGCTGTGACAGGTTAAATTTTCTCATAGGCATTGGCTGCATCTGCTCTAAATGTAAACACAGATGGTGATCACATGACTGAACTCCCTTGGCAAGTAGTATGGTCACAGAATGATTGCTAGCAGCATAAAACTTTATGGTGATGTGTCCTGGGTTTCACCAGCGGTTGTTCACGTACACTATGAGTCCCCCACCTTTATTTTTTCCGCTTGCTTCCGTGTCTCTGTCCGCTCTCACAGCATTGAATCCCAGTAGTTCAACAGGTAGTTTCGCCATGTCTTCTTCAAGATGAACAAGCTGCTTTCACTGTAAATCCGTTGGTTGTTCAGTGCGGCCAGCTCATCGATCTTCTTCGGCAGCGATTTCACATTTCCCATGATGACAGAGGGAATCGATGATTTGTAGCGACTCTGTTTCTCTGCTAGCTCGGCTTTTAGCTGCGCACTGGCTGTGGATCCACTCGTTCTCCGCCTCAGCTCCTCTGCGATTGGATGTTGTATCCCGATATCCTTGTGTTTGCAAAGCCATCAATTTGATGGCTCCAGTAGATTGTTTGATTATATAGATAAACAACGATTTCTTCTTAGGAAGAGTAAAAAATTGGAAAGGTGTAGAGAAGAGGTAAAATACAAATAATTTGTCTCAAAAAATTGCTCAAAAAGGAGTTTTAAAGAGCTAAACCTAAAGAGTGACTAGAGATGCTGCCGTCTCTCCCAGTGCCATAGCAACCATAGTGACCATAGCAACCATATCAATCTGCCCAGGTCTGCTGTGGTTGCTATGGCTATGGCTCCTCTTGACCAGAGAGGACACCCTTCAAGCTCTCTGCCACACATGATCTGGAAGAGATCACGCCACCTTCTCGCCTGGACCCTTAGGAGTAACGCTGCTCCTCAGCCGGCAGACTGGCCTCCCTATGGGCCCCAAACGCAGCAGCAACCACAGCTCCATCAATCTCTCCCTCTCTTCCCATCTTTGCCTATCCCTCTTTTTCTCAGGAGTCACGCCAACACTGATCTGAAGAAGGATTATAAAAGGGCCACCAGGACAGTGTGGTCCAGCACAGAGCAGCAGACCAGAGCAGCAGGAGTAACGCTGCATCAGCTGTTTCATGTGCAACAACAGCGCGTTGCCATGGAGACCCAGGATGCAGAGGCACGGAAAGAGACGAACTGCACTGGAGAAATCCGAGAAAACGTGTGACAGAGAGACTATTGTTCTGGCAAGAGAGGCTAACAGCATAGCTAATAACTTAGCATGGAGCTAACACTATTGCCTGCACCAATCTCTAGAATAGCTTTCTTCAGTGTATGTTAACTTAGAAACCATTGCATCACCCATTGTGCATTGTCTTGTTGCCATTTTGTGTTACGTATCAGTGTCTAGCACATCCTGATAACCTTAGGTACACACAGGCACACAAACCACGTGGTTGTATGTGCATGCGCAGGCGCACGTTCGTGTGCACCTGTTCACGTATGGACGCACACACAGATAAATATACCTTTTTATTTGTTTACTTGTCTATTTGCTATTTGTTGTCTTATGTCTAGTGTTTAAAGTCAGTCCTAAATGTCAATTTATGTTACAGTATAGTTATGTGTTAATCCCTTTGATAGCAGTGCATGTTTTAACTGACATTGTTTAGTAAAGTCTAACCATCTCAGTCTGTCTTTATCGAGTATGTGTACTAACTGGCCGAACGCAGCCAGTGCTTAGATCTCACCTCCGTCAGAATGAGACTGATTTTACTAACTATGCTAACTGGTTAACCTGATAATTGATAGTTCCCCGATCCAAAATTATTAATAATAAATAGTAATAATAAGATAATTACCCAGGTTTTCCTCCCCTAGGTCCCAGCAGTTGGTACCCTGAGTGAGCTGCATTAGAGCTGTTTCACCTCCAGTCACAACACATGTACAGTATATGTATGTACATGTTTGTCCTTGAAACGTCATTGGATTGCATTTTTTCCGGTTTGTTTGATGCAAACATTTCAAAACAAGTGATATTTGCGCACAGACAAATTAATATAAATATGGATGTTAATATAATATAAATATGGATGTTAAATTTGAGAATGCACCTGAACATGAACCCCCATTAAGGTATGCCTTATGATTTGTATTTGTTTCAATCATAAATGGCCTACTAGGTTGCAATTTTTGTGTAATCCTGATACCTAATACAAAATAAGAGCTGAATGAAAAATCACATGATTGCCTTTACAATTCTAGACATCTCTCCAACCTCACTACCAACATACATAAAGCATATGCTATTGTGATGCATTTACTAAGGTAGTTCTAACCTTTTTAAGTACATCAAGGTAGTAAGTGAGAGAACATCTGTTCGAAGTTATTCTAATACGTTTTAATAACCTTATGGCACCATGTACCAGATCTGTTATAACCTGTACCGTATTCTTCTCTTGCCTGTGCTTACAACCAAATGTGTAAATAGTTTAAGTAGCTCTGGCATAATCGTTTTAACAAACAAGGTAACAAATATAGCCATGGATTAAGTAAGTCAGTGTATCCAGGTTAAAAGTTTCAAAAACGAAAAGAGCATATGAGTCCAATATGTGATTGAAGACTGAAAAAACAGCATTGTCTTTTTCAACCCATAATCTGAGGACACTCTGGTTCAAGAGCTCCTGTGGACGATTGATTAGACAGGTCATGACCCCAATTTCTTCATCTAGGCTATGTAATAGCATTTGTGTGTATGTGTTGTAAGCTAAGTGGGTCCTTGCTTAGCTATGATACATTCAACATTCCCTTGGTCCACAGAATGGCACACAGAGCAGACAGATTGATAAAATGAAGAAAAAGTCAGTTTGGATAATAAGTACAATTACATGTGGTCAGTCAGTAAGAACTGAAAATTGGTGTCACCTGGAATAAAATAGTGAATCCAAATTCATTAAAAAAATTCAGTATTTACAATTGTATATTGTATTTGAAAATACAATATTTCCAAATCAAATAGATCAATCACACAAGTAAAAGTCAACCAGCTCTATTTGCAGTTGATTATACTGGACAGAGGCCCCTTGAATTAATATGGTATAAAGCCAGTGAGATAACAGATGGATGAATGGATGGATGGATAGATATACACATATGCTGTCCAACACTTTAAGTTATGTGACTAGCAGCCCAAACAGAATGGTGCAGGGGTCAATGACAACCATTCCATTCTCATGTATTTCCCTTTTGGACAATATATAGCACAATAAACTGACATAAGATTATGCTGCTAAATAATGCAGTTGAAATCCAATTGGGTTAAATAAAGGTTACTAATTGTAAGTAAGTGACTGTAAAGTATTGACCCTTGCTCTATATTTTGAAAGCATAAATAAGACATAAACATACTAGCCAACAAATGTTTAATGCAACTACACCGACAATTTTCCTGTGATAAATGGGTTTTGAATAATGTATGCAGGTAGCTACAACCTTCAGGTTTGCCATCTGGTGTTCCACACTGGATACAAAGCACCAAATGCACCATTGGGTAACAGTAGTACTATGACATCTTAACAGTGTCTGCAATCTGTGTAATCTGTTTAATTTCCTCATCAATATAATTGGTTTTGTGTTGTTATTGTGTTGCATGTATGATATTCATACTACTGTGGAATAAAATCAACAACTCAAAAGTTATCACTTTTTGCATGTTTGGTGTACACAATTATTTTCAGTTTACCAATTCAGCATGTCAGGATAACAGAAATTCTCAAAAATGCATATTGTTAGAGCCAGAACATATGTATGAATGCAGACTTTCTGTCCCACCTGATGCCTTTGCCAGAAAATCTGACTGCCTAACTAACTGCCACCAATGACCCTGTCCTCCCATTCCCCACTGCAATTCAAGCAGAAAATGAACACAATGCACAGTATAGAATAAAAACACACAAAATAGCTGCCTCTGTTACAGGCAGCAGCGGATCATCTGGTCTCACAAGCCCCCAAGCCTGACCTTTTCTAATCCTGTGGATGCACAAGGAAAATGAAGGACCCATTTTAGTTTTGCACAGGTTCAATATGGATGAAGCACCGGCTGCTGTTCTTGTTAACACTAAGCCCATGGTCAAAACACATTCCTCCAAAGCCTTCAGTATTTGTGAGAAAACCTGTGGGGGTTCTCAATACCCTGACATAGCATTGATGAGGAGGAAATGGCATATCTACCTGTGCAAAAACCAGGACCTAGGATTTGCCCTCAAAATACACTTTTAGAGGCAATCTGCTTTTCACAAAAAAGGGTCAAGGCTGGGAGAGAGATAAATAAATTGCTTTGGCTATATACCCTGCCTTGGTCCAGCCAGGTCATAAAAAGCATATATGTACCTCTCCACATCTATGGGTCAAAAGAGGAAAAGAGCCAGAGAGGACTGGAGGATACTATTGAAAGCTGCACATGCAAAGAAAAGGTGAAGTGAGAGAGCAAAAAGTACAGAAGAGTCTATAATAAAAGAGCAAAGGACAGAAGCAGGGGGATATGAGGATATAAAAAAAAAAAGAGAAGAGGATCAGAGGAAGGCACAGTGTGGGATGAGGCCTATAGCCCTGTAAAACTATTCTAAATTCTGGAAAAGCATGATGATAGCAGAACTGAAAGGAAGTACTTAAGAACAACTTGCAAGAAGGGATTTCACATGTATGGGTTTGTAGCTGCAAATAACTGCAGAAAAAATATCCTTTTTTCTCAACTTTCAAATCAAGCAATTGTCATATAAACTTTTGCGACCAGCCAATTTGACTTTTATTGTACATTGAATAAGCATAATCCAGACACCATCATTCCACAGATGAGCCAGTAAGGCCCTCCTCTATCTCTTTAAATGCAGGAGGCTGTTATTTAATTAATGGAGACTGTCTGGAACAAATAATCAGTTCTCTGAACAGGCACTAGGAGCAATGTGTTCAGTGTGGACATGCTTCCCTGCCTGGAATGCATTGGGCTTGTTAGCTTTGGAGCCTGGCCTGTATGGCAGGGAGAAAACGAAACGGTTAAAGAAGAGGACCCACCTAGCTTGACGAGAGTTGAGTCTCTTGGCTGATGAGATGTACTCAAGGTTTTTGCGGTCAGTCCAGACCACTACGCACTGCATGTGTTCTTGACCGCAGTAAAGGCACCTGTTCTCCCGTATGCAGCACTGCCTCTCAGCTGTAGACAGATGCATCCTGCCCAGCTGCATTGTCTCAGGAGCACCACTAGGGGCACTCCAGTGCTGCTCACAGAGATGCTCAAGGAGAATGAGATGTGCCTGCACAGGTGAAGCAGTGAACCTAATGCCCAGTTTCCACTACATGGTACCGGCTTGGCTGTACTCGACTCTACTCGACTTGGACTCTACTTGACTCGCATTTCCCTTACAAAGCTGTGCCATAGCAACACCTGTGTGTGCCGTCATCGTCTACCTGACCCCGCTGAGTGCCAGTTAACAGTAGCGGGAGGAAAAACAAAAACAACACCACACAGCACGCACACTGGAGGAAACTGAGGGAATGATCATTTTGATCCTGGGCCACGGCAAGGAGAAAATAATTGTTTCAGAAGAGGCTGGAGGCAGCAAAATGGAATACTGAGAAAAAACAAAGGGCGGTTTGGGAAATTCTGCTGAGATCAGACAACGAAATGAGTCATTTGCACGACGACACGAGGTATGTACTGTTCTGTATCCAGTCCAACTTATGGGAGGAAAGTTTTCTTGTTTTTTATTTTTATAACTCGCGCCAATGCCTGTTTCTCACTGGATCATTGCATCATCCACAGCCACACCCGCCCAGTGCTACTCGGCCCCACTTGGCCTGGCTTAGCCACGCAGGCAAACGGGTACTAGAAAAATAGTACCACATTCATAGTCCAGATAATGGAAACGCACACAAGGCCAAGCCAAGTCGAGTACGTAGAGCAGAGCTGGTACTATGTAGTGGAAGACCATCGATGCAAACAGAGAGGGAAACCAAAGCTTCAAGATCAGAAGGAGGATCACAAAATAATCGGATACCAGTTAACCTGAACAACCCCTCTTCCAGGCCTGACATGGCCAAAGACTTTCTGCAGCTCATTGGAGTACAACTTGACAGATGAGCAGATTGTTAAAATTGTGTGAGGACTCAGAGAGAGAAACACAACCAGGGCTGGTGAGGTGGATATGGGCTGGAAGAGGCAGTAGTGGACTGGAGGGAGCTGATACATGTCCGACAGAAGTTGATCCAGACCAAGGTGAGCACGGAGAGTTACAGGAGAGGCTGGCAGATGTAGGGATGACGAGCTTGACAGGGAACAAGAGCTTGGGAAGTCTTGACCAGGCATGAGCGAGTCTATCATCTGACGCCAGCTGCTGGAACTCTGGGGCTTAAGTAGGCAGGCAGATTAGCTCAACCAAATGCAGCTGTGGAAGCAAGCTCCACTTCCTGCACAGCTGCAGCTGGAGAGCAGGTGTCACTGGGAGGATGGCCTGACACAGATGGCGGAGTGCTTCTGCCTCTCTGCAGTTCCCCACTCTCTAGCTCTGCTGTCAAGCAGAGAGACAATGTATGCTACCTGAGATCTTTCGGTGGGAAAAGCAGAAGGCTGGAGCTCAAAGGTGAGGGAGAACTGCGCTTCTCTGAAAGACGCAAATAATAATCTGACACCAGGGGAGTTTAGACAGGGGACAGTGCGGGGTCCAGAGCGTGATCTGACAGAGAGAGTCTTTAAAGAAGTTCCTGAATGCTGCCCAAACTCCTCTCATGACGATTTGCCATCTCCTGCAGACCGCTTGCCATGAAGGTAAATTGTTCATCATCGTGTTTAAGAGCCTTGGCCTGCGCTCTCAGCTCTTGGTGGATAGATTCAGGGTCAGCTGGGTTCAGGTTGGCCTGATTGTTCAGTCATGTTCACTAGTACCGGCAGAGGAACCCAAAAGCATGACAATGAGGCAGGCAAATTCGAGGGAAGATCAGTTTACTTAGTCCAAAAATAAGGCAGGGTCAAAACCAGAAGATCAAGCGGGCAGAGAAATCCAACAAAGGACAGGTAAAGATCCAAAGTCCAAAGCAGGGAGAAACGGGGTCAGAACAAGAATGCAAAACTGAGTTTATCTATAGAGCTTGACTAACCACACGAGACAATTTGGCAGGGATAAGGTGGAGAAGGACTAGTAGATGTACTGAGATGCTGATGAGCAAATGGGTGGGGAAAACCAGGTGAGGGAAATGAGCTGCTGGCATGAAAGAGAGGTGGGATCTGCAATGACAGGAGAACAGACATGGAATCAATACAGAAGAAAACAGAGTATAACTACATTACAGTTATCACCTATTAATCTGGTTGACTCAATCTTATAAATACCCAGTAGGTTCAGATGGTGCGTCCACATGACTCTTCAGGCCATGACAACTAAAAACGTGGAGCACATTTCGCTCATGTCTAGTGTAAAAATTTACATTTTGATTATTGTTAGTGAGAAATAAATATATTTTTGGAATATTACATCAGTGAATGTATATATTCACTCACTGGGTCATTTCCACAGCTCTTTCCACTGTCGTTGTCCTGAGCCGGTCTAAATTTCTGGTTGTACGTGGTTGCAACTCGATTTTATGGATGAAACACTCACCCTATGCTGCGTTATCTTTCTAATATCTATACTAAGGATATTGTTGGCGGCATACTAGTGTTTCCTCTTCATAGACAGAGAGGCAAGAAGTGCCAAGAATCATGGGTCAAAACTGATCATCAATGGAGTGGGTGCTATGACAACCGCCATATGTGGTCTACGCTACAAGTCCCACCTCTATCTTAATGTCCCTTTCACTGTGCGGGTTTGTCTCTAATATGATATTACTGGGAGGACATATCCACCCCAATTATAATGGCATTCACGTCCATGGTAGAAGTCAGCCCAATCAATAACGCTTTTTATCCAGTAAAAACATTAAAAACAGCTGCGTTTGTGTCACTACTGGTTACTTTGTTGTGTGAGCTTGACAAAAACACCTGTTAGGTCAAAGCTGATCTTTTTTATTGGCCAAGAGCTTTCCAAAATTATTTCCATCTCATCTGTATCACATTTTGCAAGTAGCTCTTCATTCTTTTGGGTAGGGCTTTGAGATCAGGGTTAAGAAAACATCTATATGGTCAATACTGAAAGACACGTGTAATCATGGTGTGTTTATTTCATGAGAAAAAGTGCATCATACGTCATAAACATATGCATTTATTAGTGCTAATGCTAAATTGGGTGGTATTTGCTTTTGTACTCATTGTGTTACCACCAATGTGTTTCCTTATAGTCACTTTTTTGTATCCCGTCTACACCACTTTGTATGACTTTTCAACATGTGAACATCTGATTTTGTACTTTCATAAATGTCATTAGTGCATAATTAATTAATAAGATTCATAATGCATGGGGGAAGGTTAGAGACTAGGAGAGATGACTGTGGTTGATTCCATTTGCCTTTTACAAAGAGCAGGAGTTGCTGATTGAATGAGGATTAGATAGGAATGATGGGATTTTGATGGTGAAAAGCCCAGCTGAGAGGCAACGCAGCATGACAGCGAGAACCATTGAGGAAGTAGAGACACAGGTCGGGTTTCAGCGCCTCAGGCAGACAATGTCACATCTTCCACACAGAATAGCAGCATTGATTATTGCAGTATATGGAGTGAGGCACCTTGGCATTCTCCTATACCAAGCTGGAATGAGGCCTGCTGTCTGGTAATGCCTAGTTTGATGTCAACAAATTGACAGTAGCAGTCACAGCTGTTTCTTATTGCTTTTTTTCCCCCTGTCTTTATTTGCAGTTGTCTTTTGCTGTAACTTTGTGTCTTAAGCACATGTAGTTTTCAAAGTTTCTTCTTCAATAGTGAAACCAGTTATCAAAAATATGGATCAGTCAATAATAAGTGATAATAGGGAAACATATACACAAAATATAATTAAAACTACATTTTTAAATCCAGAAAGATATTTTCTTGGATTGTTTTAACACAGGTAGTATGAACTATTATTGCTGGTTGGAGCTCTACTCAGGTTGAGTGTGGATGGAGCTTTGCTGGGAATTATTTGAGGCCACCAAACTCCATGAACGTTTGTCCCAAGCAAATGCAGTATGTGCATCAGTTTATACACACACAGTCCCAATGAGGGGTTAATAAGACAGAGTAAGAGAAGAACCATGTGTTGCTTCCTCAGTCAAGTTTAAACAACAAGCACTGATATTGTCTATACCCCTCTGCCCTTCTCTTTTCCTTTAATCTACTATGCCAAATATACAGTGTGCAGCATGCCATACTATTGGGCCTCATTCTTCAATATCTTCTTAAGAATCTTCTTAGATTCTTTCACAAGCTGTTCTTAAGTTCCTTAAGAAAACCCTACATCAGATTCATCAACCTTTTCGTGAGCCTCAGAATTGCTGTGTTCCTACATTGATGAATGCCATCAACAGGATTAGCATAGGTAACCGCCAATCAATGCCCATAAAAGGGCCTGTTATTAAAGAAACTGCAAGGCCATGTGGACAGGAGCAAGTAAACAGCAACAAGCAAGCAGCAACAAATCGGAGCAAACGGCAACAAAATGCCGAAATTAGATGGAGCACAGCAGGGGAAGAGAAAAAAAAGAACTTTAGCATTTCAGAGGTGGAGATTCTGCTGCAGGAAATCACCTGAAAGAAAACTGAAACTTAATTTAAACTTAAATTTAAATTAAACTTCAATTTTATTCAGTAGCCTTAATTCAAGCTACACCAGCACAAACAAAAAAGAAGCATATCACACGTGCAGTGGACACAGTGTCAGGAGAAGGATACACAGTAGAGTAGGTAATCTAAAATCTGAAACAAAAAAAAAACTGGAGATGCAATGGACAGGAGGGGAAACAGCAGACACCAACCTGTCTGAGTTGGACCAGTGAATCAGGGATATCATTGGGGAGTTTCCAGTTTACTTGATTAATGTTAAATCATTGGCACAATTTATTTATTTAAAAAATAAACATTTTCTGTACATTTCCAAAAATATGAAACAAATAAACAATAAATATCATCAATTATCACTGTGTTATTGAATTTTATTGAATTGTACAAGAAAAAAAACACAACCATGCCAACATGTCGGCACTGATATGGGCATAAGTATGTTCCTCAGTCCTCATAGGATTTGTTCTTACCAAGAATAAATCCTGTATAAGAAGAAATGAATGCCACAATCTTCATAAAATATTCGAAAGTGGGACTTAAGAACAAATTTGCTGGTAAGAACGGTTTAGATTCTTTCATAAGTTGTTCTTAAGAAGTTCCTTAAGAAAACCTGACGTCACATTCATCAACGCATTCATAAGCCTCAGAATTGTTCGCAGCTGTGTTCCTACAAAACCCAAACCAAACCAAACCCAAGAAAGCTCTCACCTTTCTCTTTGTCGTTGGCGGTACACAGCTCCAGATGGCATCGACCTTCTCCACCTGCGGGCATATGACCCCACCTCCGATGATGTAGCCCAGGTAGTGGACCTCCCGCTTTGCCAGGGCACACTTCATAGGGTTGATTGTGAGCCCCACTCTGCGGATGCGGTCCAGCACCAGTCTGAGGTGGCGACAGTGGTCCTCAAAGGTGTTACTCCATAAGCACACATCGTCCAGATATGCAGCTGCAAACTGATGGGTTCTCCTCAGTCTTTGGAAGCTAGTTGGTGCCCCCTGCAGTCCAAACAGCATCACATTGAATTGGTATATTCCAAAAGAGGTACGAAAAGTTGTTATCTCCTTCGCTCGTGGACTCTGTGGCACCTGCCACTACCCTCTAGATAAATCAATGATGGAAATATATTTTGCCTTTCCCAGGCGTTGTTGCGCCCCAATGCAACAATCACCTAATTGGGTCCATGTGAGATGACAAACGCCAATACACCAGAGCTTGTGAGAGTCAAACCTTTATTGCCCAAAACATCTGCAGATGGACACAAACAAAAGCATACAACCGGCTGGCTGAGCTAGAGATGTCTGACTCAGTGTTGGAAATCCCTTGTTCTTTATCCTGTTCTGCTATTTTGGTTACTTGCTTCACATTGGCAGGTCCCGTGTTATCTTCTCTTGTTATTGGATATCCCCTCGCGTGCCGTCTGCATGTCTTAGGATATCCTCTTACCCAATTTGGTCATATTATTATATTTCTGTCTTTTCTTCAAGGACACGTCTGGTTCGTTTTCACTATCTAGGACACATCTGGCTCATTTTACTATCTATCAGTTTTACAACTTATTTCTTGGCAGTAATGCAGAACATCCAGTCATCCAATGCAGAACAGTACTATCTAATGCAGCCTTGACCGCAGAACATGCTGTATTATCATCCTCAGCCAGCCAGCCTCCTGTTATCCATCAAGGTTTCACACTGTGATCGTATGTTGTACACTCTAGTGTGACTATACATTTCATCATAATACCCTTGTACATTTTCGTGTGGTTATACATTTCATCATAATACCCTTGTGTAATCGCGTATAGCAAGCGTGCATTAGTTTTGCTTATATTGTTGCCTTCACAGCGTTCAATCAGGTCATCAATCCTGGGCATCGGTTATGGGTCCACCTTGCTTAGGGCGTTGCCCTGCCAAAAATCACCAGGCTACACCAGTCACTTGATGATGGCTCAATAACACCTAATGACAATTTGACATCCAGTTCCTCTTTTAGTGCTGGAACAAGCTGCCCCGGCACCCAATAGCTTCCCTGCTATTGCCCTGGCCTCTCCTGGAACAGGTCAGGGTCCACCAGCACACTGACCCGGTGCTTCTGATGGCTCTCCAGGTGTGACAGCTTCACAATTTCAGACCTTGCCATCCCAGGGAAAAACTGCTCGTCTGCCTCCTCTTCCTCAGCCACAGCACAAACAAACAGCTGTGTGCCACCTGATTGCAGGCATGGTACTCCTTCAGGAGATTTACATGGAAAGGCTTGTTTCTTCTTTCCACATTCGGGCATAACGACCTTGTAGGTTACTTCTCCCACCCTCCTGATGATGTCATATGGCCCATGCCACTTGGTCAGAAGCTTGCTCTCCTCAGTGGGCAAGAGCAACAGCACCTTCTGACCTGCCTCAAACGACCTCGTCCTGGCCTTCTGGCCGTGCCAGGTTATCTGTCTTCTTTGTGCCATCTCCATGTTCTGATGAGCCAGCTCAGACATCTCCTCCAGTCTCTTCCTCATCTGGGAGACATATGCAGCTATGCTCTTCTGCTCTGTTTTCGACTCCTCCCACATGTCCTTCAGAAGGTCCAATGGCCCTTGCACTTGGCAACCATAGAGGAGTTCGAATGGCCAGAACCCAGTGGAGGTCTGTGGGACTTTTCTGTAAGCAGCAGATATGGTAGCCAATCATCCCAGTCAGTCCCTGTCTAGGACACAAGACGATGAAGCATGTTTCTTTGGGCGCGGTTGATCGCTCCACCAACCTATCTGTCTGGGATAAGGTGTGGTCTTGACAGCTTTAATCCCTAGGATACTGTACACCTGCTTCAGTGATAGGAAGTTAGTCCCCTGATCCGTGACAATTTCGTCTGGCACCCTCACCTGTGAAACCATCTGCACTAAACACTTGGCCACCTGCTTGGCTTTTATGCACTTCAGGGGGAATGCCTCCGGACATCTGGTGGCATAATCACAAATGACTAGGATACAGCGGTTACCCCTCTTACTCCTCTCTATTGGCCCGACTATATTCATGCCAATGCGAGTAAATGGCATATCAATGATTGGGAGTGGGTGAAGAGGTGCACGCCGTACTGCCTTGCCTAAGGTGAGCTGACACTCTGGACGTGTGCGCACAAACTCTGTGATGTCAGTGTATAGATTGGGCCAACTGCAACAGCTACCTACTCTAGCCAGTGTCTTATATTTCCCTAAATGGCCCGACCATGGGATTGAGTGGGCTAGGGTCATCACCTTCTGCCTCAGTGATTGTGGCACCACCAACATCTCCTTCTCTCCCTGCACTTTGTATAGAATATCATTCTTTAGGATGTACACTCACCGGCCACTTTATTAGGTACACCTGTCCAACTGCCCGTTAACACTTAATTTCTAATCAGCCAATCACATGGTGGCAACTCAGTGCATTTAGGCATGTAGACATGGTCAAGACAATCTCCTGCAGTTCAAACCGAGCATCAGTATGGGGAAGAAAGGTGATTTGAGTGACTTTGAACGTGGCATGGTTGTTGGTGCCAGAAGGGCTGGTCTGAGTATTTCAGAAACTGCTGATCTACTGGGATTTTCACGCACAACCATCTCTAGGGCCCCTTGGTACCAATTGAGCATCGTTGCAACGCCACAGCCTACCTGAGTATTGTTGCTGACCATGTCCATCCCTTTATGACCACAATGTACCCAACTTCTGATGGCTATTTTCAGCAGGATAATGCGCCATGTTTTAAAGCTGGAATCATCTCAGACTGGTTTCTTGAACATGACAATGAGTTCATTGTAATCAAATGGCCTCCACAGTCACCAGATCTCAATCCAATAGAGCATCTTTGGGATGTGGTGGAACGGGAGATTCGCATCATGGATGTGCAGCCGACAAATCTGCGCCAACTGTGTGATGCCATCATGTCAATATGGACCAAACTCTCTGAGGAATGCTTCCAGCACCTTGTTGAATCTATGCCACGAAGAATTGAGACAGTTCTGAAGGCAAAAGGGGGTCCAACCCGTTACTAGCAGGGTGTACCTAATAAAGTGGCCGGTGAGTGTACTGTTCCTCCGGTAAAAGGCTACCTGGTTCACGACCATTAATCTTATCAACCATGGCTTCAGGGTTTCATCCTGTCTCTGCGGCTCTGCTTTATTGGTGGGTATAAGCAGTTCTATAGGTAATTCAGGCTGTAGTCATTTGTCTGGTTCTGTGTGATCCACTGCCCAGGTCAGTTTCTGCCTGTGCTTATGCTGTAGCTTCCTCCTCTTAGGCCTACCATCTGCTACATCTAACTCTGAATCAGACGGTAGCTCCTCCATTTATTTAGCACCCAGTGCTCTCGAGACCACACTGCAGTACTCTACCTTTGGAATGAAGTCCCAAACGATGGGGAGATCCTGACCCAAAACAACTCTATAGGGTAGTGTAGGGGCAATAGCAACACACATGAAAAATGCCTGGCCACTAACTGTCAAAAACATTTCTGCTGTGGGGAAACTTTTCAAATCGCTGTGCACAGAACACTCTTTCACTGCTGGCTGACCGGGTCTGCAAGCTACCTGTGTCCACTAGTGCCTTTGCAGACTCACCACTAACCGGCACTTGGATCAGTTGTTCAGTGTTTGGTGTCTGCTGGCTGCGTGGAGTGTGTGGTCTAGCCATGTAGCATGGTGGTGTTGTGAGTGCCTCTGGCTTGACAATTGGGCTTTGTGTGTCCAGGCTTCTCACAGTAGGATCTTGTGTCTCTCTGGGAAACTGTTAACCACGTCTCTCACCACCCCCATCAGACTTACGGCTTGCAACCCAGCTGCTGGTGCTTGGGCCCCTGGTTCCCTGCCAAGCTGCCTGGAAAACTTCTGCTAACTTGGCTGCCTCCTCAGCAGTCTTTGGGTCATGTTCCCGTATCTATACGGCCATGTCTGGATTCACCATGTCCATCAATTGCTCGAGCACCAACACTGTTTTTATGTTTAGGTGAATTGTGAAGGCCATACACACAAAAACCTCAAGTTTACATGATTTATTAAGACCAGTTGGGTCTGTATTTCTTAACTTGGCTCCTTGATATTCCTAAATAATAGGCATATAGTAGTTCCAAAAGTATTGGAACAGCAAAGCAAATTCCCTTGTTTTTGTTATTCACTGAAGACATTTGGGTTTAAGATCAAAAGAGGGGTATGAGACAAGAGTTCAGAATGTCAGCTTGGTAGTATAATTTTTCCTGTCTGACCTGATAAACCACACCTATGTCTTGCGCAATAATTGACTGTCAAGTCTGCAGTTTTTGACTGCACTGCAGGAGCATTCTGGCGTGCTGGACCCTCTCCTTTTCCATTCTTCTAAGCCCCTGACTGCTGCAGATATGGAAACCATGTTCACTCCAGATCTCAGCCCAAGAAGAAGCAACAGGCGGGAGAAGGAAGTCAAAATAATTGGATTCTGGGCGGATTTTCTTCTTGATTGTTAAGGTTTGTCAAGGATGTTAGGTATATAAATTGTGTACTGAAGTCATATTTGTAAATCTTAATTTCTTGCACACAGAGGAAAAAACAAACACCAGAAAGAGTACAAGTAAATGCTGCACTCTGCATATTGTATTAGGGATGTGCAAAATCAACCTGTACACACTATCTCCCCTGAACTTCACCCCTTTCATCTCAATCCCCAACAATTAATCTTCAAGTCCAAACATGTACCAACCGCCCTCAGTCTTTAATCTGTAGACTTTAATTCCACCCATGAAAATGGAAAAACCCACAAGAAATTAAACCTCCATCAGCAAGCAACAACTGTATAACCCAGTCCATTAAGACAGAAAAGGAGATCGCTTGTCTTTGCAAACAAAAAATCCAGAAAGGTCACACTGGTACTTTTGCCTATAATATAGTAGTAGTATAGTAGTTCTTTTTTGCCAATTAACATTCCCAGCTAACTAAAAATCATCAATGTGGCTGCAGCCGTGGCTGCTGGCAACACCCATTCTAATCCACACAGTCACACTGCTGTGACTCCCCTCCCAATTGCCTAGCATGATTCCCTAAAAAGGCTTAAATGTGCCTTGCTGGGAATTTTGGCAACTGAGACCTTAAAGCCACTCTCCCTCATTAAATACAACATTAAATACATTAAATATGTCCCACACATCTTCCAGTTTAAAAGACTTAAAATAAAATTCACCTATATTAGCTCATTTTTAATAGTGCAAATTATCAAGATCAAGATCGTCAACTAACATACAGGCGTCACACACAGAACCACACCACCGTTCTACAAAAAAACTTCATATAACCACAACAAATCATCCCAACACAAGACAACACAGTTACTTCACAGGTACAACATGCCGAGCACAACCTCATGACGTCAGCATAAAAAAAAAGAGGGAAACGAAGGGAAAACCGGCCCTGTTAGCATGAAACTAAAAAAAAAGCTAACGACATGAATAACTCAGTCTGGTGTAAAATTGACACATTGTTAACCAATATAAACTTAACCAGAGGTTTCTCTCTTTTTACATAAAGGGAAAATCCTTTTGGGGAAGTTCACACCATAAAAGATTTTTTTTATTTCAGAAAAATGTAATAAATAAATAAATAAATGAAACAAAAAAAATCTTTTGGCTACACTGGCACTTATTTATTTCTCCCTAATTTTATTAAAAAGCCGAATGTTACTCTGAATGAACAATATTAGTGCAAAAAATGCACAAAAAAGTTTTTCAAAGTTATTTGAGCTTCCTAGAGCTGTTAAACTAATAAGAAATTAAAATAATTAAATAATAACAAAAATGGATCCATGAGGGAAGAGTGTAACCAGGCTGCAGGGTGTGGATCATTGCTTTGTACTATCATCCTCATCATTGATAGAGGCCACATGTCAGTCACGAGCATGGGCAGGATGCTATCTCTCAAAACAGCTGCTTGCTATGATGTGCATGGTGCATTATCCCCATCAGGTAGCCACTCATTACAAGATGTTTTTGTCTGAAATAAGAAAGACTGTATAAGTATGAATGAAGCACAATTATTCATTTTCATACCATTTAAGTAATGCTTAATAAGGGCAAGTACAGACTTTTTTTTGTCATAAAACAGATGCTCCTCACATACACAGACACACACACACGCAGTGTGCCATAACTGTTTTACCCTGTGCTGCACAGGTGCTGCTGTGCTTTGAAAATGAATGCAAACACTTTCGGACACTTGACTGTCACCCGGAACTCATTGATGAGTTCACAGTATTGTCGCATCATTTATACATACCAAACTGGCGGAAAATATCAACAATCATTGTTTTATCAACAACGTTCGAATATGAATATATTATTCTGACAATCAAGTTACTCATTTTTGAACTGCAGCTGCTGTGCCGAGTCCACCATATCGCTCTTTTATCCTGCTGTCCAACCGCAGAGCATGATGGGATATAGGGCTCCAGCTTGAAATCCAGGAGCAACTCTTGTTCACTTAACATTCGGACAGTACTTAAAATGGCATCCACCCGATTAAGGGCCCTTTATAGAGGTTAGGGAGTGGTTTCGGACACACCCTGTATATAAAAGATGGACATAGTCTTGTGGTAAGAAAAATGAAGCCTACACAGAAGTCACTTTTCTTGCAATACCATGAAAAGTTCCTAGGCCTGGCTCAAAAAAACGCTTTCTCCAATACAAACCCAGTCAAAAAACATCATTTTCAATCATGGAATAATTCATTCAATAATTTTTTTCATAGCAGACCGGCCTCACCAACTAAGGTTTCACGTGCCAGTGTGTAATATGGAGGTCCTCACAGAAGTGAGAGTGCGAGTCACAATAATTACACAAGCAGACTGTGTTCACCTCGTTAGTGTGGCTGTGTTATTCTCCGATATCTAGTATAGATCATATAGATCAGAGGGTGTGTTGAGGAAGACGGAGGTGAAAAGTTATTTGGGTCACTCATTCCCCTATCGATATTATCGATTAGTTGTTACACCCCTAATTTTAATAATCATTATGTCAATTTGTCATACACACAGAAATAGATGCATTTGTCAAATTGTCATGACAGAGACATTTTCTGTCAATGTCACTTTATTTAAAGTCAAGTTGTCATCATAAGGACATCAGAAACAAATTCAATGTCAAGTTGTCATGACAAAGACATTTTCTGGTAATGTCACTTTGATTAATGTCAAGCTGTCATAATCAAGACAAGCCAAACAGTGTCAGCCTGTCATAACAAAAACCGACAGTATGACAGTGTCATGTCATGTACCTTCAAGTAAAGTGTTACCATTTCAAACATATTAAATAAAGTAAAACAAAAGGCAAAACAAACCACACTTTACATTTGCATTTGTGTCCTTACTCTTTTAATCCCAAAAAATTAAACGTATTTGAATTAAAAAATAATAATCTGAGATGACACTTGACAATGTATTAATATGTGGTGAAATATGGAGTTTCAATTTTTGCACTACAGCCATTGTTATGTCCCATGGGATATTATCGCTGGTCAGCTAACCTTTGAAACTCTGGGGAGCTCCAGTCCTTTCATGCAGCTGCTCCCTGCAGAGGTTAGATAACAGATGATTTCATAACCTCCTGTGTTGGTCTGATAATGGGAAAAATCATAACCCTCACAGGATCTTTATTAATCGGCCCGTGGTTTCACACTGCAGAAAATGTGACCTTGGTTGTCATTGCTATTTAAAAAAAAACTGTTTGCAGTTATTTTTCTGCAAAGTCTGACTGGTCCATAGTTCCCATTGTACATTGTAAAATCCATTTGTTCTTGTGAGATGTAATCATTGCTGCTTGAAAATCTTGAAAATCGATTCCCTTACCTTATGATAGATGTAACTCAAAGATACACAAGCATGCACACACAGAAAAGATACACACCTCCCTCCACATTAGCCGAATTAGTAATAAATGCAGACAGCAAACTATGCAACCATGTGTGTACACTCTAATTGCCAAGACTTTCCATTGTCACCAAACTAAAATGTTTTTACTGTTTATAATGCAATTGTGCAGTTGCTGTTTGTCTTGCAACAAAATCTCACAGCAGGTGCACTCATACTAAGTGACAAGATGATATAATATGATTTTTTGGCTCAGAAACTTACTCAATGTCCAACAACCAAGACTCTTGGAGAGGTATCCCCTCAACCACTTATTGTAGTTTATTACTTTTTCACTCTGAAACAACACCAACTCCCAGCAGCCCCCGCGCCGCACTTTTTCATGACTTCATAGCTGTGCCACACATGACAAGCCAGCTATGTGGAGTCCACTCCAGTCTGAGCAGGGATGTCCAGACCTCCCTCTCCCTGGACACTTCCTCCCGCTCTTCTGAGAGGATCCTGAGGCATTCCCAGGCCAGCCGAGTGACAAAGTCACTCCAGCGTGTCCTGGGTCTTCCTCTGAGTCTCCTCCTGGTGGGACATGCCTGGAACACCTCCCTAGGGAGGTGTCCAGGAGGCATCCGATACAGATGCCCGAGCCACCTCAGCTGGCTCCTCTCGATGTGGAGGAGCAGCGGCTCTACTCCGAGCTCCTCCCGGGTGACAGAGCTCCTCACCCTATCTCTAAGGGAGCGCCCCGCCACCCTGCGGAGAAAACTCATTTCAGCCGCTTGTATGCAGGATCTTGTTCTTTTGGTCATGACCCAAACTTCATGACCATAGGTGAGGGTAGGAACGTAGATCGACCGGTAAATCGAGAGCTTCGCCTTTCGGCTCAGCTCTTTCTTCACCACAACGGACCGATACAGTGGCCGCATTACTACAGCCGCTGCACCGATCCGCCTGTCGATCTCTCGCTCCATCCTTCCCTCACTCGTGAACAAGACCCCGAGATACTTGAACTCCTCCACCTGAGGCAGGGACTCTCCACCAACCTGGAGGGGAAAAACCACCTGGAGGCAAGTCACCTGGTTATACATATTTCTTTAAATATTGACTTGGTAGATGAGAATCTCTGAGCTCTGATGAGAAGATTGAACGACTGATGAGAAGAAGAAACTCTGACAGGACCCGTGGAAGCTTATTATAGATTTTGGGGCCTGCAAGAATGGTGCAGCCTCTGACCTCCCCATACACATTCTAAAATGCTATCCTCATAGCTCAAAAAGTCTATCCTACCTATTTACCTCAATACAACAGCTGTTTTAGAAACAGTACAAATTCAATCCATCTACGTCACTGTAGTGAGGTGAACATGCTAAACCACTGCATGGCAACATTAAAGTAAATTATTCTTTAAAGACAGAAGCAGTCTGTCCTTAAACTTAAACAAAATTAAACAAACCATCACTTATTCAACAAATTGATTTTCAAGGACAGATTCCACAAACATCTCATAATAGTTGTGCGCTCTGTTCTGCCAGCACCTCTCTAACCTCCACCATCGCTCTTTTTTCTTGATTAGCATATAAAGTGTGACAATTGTTAAAGTAGAAGGAAATTAAACATCTCATTTTAGGTTAATTAATGGAATTAGTATTTGAGGAACATGAGGTTATTAATGTGCTAATTTAATCCTATCAATTATATGTTATTATTTATTTCATTTTTGAGTGTCGTGGCATGCCAGAGAAAGAGCGGGGGAGCTAGGGAGAGAGGTAGTGAAGTGGAAAATGCATTGTCAGCCCAGCAGTGTTTCAATCAAAGGAATGAGGACTTGTTCTCAGGATCAGAGAGCTTGATAATAAAAACCATGTGCTTGACAGAATCAGAATATATATGTATATGTGTATTTATGCATATGTGTGTATATATATATATGTGCACAGACACACACACACACACATATAGTAGTTATACAGTCGCACGGAATTTGCTTTAGTTACAGAGGATGGCAGGAGTTGGCAACACAAGGTAGGGTAAGTCCACAGAACATAAATCTAGGCATTATGGACACATTAGTGCCAAAGTGCATGGAGGTCATTCAGATTAAGTCATACCCTGCAAGAGTTAACAGCTGCACGGTAGTTTGTGTGGGAAGATTGGGAGTGGTGGCTGGGTGGCAAAAGCGACATGTTGGCCTGTGTTGAAATGTGAACATAGAACACACTAGATCTAGGGAGGTAAAACACGGATAGTTGTGTTGTGTAATCTGCAAGAAAGATTGAAGTGTCTATGCAATATGTGCTATGTAAACACTAAAATCTGTCTTAATTCTTATAGCGTATGAAGTGCATTAACATGCAGTGAGGTCCATGGCCGGCTGTCACAATGCCACACACAATTACACGCAATTACTGCCAACTGATTTCAGAGACAGTATTTAGAGCACCCCAGGACAAGAGAACAAAAACATCAGTATTTCAACAACACACCCCACAGTCTCCTGCCTACTTCATTTGTGTTAATTCCTTCAGGTCAGGTGGTTTCCCAGTTAATAGTGAATTTATTTTTTTCTCTTCAAATGTCAAGTAATGATATAAGTAATTATATAAGTAATCATAGCAGATGTTGTGCAGCAACAACGGCATCGCAAGACCTTGTGGGAGGGACTCGGGAATCCCACAGAGGCCAAGAAATGCTGTGCCTCATCAATGCTCGTTCAAGACAGAGTGAGAACAGACAATGCATGCACAAACCACCCAAACCATCTGCATTCATTTCACAAGGCACAGAGAAGCCGCCGGTGTTCACATCAGGCCAGCATTGAAAACATACTTTTGTTCATAGGGGCATTCCTTATATCATTAAAACGCTGATAAAATATATATTATAAATGTATACGTTTTTAACAATCAAAATAAAAAGAATTATGTTGTTTGTTTTCCTTATTAGCCTACATGAGGCACTGCATCCCTGCCTCACTGTGCAGTCAAGCAATCATGAAGTGGCATGCAAAGGTTGTGAAAATCAGCAGAGCTGATGTCATTGATGTTTGATCAGGACACTAAGAACAGTCCCACAATCCAGAGATTTCAAACTGTCAATTGCTGTGAGTGTGATTGGTCTCAGTGCCCTGTGACTGGCATTGGCTTCACAGTTGCAACACCATTTGGGTGCAAAGAGGGTGAGATAATGGATGAGTTTTAAATCATGAGATGGATCACTTGTAAACATTTTGCTTTTTTCATATAGCCCCCTGCTTTGAGGCCAACAATCATTTCAATTATGAGCACCACGCTAGTTCTTAAGCGGCGTTCACACCAAAAAGTGGCAGACGCGATTCTTCGCTTCGGCTTGAGTGGTGTCGCCGGACCGTTGTACTCTAGACACTCTTGACACTCTCATTTCACATCGTTCATGGCGGACACAACCGTCTGGATGACGATCACTTCCAGCGGTACCTCAGGCTGTCTGTTGTCCAGTTCAAGGACCTGTTGACTCAGGTCGGTGCCAGTATCTCCCGCATGGACCCCAGCTACAGGCGCTCCATCTCAGTTGCCTAGTGCCTGACTATCTGTCTGAAGTGATTTACTGTTTCATAATTTGCTAATTATTGCAAAACTAACATAAAAATATGAATATAATGATACTGCTAACTTAGCTGATTGCATAGGTGCATGCACAATGTTCCCACACATCCTAGGAAACCTGGAAAATGATTGACCAATTTTTCAGTCATGGAAAACCTGGATAATGAGAAAAAAAGATAAAATGTCTTGGAAATTCTTTAAGTTGTCCTGAAAATGTATTTGTCCTCCGCCTGCCCTGTGCGTGAATGCAAATGGGTCAAAAGATATGCACATGCATGTCTGCTGTCATCTTATCTTCTTGGCAACATACAACACAGAAACCCCGTTTGGTTGGACAAGTTCCACCACAGGATGAAAATGTCCTAGACAAGTCCTGGAAAATAATCGCCGGTTACAAGTGGGAACCCAGATGCATTTGGATACGTGTATTGTGCTGTCCTTCATGGACAATGATCAGCACCCTCTCCATCACATAGTATAAAGACAGTGGTTGCTGCAACTTTGCTGTCGAGGGGACAGATACAGGAAATCTTTCCTGCCACATGCCATCACACTGTACAACAACAGCTAAAAACTCTGGTCATAACAATAGTCACTACTCACCTTATATGTTTGCCAAAATTTCCTGCTCTGTCATCTCAAATCCTGGCAGCCATTTTATTCCTTTTGATTACATTTTATGTTATACCTGGCAGACATTTAAATAAAATTTTACTTATTTATTTTTTGTATTACTATTGTAACATGCCTTGGCTGTTCTTTTTACTGTTTGTGCTGTAAGTGAGTGAGGTGGAGCCACTGCCAGGCTTGGGAAGAGTCGAAGCAAACAACTCTGCTGGAGAGGCCATCAGGGCTCGGGAGACCTTCACAGCTTTCTTCTCTGCAGAGGGAGTGGTTCCATGGCAGCACAGCATATAGTGCACAAGCACTCCACAAAAGGCTCTTTTAAGAGCCACCCAAATAAAAGTATAGAGTTATGTTCCTGCAATATAACTACAATTTATGTATGTAAACATGTACCAGTTATTGTGCATGTATCATTTTTCATCATGCTGACCTACCTGATATTACACCAATGTTTTCTTTACTGTAACTATCGGTTAGAAACCAACCAGTCAACACATGCACATGCACTTAGTAGTCAATATGAAATATTTGTTTATATAAATATGAATGCATATGAATGCAAATTGTCATGATCCTGTCTGTGTGTATTCCTGTCTTGTGTTCTGATTGGCTTAGGCCTTCATGATTGGTCCTTGTTCCTGATTGGCTGGCAGCTGGCTCATCAGCCAGGCATTTTAACCACTTGGGAGATGAGCCAGTTGCCAGACTGTGGTTTCGATGCTCCGTATCTTGCTCCTGTTACTGCCTTGCCTTGATCCTGCTTCTGTTTGTCTGGGTTTATCTGTTCTTTTGTTACTTTCTAGTTTAGTGTAGTTTGTTCTGTTTTCTTGTTAGCTTAGCATTAGTCTTGTACTGTTTCTCTAGTTAGTCTGTTGGGTTCTAGGCTGTTTTCCCTTAAAACCTTGTCTTTTGTTTTCTAGTCAGTTTTTGACTAGGAACCTACAGGATGCAGTAAGTACTTAACTTGCTTGTTAACAAAGTCAACAAAGTCCTTAAACTTAACTCTTTTCTTTGTCTTCTCTTGCAGGTCACAGGCAAACTTTCTCCAGGATTCTTTGAGTTTGTAGGGCAGCTTGCTAGCTCATGCCTTTATGCTAGCTGCATTGTCCAAATCTTCCATGTAGCTGATATCTGACATCGTATTGGAGCAACCAGTCAGAAACAATGAGAAGGACTGTAGAGCTGCGCTATCTTCTGGCTGGGATTGTCTGCCAATCCAAGGCTTCCTTTATATATGCCTCTGCAATCTTGTAGTCATCCCTGAAATACTCCTTTAGCATTTGCTTTGCTTTGGCATAGCCTGTTGACGGTGACATGTGCAATGCAGCTCTTGACCAACTCATATGGCTGTAGACGATCACGGTTGTCCTCAGTGCGGCTTTACATTCCATGTTCAATGGATCTGATAAGTTAAAGTTTCTTTTTTTGTTTTGTCCCTCATCATTTAGAAATTAATTTGTTCATGATTTTGCATTAAACTCTGGGTTTATGGCAATGTTTAGATTTATTTGTGTTGATTTAATTGGGGTCCAAGCAGCAAAGCTGCGGGAACCCATTGTTTCACTTAGCTTTCTTCTTATTATTATTATTTATTATTGGGGTCCAAGCAGTGAAGCTGCGGGAACCCATTGTTTTACTTTGTTTTCTTCTTATTATTATTATAATTGGGGTCCAAGCAGCGAAGCTGCGGGAACCCATCGTTTTCTTCTATTTTCTTCTTCTTCTTCTTCTTGTTCCGCTTTCTTCCCCAATGGGAGTCTACGGCAGCCTATAAAAAGTTGTGAAATTAGGCACATTAAGTACAGCGTCAACATTAATTTGACCGAGTTACATGGCAACACTCAACCCCATCTAGCGCCACCAACAGGTCAAAGTTCTAGGTATGGTTCAAAAGGCATGTTTGTGCACGTAACTTTTGAACCATTTGTTTGATTTCTAAAAACAAGGTACTGTTGGAATCCTTGGACCATAGCGAGTTCAGCTCACCCTATGATGTCACAATGCGCCATGAAAGATCTTCTGCCATTTTGGATTTTGTTGAAAGCAAAAAAAAAAACTTTGTCGCACGAAACTTGTCACACATTACATTGAGACCAATCCGCACAAAAGCCGTTCTTTTAGCCATTTTGATCATTGAATATGTTTGGCTGCTACAGCCAATTGATATCAGCAGCTAAGTCGCCATTTTGTATATATCTCAGGAAGGCTCATATCTCGGCTCATATCTAGGGAAAGCATTGGTGCAACCGAACCAAATTTGGTCGCATGCTTCATGACCCTTTCCTGAGTATGCATGATCAGCTTGGTGTCATTAGGCCACTAGGGGGCGATGTCATTAGGAAATCTGTATTGTTGCTTGTAACTTTTGACCCATATGCCCGATCCTCAAAAACCAGTCACCATTGCAATAGTTGCATCATGCTGAGCTCAGTGGACCTCATTATGTCAATCCTGCCATATTTCATCGGGCGCCATGTTGGAATTTGTTGAAAGCCAATTAACATTTTCAGCGGCACCAAAATTTGTCCGATTCGCACGTAAATCAGCTCAGACTATTTCCAGACTGACCCGCACAAAAGTTACTTACTAAAAGTTGCTTTTTGAAATTTGAATCTGGTTACCCGCTACAGCCAATCGAAATTGGCGGGAAAAGTATCAAACTACGGTGGCCCTGAAGGTCAAAACGAAACAACAATTCAGAAAACACTACAACATTTCACAAAACACTTTTCACAATACAAAAAAAAAATCACAAAACAAATTTTTTTTCACAAAACAAAACAACATGGCTGACAGGCTGAAGTTATTGGTTGGTTTCCTTGTCAGTCAAGAAATGACACTTTACCTTCTCCGCTGTGTCCGGGCATGAGTGTTAACCCATTCTGAAATGTCATGTTTTTTGTAATGTTGTTTTGTTTTGTGATTTTTTTTTTTGTTTTGTGAAGTTTTGTTTTGTTTTGTGAATTTTGTTTTGTTTTGTGAAATGTTGAAGTATTTTCTGAATTTTTGTTTTGTTTTGACCTTTAGGGCCACTGTATCAAACAGCACGCCAACTCATATCAGGAACGCTTTGGTGCAATGAAACCAAATTTTGTCAGACACTTCAAGACCCTTTCCTAATTCTGCAAAATAGATTTGGTGTCATTCGCCACAAGGGGTCACTGTAATTACACAACTTTGTGCCTTGCTCGACATTGCTTCATGTGTCACTCTTTACGCTTTGATTTTTTACCAATATACTGTGTATGGTTTTGACATATAACTTGCTTGGACCCCATATTGCTGCTTGCAGCTATATTTACTGTATTTTATTTTGGCTTCCTATTCACCCTCCTAATTTATTTTCTCATTTATTTTCTATTTGATTTGTGTTCTCTAAACTTAGCCATCTTCAGTTCAAAGGGGAGGGTGAATAGTCAGTGGGGATTTTCTTTGTTTAATTATTTTTGGGGGTTATTTTGGTTTTCTATTTGAGGTTATTTGTTCAATTTCAATTAAATTAATATTTTGATTTATTATAGTTTGAGTATTTTGTCAAAATATTGTTTGGTTTTGTTAGTATATTTTGGGGGCTGACCCTTTTTCTTTGGTTGTCTCAGTGAGTGGGTTGGCCACACAAGTTTTCTTTAACTTTAATTGTTTTGAATTACTTGTTCCTTATTGGTTGGTACTGTCTGCTTACTTCCACCTGTTGAGGGCCTCTCTGGTGACCTACCCCCCCCCCCCCGCCCCCCCCCCCCCCCCCCACTTTAGTGAAGGTGTCCTATGGTGTGACGTGCGCCTCCATCACTTTTTGGCTTTGCCCTTGTGTGTGTGTGTGTGTGTGTGTGTGTGTGTGTATATGTTTTACATGTGGATTGTGGTGCGCCCATTATAGTTGATGCCCTCAAGGCCGGCACAAGCTTGCGCGGCTTTGGCCGTGTTTTTGCGAGCCGCACGGCCCATTTTGCGTCGCTCAAAAGTTGAGACTTCGCGGCTTTGGTCGCTTTGGTCGCTTCGCCTTAACCTTTCACATCTGTTTTAACTGTACTTTCAATCCTTGGTAGTTGTTGGCATCAGCTTTAATTATCACTGCCTTCCTCTGCACTTTGTCCACCACAACTATGTACGGTTGGTTAGCTAGGAGCTCTTTGTCAGTATGGAAGCTGAAGTCCTACAGAACTCTGGCCCTGCTCTTCTCAGTCACCTTCTGTAGTACGGCCCATTGGGATTTGGGTACTTCTATTCCGTACTGGGCACATATGTTCCTGTACACTATTCCAGGCACATGGTTGTGCCTCTTCATCTGCGCTGACCCAAATAGTATCTTACATCCTGCCACTATGTGCTGGACTGTCTCAGAGGCATTTTTGCACAGTCTTCACTGGGTCTGATCTTCTCTGGAAGATCTGGGCCCCTATGTGTCTTGTATGTAGGGCCTGTTCTTGTGCTGCAATGATTAGTGCCTCTGTCTGTAAGTCAGCCACTTCTTCAAATTGATGATTATTCATACCATGTAGGGGCTTGTCCCTCCATGTTGTATGCTCCTCTTCCTCTGCACTCTCATCAAGTTTCTGCTGCCTGAGGCATTCACTTAGCAATTCATCAGCTGAGGCCATTTTCTTGATGTCCTCGAGGATTTTTGATGTTTCATCCTGGATCGTGGCCTTTATGCTCACGAGTCCTTTTCCTCCCTCTTTCAGCTTTGAGTACAGTCTCAGGGTGCTGGATTTAGTTTATTGGTCTAAGTAATGGTTCATTATTAGTGCAGCATTTATACAGTATCTACTGGCAGATCTTCTGAGGGTATTTTAGAAGTCAGTGTCTGTATTCATTGGGGAATCCAGCTTTCTAACTGAGCATGAGCTTCCTTCTTAGGTCGGCAGGTTCTTAGGTTGGTTGCGGATGTTGGAAGATTGAGCTGTAATGAAAAAGCGCATTAAATCTTTTTTTTTTAAATAAAATAAAAAACTGTTCATGCAGTGGTCCCATGCATTTTTATAAGGCCAGATATGCTATATAACCATCTTTGTGCAAAATCAGATGCATGCAGTCAATTTTTGCAAGAATAAATATACTCTAGTATGTTTATACTTTATGCCACTCATTATAAGTAGCCCTTAGAATAATTACAACTCCTAGGATTTAAACTTCAGTGCCACATTTCAGAAGACACCAACACCATGCACACATTTTAATCAGTTCAGAAAATACTTTCAGTTTGGCTTGACTTGAATTTGTGTTTCAAATGATTTAATGATATAGGGAAGGCTCATATTTTAGCAGAGACACAAGAAAATATGTTAAGTCATTCAAAATTAACATCCATTCTCAGGGTCTGGAAAAGAGGTGACAGTTCTTGGGGATTTCTTGATTTTGCTTCACGCTGCATTAACATATCATCATCACTCCATTCCTTTTCAGTACATTCTTCTTTGAATCTCATTTTACTGTTGCATATCAAAAAGATTGCAAAAAATACCCATAAATCTGTTTGGTAACCTGTGATTTCTCACAATTAAAAACCCAATGGGTATGCAGGCATAAATACACATATTCTGCTGTTATTGTTTGAAACAAAGAAGAAGAAAATGCATTATGACATTATGGGATGCATGCAAGATTAGGAAAGCATGATTTCAGCCTATTGTTGTGGTATGCATTGATTGAAGTGCGAAGCTAAGACCATTATTTAAAGCCATCCAGCACTCAATTAACACTCCATTTGCATTATGGCAGCACTGTACTGCAGCCCCTTAATTAATACATCTCTCTCTCCCTTGCCAGTCAATCATGAATCATCCCCCCTGTCACAAGACAGCACTACACCAATGCAATATTCCCCTGCTGAGAGAAAGTATGAGGGAGGGAGGCTGAGGAAACGGAATGAAAATGTGTGAAAATGAATAGGAACGGAAGACGACACGTGCAGTCAGAGTGCTGACAGAGGAAGATGGGAGCAATTCAAAATGTATATATATATATATACTGTATATATATATACAGTATATATATATATATAATGTATATGTCACCTCACCTCTGTTCAGTCACTTAGGGTGTAAAAAAAGTGTCTACAATTGTTCAGAATTGTTCACTGCTCTTCCTTTCTTTGTGTGTATTATACATATTTGACAGAGTAATTCTAGTGATTCTAGTAATTCAAGTGTTTGATTATGTAGTATTAGATATTTCAACATCCATCTGTTCAAGCCTCACTATGAAATATTAGAAAACAGGTTTATACTGTACGTCAAGCTAGGCACTGTCACTGACAACAAATTAATGAAAATGTCACTGACTTATATTCCCATCTCTTTCAGAAATGCTCCACTGATCATATTAATGTATCAACTACGAAACTTTCACATTCCTCCTTTACTGCCATCATTCATGTTTTTTGCAGGATCTTCGTTCTCCTGCCTCTAATCTTCCACATGCATGTCCACACATAATTGCTTGAATCATTTATACTTATCGATTAAAACCAGAGCAGGCCATGTGCAAGGATTTGAATGATCTTTTGCTTTATCTTGACATAACAGACACATGGCCCTGTGACACCAGGAACTGTGGGTTAATAGGAGCCATGACAGCCACAACCATTCCATCAGCAGTTGTAGTCTCCTGAAAAGGGCAACTTTCAGACCACACAACCAACTCATGGAAATGTCAGTTTGGCAGATGTTTAAAGAGAAAAGTAAGATTTTTTTTAAGTAAGATTTTTGTTAAAGATGAGGTGAATTACATTTATTTTGAAAAGTGGCGGGCACAATGTGTTGTGTTTAAGTGAAAATATTGCTGATAATATTTTTTGAAAAACCACAAAGAAAGAAACAATCATGGGAGCTTAGAGGTTCAGCTAATAAGTCGTGGCCCTCAACCTTTCGTTTGGCAAGGACAATAATAAGGAAATGTCACTCAATGTGGAATGCAAGGCAAAAAATCTATAGTCACTGGTAGAAAATGTTTCTATTTCCTTTGAAAGGTTCCACGTTATTTTTCAGTGCAGATGTTAAGATTCACTATTCATGCAAAGCAGAAGTTTACAGTTACTGATGTCAATGTTCTGCATGCAGAACTTGATGAAAAACATTTTTTTCAACGGTATGAAATATCACTGTATTTGAATCAAGTTCAAAAAAATATTATTAATTAAACAAAAAATCTGAAAATACACAAATTTCATCTAGACAGCATGAAGATTTTGGTAATCTTAAAAAAGATAACCAAGTGAAAAACTGACTTTAATTTTCGCATTGACTCCAATGGTTTGTATGAAAGTGAAATTCAAAATGCTGTAAAATGTTCAGTTTTTGAGATGGAATTCAGATATTTTTCAAACATGACTCTAAAATGTAGTATTTTTTTAATAAGCATTGCATTTTGATGCGATGGAGGCTCAATTTTTAATAAATCTAAAATCTATGCCTGTTATCTGCTCCGGGGCTCCACCTATTGGTTATGGGTCAATGATAGGGTTTCTCTCCGGCTATTGGCTGGCAGCTGGCTCATCGGCCAGGTATATATACTCACCTGGGTGAGGAGCCAGTTGCCAGACCATGGTTCTACACTCCGTGCCTTGTTCCTGATCCTGCTCGTACGGAGTTTCTGCTTTCAGTGTGCCCAGGTTTTGTTTTCTTTGTTACTTTCTAGTCAGAGTTGAGGTTTGGTTTTGTTCTAGTTAGTTCAGTTCGTTCTTGGTTGTTTCCCGATAAAACCTTGTTTTTCTGTTCTAGTTATAGCCAGGTTATTTTGTGTTTTCAGTTTGTTTTTATCTGCGGAAGCTGTAGAGTCCCAGGTTGTATGTTTCTTCAAAGTAGATAGTCCTGCAGAGACCAGAGGGTCCCAGGCTCATTTTGTTTTATAGTTATTTAGTTAATAAAATGATTTATTTACATTTAGTATACTTGTCCAACCTGTTCTCACTCAGCTTTCGTACAAAAAAATACGTGATCTAGACCTCCAAATTTCATAGTATTTCCTACAAATTTTTTGTCACAGTGCCCTGGTCACGTGACCGGTGCACTTAATGCTGGTTAGTGCAGACCAATATAATTTTACATTATATGCATTATGACTTCAAAAAAATCGCCAAAATATAGGGTGAAAGCTTATAAGCAATTCATATAGAAAAATGTTGACACATGACACATGCAGTTTTTAGTGCTAGTTTAGAAGCGATTCCTGCACCTCTGTTTTGAGAAAGAGTAAATGTAGCGGTTCATCAACTAATCGCGCAACTTTATTTGTATATATGTCCATGACAAACAGTAAAACAGAGAGCTTCTCCATGAGGATCTAGAGCTCATAGGCACTCACTGAAAAGGACAATGGAAATAAATGTTCATTGGGGACTGATCGGAGACACAACACATGCATGGGGAGAATTTAATCAGTCAGATGGAGCAAACAAAGTTAGAACCGGAGTGTGTAGCAACCGGAGCGTTTGGTTGCTATGGACGCTCTAACTTCCGGTTCCGGTAAGCCCCGTCTGGAGACATTGAAAAAAAAATCATTTAAGGGCCATATTCACAAAGCTATATAAGCTATAGCCAACTAGACCATCAGATTCTGGAGGCCATCCCAGAGCAGATCTCATTCTAAAGGTGCTGTGGATCTGAAATTTTAGTATGTTGGGGGGGGGGCGGGGGGGGGGGCTGGACGAGCAGATATGTGTTGATTTGGTCCTCATTGGAGCCATACTTTGTGAAGGGCGGGGCTTTGAACATTCGCCATTTCCCACCTCTGAGGGCTTGCCACGGTCGCAAAAATAGACAGAATGGCCTGAAACTCAATCTGCAGACCCCATGGGGGACCTGGAACACACCTCCTGAGCCCTGCCACCATAGACCCTTGGGGAAGCAAAGTTGCTCTAGGATGGTGCTATCAACATGGAGGCAACAGATCCTAATACAAGACCTTCTGACAAGCAACATAGTCTATAACCAGGAGGAAACTTCAAGGGGAAGGTATTTTTCTCTCCCCTCCTCCCTTCTGACTCAGGAACATTAAAAAGTACAAAATGAAATGGCAGAGCACATGAGTGTGTATGGCAAATGCAATTGCAATGTAGTTAATTTCCGGATAAGGCTTTTCATCAGGGTTAAGAAATATGCATAACCATGAAATATGTTTATTTAATGTGACACTGTACATCATTAATCATAACCATTTATTAGTACTAGTGTGAGATTGGACACTGCATAGCCGGCTTGTCATGTGTGACGCAGCTATGAAAATCATAAAAAAGTGCGGCGCAGTGGTTGATTACGTAACACATTTAATTGTCAAATATGAAAAAAGGGAGGATTGTGAGGGCAAAAAAGATTTTTTGATGATTATGATGTTTTGCTGAGTTCGAACCTACTTTGTATGTTTGATTGTTTAATTGTTTTAATGGAAATCAACAATGTGAAGACGTGGACCTCAGAGTTCACGTACTTTAGAAGGAATGATTGACTAAGTGCACGTGCTGTTTCTCTGTCTCTTTTTGTTAGAAAAGCTCAACTGAAACGACACTCTGTGTCCAGTCTGTAACAAGATTGGACCCTATTTGGCCAAATAGAGAGAACCCAGGTTCTGATTCTGTTTTGAGATCATTGATACTTGCTGGTTGTTCCCCTTAATAAGTATATTATTTTTAAATAAATTCTTGAAATTGTAGATGGTCATTGTTTGTTTTGTTTTTTTACCTCACCACCGAAATGTTTTTCCTCTACAGCTATATTGTGAAGAAATGATGATGCACATCTAAATAGAAAGATACTAATTTCATTCATTTCCAATTCAAATCTAACTATTTCATTTAACTCCATTTTGCATACATTTGCAATATATTTTGCATCCTGCTAGTACTGTAACCTTGTTCTGACACACTTTTCTGTGAAATATTTTCTTTAATTAACCAAAATATATTGTATCCATTTTTACTTTAGAATGAAGATTCATTGCATAGTCCTTAATTTATAGTGGTAATTGGTAATTAAGATATGATGAAAGAAGCTGAGCTTTATTTAGATCTTTTATTTACATCCCTATCAATCCTGCTTCACAGGTTTTTCCTTGGTCACTCAAATAGCTTCAGTGTCCATTTCCAACATTTGCCTGGGTCATTAACATTTCATCAGCCTTTATCCATTGTTAAGCTGCAGAATGCTTTCAGGTAGAAGACCCATGGCAGGTCAGCAACTGTGATTGCCTGAAATAAATGAATGCTAAAAAAGAGCTCATTGCTTTGGAACAGCTGCAAATTCACCAAGAAAGGTCCAGCAGTAATTTAGCATCCTAGAGAATCTGTGAAATACTAGCCTTTGATCTTTAATATCGTCCTTAATAGTGTTTGTCCAAAAACACATCTATTACTGCTGGTAATGGATTTACCAATATCCTACTTTACAGTGCAGCTCAAATAGATGTCCCTCTTTGGGAATGGTTTCTCTTGCAATTAGAACATTTAATCAGAGTTCAAGAAGCCACAGACTGTCTTCTGATTCTGTTAATTGCTTTCAACTTTTCCCTCAATGGAAATTTCCGATTTAGAACCATCCCATTTCATTTTATTTCAGCCCCCTCAGATTTCCTTTTGTGGAGTAACAAGTTTCTGTTTTGTGGACAGCAGCTTAATTGTAAGAATTAATCATTTCAGAGTTGGCATCAACATTCTAAAGGTGAAAATACAACCAATTGTTTTCCATTTGGCCCACACTTGACCCACTGTTTTCGTGTTATTTGCAACCTTTGAGCATTTCACACACATAATCAAGTGTACATTGGTAGGTTGGTTCATCTGGTCCCATTCTATATAGTGTTAAATCTTAAATGGGGAATGACCTCAAATCAATTGGGCGCACAATCTGTGCAATAGGTTACAGGTGGCTTAATTCATTCCACTAAAAGATTGATAAATGAGTTATGGATGGTTAATACTGTTCCATTTCATAATATCATCATGTTGCAAAGACAAACAAAAAAACTATAACAAAGCTATTTTGACAGAATACAGGTACTACGATATGAAAATGTAGTACATACCACTTCGTCATGTCATGTTAAAGGGTTAAAAAGGTTGTTTTTCCATTTCTCACTCTTAGTCCTGTCCAACAATCCAGTACTGTTCTTTCCCCTCTGTCTCATCCAGATCTACCAGGTATTTAGACCCACCTGCTCAGGGCTTAGTTGCCAAATTGTCTTAGAGTCTTGCTTCATGACCTTCCAGCTGTTTTTTCTGCCTTGCCTGTCTGGTTTAGACAGGCTGTTTTTTGACCATTGATCATGTCTCCTGCCTGCCCTGTTTGTTCTGCTTTTGCTCCTTGATTCGTCTGACTTTGACCCCTGGAAATCTGTTCAATCTCCTGCCCCCCAGGTAGACCCTCTTTCTGTCCCACACCTCAATGAGTTAGTGCCCTGGTGACCCATTTTCCGTACCGATTCAGAGTTTAGGGCTAGCCTTAGCCCAGTAGGCCACATGCCTAGTATTATGTTACCTGTGTACGTACAAAGAGATCTCTGTGCCAGTGTGCAGTGTGCATTTGGTAGCTAATCTTGGTTTGTGATAATAGGTGTCCCAATTTCTCCTAAAATCATCGTTTATTTACTCATTTAGTGGTTTACAGTTTTGGTTCCATTTGTCTTTCTTTGTGAAAGAATAACAGTTTTAGGGGGGTTCCTTAAAAGTAAGTCTGTGGTTTAATTTCCTCCAGCATTTTAGAGTTTTTCTCAGTCACTTTGGTGGTTTTCTCACAACACATCTGCACAACAGTTAGTGCATTTCTCAAAACAATTAGTTAACCAAAACTGCAAAATTTAGTGGATAACTTGTGTAGCACTCTCATGCCATTGTGTGAGGCATGTAAGTAGACAATTTAATCTACCGGGCGCCCTGAGTCCGTAAAATATTAACAATTAAACTACAAATGTGTATCAATGGGGTTTTGCTGTATTGGCACACACTCAATATTTTCACAAACACCAAAATTTCCACACATTTAATTTGAATAAAGTCTCTTACTTACTCTTGAGATACATCTTCATTTGACAACCGTCACATCAATTCAACAAACCCTCTAGGCCGGAAAGTTATATTAAAACAAAATGTCACCCTAGGTGCAGGCCTGTAGATGTGGCACATGTGTGGTGAATTGAACCAAAGTGGCTGCTCTGCTCCACTGGCAGACCAAACTGCAGACAGTGTACCCGTTGCTCTGGAGAATGGCACAAATCTGTGGATCTCCCACGCTGCTCACGGATCCGGCAGCGTTGACAATGAGTCTCTCTGGCCTCCACCTTGTCCAGTTGAATGGCGACTCTTCCTTGGTCTTGGCAAACCTAATCCGTAAAGTCTGCGGCACACTAGACTTAAACTATGCAGCAACTGATAATACAATGAAGTTCTCGATCTGAAAACTCCTATCAGTTCAGGCTCCACTTCTAATATCTACAAATGGGCATTTTTACAGGCAACTTTTACAGAGACAGACTATCCGCTTGCTTCCCATGCTGCTTCCACCATCCTCTGCTTCTCCTTCCCACAATTCACCTGGCTGTCAAGTATCACCACACATCAGCCAATCAAAATGACAGAAATTAAAGAAATATTCAAAAAATTAAAATATTTATACAGGCTTTGATAAAATAAAACATTTCAGCATAAATTGAAAATTCAAATTTTACTTTTTGAAACAACACAGAAAAAAATATATATATATACACACACACACACACATATATATATATATAACACAGGGCTACACTTGAAAACTTAAGTTACACATTCCTGTATTTAGGGGAGTAAGACACTGAATGTGTATGTTTCACATTTTTATTGCATATGCTCTTTGTAATTCTACAGCTTTTTAGAATTTTCTACAGAATACACCAGTCACTTGTACAGAACAAACGTAAGTAAATCATTCCTGTACATCCCTGCTATTTGGTCACAAACCTTCCACCTCCAGGCATAGAAAAAATCCTCCTGTCATATACTGCAAACCACTGAGTGGTAAGAATGGACATTATCCCACACGACAACAAAGTGTTGCGTCTTCGATGGCTGTTCAGATGGTTTCCATCCCTCTCATTCTGAGGGATTATGTCTCTAAATTGTACCTAAGAAAGTTAGCAGATGTGTGTTCTATGGACCAAAGAAAGGTAATAAATTTGCTTTTGATATCTAATTCAAATTGTGCTGCAATGACTCAAACATTGAAATGAGGACTATTAGGTTTATAGATGTGGAAAAATTCTTGATCTGTCTGGGAAAATCAAAAAGCAAGATTGGAACAGGTACCATTTAGTAGCGTTTATTCTCTGCAGAGAAGGAAAACAACACACTGAGAGAGTAGTGCTTCCCTAAGGGACAGGTCCCAGTGCATTTTATCCTAACCCCCAGGAATACACCCCTAATTGTAAAAACCATTTGGTCACAATAAACAATTTGTCAAGAGCTGAGCAAGACTTTACAACTGGTGTCCTGTGAGCAGGGAATTTTCATAGGCATAACAATGGACATGTTAAGGAGCAGGGAATGATCTTACAGTGAATTTCTTGAGTCTTTGATGGCTGCAGCACACAGATTTCAGGCTACATCTAAATGAATACTGAGATTAATCAAATGTCCCTAGATGCATGTAAAATGTCCACCACATAGGCAATGATTATTCAGCATTCATAAGTATAGTTAATTTTGACTTACATACCATAAGGAAATGGGAATGATATAAAACAGCAGATAATTGCATGAAAACAACAGACACAAGCCCAAAAGGATTTGCAATTTGTTCAGAGGAATGAGAAAATTCTACTATGATGTGCACAAATGACTAAATGTTGTGGCAGTTGAAATAATAGTGACAATAGTGAGAATTTTCATTCTGATCTGGAAAAAGCACTGAAATGACTGAGAAAAACTGCAAATGGGCAGTGGCAGGTGCATGTACATGTGTCACCACCTGCTGGCTGTACCCGTCAGCAGTTTTTAAGTAGTACTTGAACAAGAACTCAGTGACTGTGACACCACAAGCATGAGTGACACAGTTGGCTTCCTCTAGTGTCTACTCTCTGTGACCACTCACCAAATGGCATAGTGCTGAGTAGAAGAGATATGGCGTGTGTGTCTGTGTGTTCGTTTGTGCTTGTGTCTCTGTGTGTCTGTGTGCATGTGTACGTGTGTGACATGGCACAAAACTGAATATATTATGCGTGACCAGAGTGCCTGTAGAGCAAAACTGACAGAGATTAAAAATGAGTGGACCATTGCCATGTACACACTCAATCATGCACACGCACACACAAAGCACCCACGCTCACAAACACATGCACACACACTCACACACAGACACACGCACACACACACACACGCACACATATGCAAACTCTATGTGTTCTTAAACCCCAATATTCTCTTGTAGTTGTCTCTCCTTCTTTTTGCCAGGAAAATTGCTATGTCAGAGAGAAGCAAACATGTTCTGAAAGATTCCTAATAGTATGGAACTGGTCCCTTTGCAGCCAAATCTGCCTGAGGGCATATCGAGAGAAAAAAAAAATGCAGAGAGAAAGACAAAATGTTTAACTTGTAACACCACGTATGTTCACTAACAGGAAGAAGTGCCGTTGTTCTGCCCTTAATATGTTCAGTATGTTCAAGTTCTATGTTTGTGTAACGCTAAAAAAAATACTTTGAAATGTTTTTATATGTTTCTGTTTGTACGTATGTTATGGCGCTTTTATTTTGAAAGTCTGACGAACTACAGGAAGTAGAAACGGAAAAGAACGAAAAACTGCTATGCCCGTGTTAATGGCCGTTTATCCCTCAGGAAACAACGGTTGTGAGTGTTACACCTTCTTTATATGTGTCGTGTGTGAGTCATGTATAATTCTACAAAGTGGTGTAAGATAGCAATGTAGTTTACGGTTTGTGAGGCAGAAATGTTTATATGAACCTGCTAAATTTCCTGATTTCTAGCCTGCTGTGCTAATGCCTGTTAAGTTATTGTTGATATTAAGCATCTAATACTGTATGTGATTTGTACAAAGCTGTTCAGTAAAACATTTCCTTTGTATCTTTTTTTATAGTTTTACTCTGAATTCAGTGATGTCATGGCTTATCTGTGAGAAGTCATTAAAGGAGCAAGGCTGCTCACTTCCTGGCTCACTAATAAGGAGTTTGGCTGGCTGTTGATCTATGTCAACAAAGCAAACACATAGGGAGAACAATACAGATGTCATGGCACCCTCTAACGTCCTGACAGAATTTATTAGCTATCCTCATTATAGGAAAATAATGCATAAAGCACAAATTTGATTCAATCAACATTCGCAACTAAATAGAAACTAAAACATTGTGTTACCACTTTTTTTCTTCATCCGATAAGTTTAAGAAATTGGCAGTTATGTCCAAAAGAGTTTTGAATATAACTATACACTTTTTTTTTCATTTCTAGTTTTTCACTCTGTTCCATAGATGTAAAATAAGAACTGGATAGGGCGCTACCCCTCTTTTCCCAGTGGCCAACCCTGGTATTGCATCAGAAATCCCATTGGACCCAAAAAGCATTTTCCCCATAGACGGCAATAGTAAAAGAGACGGCTGTAAGACTGTTGACAGGACGTCCTCAGCTGCAGACATACCTAATTACTGATCGTTGTATTGCATATTTTTAATTCATGGACTTTTCATTTATCAAAAGAAATTGTAATGACAGAAAAGTCACTAAAAAGTTTCATCGCACAGTGTGACGTCACGGCAGTTCAGGTCACGCTTTCTCCCTGTGTTTCTCCCGAACACAGGGAGAAGAAGTTCCAGTGTCATATTGGCCCACATCTTAACTTCAGTTTTTGACACAATAGTCTCGTTTGCAATGCGGCGCACATTGGAGACATTGCATACCTGCCGCCATGATCTACTAGGCTACACAGTTCACAGCTTGTGTCTCTCCTGACCCGGTAACTTTGTTGTCTTATTATCTTGCTGATTTGAAAAATGCTTGTTCACCTGCTTGCATGCTAGATGTAAGCATAGCTAGTCTTGAGGTTAGTTTTAAGTCCTCCCATGTAGTAGAGTTATCTGGAATTAATTGAGAGCGAACCCAACTCCATTTTGCGCCTTCCATAACTTTTCTACTGCTGGTTCTGCCCATGAAAGTGGATTCATTTGTTAGAAAAGCATGTTTACTGACCAAATTGTCTGATGAAAATATGTGGAAAAGTAAATTATATGAGGTTTCTAGTTGCTTTCAAATAGTTATTGAGACATTACAGGCTCTACCATGGCAAGTATTCCACAGTTTCACCTTTACCTTGCCTGTATACTCGTTGCACTTGCAACATCTGTGGACAGTGGGATTTTAGGGGAAGGACAAGGCTTTACAGAAGATAGTTTGTGAGAACCACATTTTCAAAAATATTCCAATATTCCAATGAACATATTGCTCATTGGAAGTGCTATATTTTTTTTCTGTAGAAAGACTATGAGACCTGGTAGGTTGAGGATTTGCAGTTGTGTGAGCAAACAGACCATGAAGGCAAGAGCCATTCAGCGAAATCTCTGAGTTGGCCAACTGACCACAGATTGCTTGCAAAGTTTCAGGCAGGCTAATTCTGACAATTTAACATTTTTCTTCACTGTCTGAATAAAGTAGCAAGTCCACATAAAGCAGCTATCCATAGCCTGTTTCCTCTCAGTGACCAGCAGACACTTTTTGCTTCACTCTTCACTTGGCTCCCTGCTTTGCCTGCTTTGTTCACTGCTATCTTTTCCCTTTTATGGTATCCTAGTCCTGATACCTATATATCACCTGGAGCTTGAGGATTAAGCTACTGAAAGCCACTTTTCAAAAGGTTTACACAGCTTTTCCACTACCGCACAAACACTGCCCAACGTCAGCTCAAGCCTACCGTACAGTCACTGGATATAGCTGAAGCTAACCAGCAGCAGGATGCCACCCTTTGCCACTGATGATTTCCACAAACTTCTGCTGGGATCGGGTAAAAATTGAATCTGAGCAAACAAAGATGACATGTGGGGTCCCTCAAGGGTCTATTCTAGTGCCGCTATTTTTCATTAACTACATGCTTCCACTGGCCCACATCATGAAACACTATAACATCTCTTACCACTCTTATGCTGATGACATACAACTCTACATTACAGTGTCACCACACGACTACAGTCCACTGCTGTCGCTGAGAGAGTATCCAACAAGTCAAACAGTGAAGGGGCCAGAATTTTCTCCAGCTCAATGAAGAAAAGATGGAAGCCATTGTTCTTGGTCCCAAAAACGCAAGGCTAGAGGTCAGTGGCCAACTTGAGTCAATTACACTAAATACAGCCAACCAAGCTCGAAACCTTGGTGTGGTTATGGACTCAGACCTGAATTTAAACATTTCAACTAAAATTTCAACATTTCAACTAAAATTAAAAACGAAATCAGCCTATTGTCATCTCAAAAACATTGCACAAATTAAGGTATTTCTGTCTAAACAAGACATGAAAAATCTTGTTCATGCATTTATTCTTAGGCTAGATTACTGTAATGGTGTATTTACAGGTCTATCCAGAATGCTGCCGCCAGAGTCCTGACCAACAGTAAGAAAATGGACCATATCATGACAGTCCTTAAATCCTTGCACTGGCTTCCTGTGTCTCAAAGTATCCAGTTTGAAATCCTGTCACTGGTCTACAAGTCACTGAATGGTCTTGGAACTACACACATGTCAGAGCTTCTGGTTGGGTATGAAGCATCCAGACCTCTCAGGCCATCAGGGACAGGTGTACTCAGTATCTCCAGGGTCAGAGCCAAGCAGGGTGAAGCTGCATTTAGCTTCTATGGTCCTCACCGGTGGAACAAACTCAGGGCTGAAAACACTATTGTTTACTGGCAGCTTTCCACTAATGTCTATAGCGATCTGCTGCTTTCAAACTGCTTCTTTGTCTGTATGTTTGGATTGTTTCTCTGTAAAGCACTGGGAATTGCCTTGTGTAAGAATGGTGTTATACAAATTAAGTTGCCTGGCCTACAACAAGGCATACTTAAAGGTAGAAAATGATAAACTGGACTACATGTGTGTTTAACCTGCTGCACACAGTGGATTAACTGAGTACCTCTTTTTCTTCTCTTTGTATGTTTCAAGCTTGTCGAACACAGCCTAAATGGAAGAAACTGATGTTCTTAAAGGTCATCAATGTTGTCAATGCTGTCAGGCTGAATAGGGATCAAAAGCACAACATACAGGATGTAATGACTAAAATATACAAGGATGAGGCATATCCTAGTACCAAACTGATTAGCTCGGCTGCAGAGGTGCTGGTCAGCAATCACCCCTGTTTGAAAGAAACAGGA
The DNA here is from genome assembly GCA_029224185.1 of Karalla daura. Lineage (NCBI taxonomy): Eukaryota > Metazoa > Chordata > Actinopteri > Chaetodontiformes > Leiognathidae > Karalla > Karalla daura. Next base: position 2,861,933 of record CM055194.1, read on the forward strand.
TCTAAAAGAGACTATAAAAGCTGGCAGAGCAGTTTGCACCATAGGAACAAAGCTGGCATGAAGGATGTGGCTGTGAGTGCAGGAAAGCATAGCAGGACCAATTCAGAGGGTTGTAGAAGAAAATGTTTTACCTTTCCTTGATCTAATCTATTTAATTTGATTTGACCTGTCCTGCTAAACTCATCATCATCCCCCTCTACGCAGATTTAAACAGAAACATCCTGAAGCCAGTCTTCAAGGAAGCCGTCTCTCTCTCCTGTTCACAGATATACCTTTCGTTCTTGCTGCAGAGGTGCCAGAGTCCCTGCAGCCCGGCTTGATCCCATTGTTATTGTAAATTCAGTATTTGACTCTAACTTCCTAAAGTCTGTCTCCTCTAATGCAATCAAACAACTGCCCCCCACCTTTTGTCTCAAGTGTAACCGTTTGATGTATGTGCCTTAAAAACCTTGCCCCGTGAGCTACTCGACAGACAGAACTTTGCAGCCACTAGGTGAGTTTCTGTCTCCGCTGTACAGTGAATAATACTCATCTGAATTTGCCACAATTCTGGACCTGAGGAATTATTTTTCTTCAACAGGGTGCACCATCCAACATCAAAAGACGGAGAGGAGGGGAAGTTAACTTTCTTCAAAACTATCCCCATGGCAAAACAAAGCTGACACCTCAGACCCAGAGGCTTGCAATCAGTTCAAGGGGACATTGATGGAAAGAGACATGATAGTTATCCATCAACATATGCAGTGTACCCTTGTGTTCAAGTTTAGCTCCTCCAGTTGCTGAACTGAAGGACAGACGGCCTGTACTCTTTTGTGAAGAACAAGTGAGAAAAAATCATTACATTAGTAGTTTTATTTAGTGTGTCTGTTTGTCTGAAAAGCGCAGTTTGACAATATCACATTTCTTTTACAGTTTTTTTCTTGTCTGCTATTGGAGACTGCCCTTATGCCATTATGACATGACATTTGACAAACTATTTTTTTTATTTCATGCACTGCAGTGTTGAATGTAAACAATGAACACTAACAATCTCTATGCATGTGCTGTCTTTGTGCAACGGGATAAAAATCACTACTTCAAGGAGGATTCATCAGAAGTCTGCTTCTCAAGGTAATAAACATCCAAACATGCTCACACTTTCATCACTTTCCTTTTTTGACACATGGTTGAAATGAGGTCTCATTGTGCACATTAGGATTCATTTTACAGATTATTTTCTTCCAAATCTGGAAAAGAATTACACTTTTGGTGCTAAATTCTGATTTCTTGTGTTTAGATTTTTTTATACTTTATTTTCTTTCTAGCTATGGACATTACATTTAATTATGGCCAATATCTGATTCCAGACTATTTGCTCATGGTGATATTAAACTTCATTAACAGGTACTCTTACAGTAGCTTAGCATAATGTAATACTGTATGGGAACTTATGAAATGTGCATTTGGTACATGTGAAAAGGCGGCACTCATTTTACTTTCTCAGCTTGGGCCACTCAGAAGAAATAAATACGCTTCAGGAGATATTTAACCCAGACAGGTTTTGAATTAAAAATTTTAATTCAAAATGTAAACTTCATAAACAAGTACTCTTACGGTACTTGTCTTTCTTCTCAGGCTGCAGATTCAGGCCATCTTCTGAATCCATCCATCCATCTTCCTCCGCTTATCCGGGGCCGGGTCGCGGGGGGAGCAGTCTGAGCAGGGACGTCCAGACCTCCCTCTCCCTGGACACTTCCTCCAGCTCTTCTGGGAGGATCCCGAGGCGTTCCCAGGTGACATAGTCACTCCAGCGTGCCCTGGGTCTTCCCCTGGGTCTCTTTCCGGATGGACATGCCTGGAACACCTCCCGGGGAAGGCATCCAGGAGGCATCCGATACAGATGCCCGAGCCACCTCAGCTGGCTCCTCTCGATGTGGAGGAGCAGCGGCTCTACTCCGAGCTCCTCCTGGGTGACAGAGCTCCTCACCCTATCTCTAAGTGAGCGCCCTGCCACCCTGCGGAGGAAACCCATTTCAGCCGCTACTATCCGGGATCTCATTCTTTGGCCCAGAGTCATGACCCAGAGTTCATGACCATAGGTGAGGGTAGGAACGTAGATCGACCGGTAAATCGAGAGCTTCGCCTTTTGGCTCAGCTCTTTCTTCACCACGATGGACCGATACAGTGACCGCATTACTGCAGCCGCTGCACCGATCCGCCTGTCGATCTCTCGCTCCACCCTTCCCTCACTCGCGAACAAGACCCCAAGATACTTGAACTCCTCCACCTGAGGCAGGGGCTCTCCACCTTCTTCTGAATCCATTCTTTAAAAAAACTAACCTGCACAGAGCGGTTAGTGGTTGGATTTCACTTCTCAATAAAAAAGACCCAAAATGCACAGCTCAACAAAAACAACTCACTCATAAAAGCGAGAGTGATATAAAATCTGAAACTCAAAACAGAATGTTGATTTATCAACATTACAACAAGTTATTGAACCGTGTGTACACGGTCTGTACTAGCTGTAAACGTTAAACAAGAAAAAATGGGGATTACATTCTTGCAACAAATGGGAAGGGATAGTATGTTTTTTTGCTCGTCATCATCCTCCTTAATTAACTACATTTCTAAGGTTATTCTTACGCATTCCTTTCTCCTTGATTAGGATGAGTGCGAAGCCATTCAGGAGGGAGTGGCTCTGGTCTCAGTGGTGAACAAGGAGGAGTTGCTCCAAGTTCCTTTCAAAACCCAGCATGTGTCCATTGTTCTTGAGGATATAGATACATGCACTGGATTTTAAGTAGCCAGTGAAGCTTAGTGACTTCCTCAAGTTAACTTATGTTATCCTTCTTGACGTGGATGATGACAGGAGCCAGTTCAGGCCTTAACTACAGCCCTTAAAAAAATGAGCTGAAGTAATGTTCTAGGCTAAAGTTGTATTGGACATTTGTTTAGTGTAATTATTGTTAATTACCAGTACAGTAATTGTATTATTATTATGCTTATTTATGTTGTGTCACCAGTTCTGTTTGTAAATTATTTAGTGAAAGTGAACAGAGTAGTTTTAACTTAAGGGGTAACATTTGTGGACAAGAGAGTCATGTTACTGTTTTTCAATGGGTAATTCTGTTAACATATATAAAATTTGTTTTTAGAACTGTTACATACAAATATGATGGACTTTTTAGTTACATTGTTTGATTGGTTGAAGGCAATTGGTTTCCTAAAATGGTTTTAGTTCAACTAACTCATTGGGTTTTGAAATGCAGTCTATCATGGTCACAAAATTCACTCTCACTCACACTTATAAGCAATTCAGAATCTTAAATTCACCTAAAATGCATGTTTTGGGGCTGTTGGAGCAAATCAAGAGTGTGTGAACAAAATCCATGCAGACAAGGAGAACTATATACTATTGTGCCACCAATATCATAACCCATTAAATTCAAGTCATATTCTAAAGTTAGATGCACTGCTAACACAGAAATAGCAATAGTGATTCTACAATATAATACAATATAAGAGCATAAACAGACATTGAAAAAAAGACAGACGGAAGAAGAAAATGTACTGATTAAATGATTGCGCTTCAGGACTATTGAGTTTCATAGAACCCATGGCTTAGCTGCAGAGCAATGCACCCCGGACATGCAACCGCACCCAAACCTGTGCAACAGAAAAGGGGCTGTGATGATGACTAGTAAAGCTGCTATAGAGTTCACATCTCAGAGAAATGTCACAGCTAATGGATTCAGGCCAGAAGTGGAAAGGAAATTAGGGACAGTAATTGAGAGCTACCTGAATGGCCAACCTGCCGCACTGCATCCCTGGGGGCTTTTAGATCCTCACAGAGCAGGAGACAGATGACTTTAAACGCAAGCATGAATCCATCCACTTCCAGGGCTAAATCACTGTGTCCTGTCAGTTTGACGACACCGCATGGTGGGCCCATAATATGTCCCATATGGCTGCTGTGTAGCAGAGATCCACGATGTACTTATGCAGAAGCACTGCATACTTATTTCCTTTTATACTTAGAATGTACATGCCTGTATTTAAGTATTTGGCAAATTTCAGCTCAGAAAACTTTGTTATCCCCCTGGGGGGCGTTTTGGTGTATAGTCAGCAGCGCATACAATATAACAAAAACAACAACAGTGCACATGCTCACATACAGATATTGATGCTTCAGTTCATAATGCCCTAGAAGAGCAGGCTCACAATGGACAGTTGATGAGGCCAAATTTTGATGGTATGAAAGAAGACGGCCAGAAGGTAGAGGCTTGTATAGGAGATCAGGATCGTCATTGCCTTCCTGATAGCCCTGATTCTGTACAAAAATTTGTTCCCGCTATCTTGCCATCCCCACAACCTTACTGAGCCCGTTCTTATTCTTCATAGTGAGGGGCCCGAATGTGCAAATAAAAGAGAAAGTTAAAATGGACTCAATAAAACAAGAATAAAAGACCCATATAAAAGTAGTATCTACATTAAAACTTCTACGCTTCCGATACAAATGCGCGTGCTGGTGGTGTGAGGGTACTATAAATGATTGTGCCCAGATATTTGTATTGTTGTACGATGCCGACCGTCCGATCATGAATAAGAACAGGGAAGTGTGGTGAAGGTTCTTTCCTTAAGTCAATAATAGGTTCTTTGGTTTTAAGAACATTCATTTCTTTAAAAAAAAGAGGTCTCACACCACCTGCTAAAATACTGAGCCATGAATGCAATCATGGCTGCTTAAAAGAGATGGTCGTTTGTGTATAAAATGTAACTGTTTTATGGGACACGAGGATCTTCAAAGACATCAACTGAGGGCAATATTAATAACTTGAAAATTCAAGTGCGCTGAAGTTTCGACAGTGTTCTGGGATGTGTGCCTGTTGGTTTGCAGCACTTTTCACACAGATTTTTCACCATTTCCGAGTGTGTTTCTGTGTTCATGGTGACAACAACATAAACAGAGTACAGGGCTGTAGTGCAGAGCCCCTGACGTGTGTGTGTGTGTGTGTGTGTGTTTCTGAGTGTGTATGTGCGTGAGTGGTGGGGCCCTGGCCCCCTATACAGCTACAGCTGTGCAGTGAACCAGTGTCGTCATGACAACAGCTCCTGTCCACAAACCACTCTTCTCTGTCAGAGGGCATCAACATGAAATTTTCAACACAAACAGACCACAGGTTTCTCCATTTTCTTAAGTGGACATAAAGTTTGGATATCAAAGTATGTCACAGATGTTTGTTTGGGAGGTTCCATTTTTCCCATTCATTCTTGAGGGGAAAAGCTGAAATTGCATAATCGCTAAACACTTGGGCTTAGGGAGCCAACGCTCGCTCTTATCTGGAATATAAGCACACCAGGGAGAGTCTCAGGAATGCCCTGATGTGATTTGTTGTCTGCGCTCTGAAAATTAAGGCCACAGTCACGAGTCGAAATTTAACTTTCAACTCTGATGGTAGGGGACAGAAAATGCATTGCAGCATATGGAGAGAAGAGGGTGCGTTGGGCTGACTGAGGCTTGGCGTTTCAATTTCGGCACAAAGGCGCACAGGTCTATGACACACATCATAAAAGAATTTGCCTACTGCTTACGATGTGGCTGGAAGGAGCATGAAAAGAGAAAGATGAGAGCTGATTTTTCTGTGATCCTCCCCTCTGACTCTAGGTACAGCTGGAGAGGACACGTTTTACTGCGTTTTGAAGTTCAAATGAAATTTCTATATGAACATACGGCTTTCTAATGTTTCCCATTCATTTCTTGTGGGATTTTGGTTTCTTCAGGGCCAAAAAGTAGAATATATTTGAAACGCTTGGTCCGATCTGAAATTTAAATACACCAGCTCTCCTGGAAGAGTTAGAGAAATGCCTCTTTATGATTTCTGCAGATTCTGTGTTGTTTGGCTGCAGTTGCTTTCAAATATTTTGTAGAGAAAAATACAAACACACCTCTTCCAGTCGAGCCACATGTTTTGATGTATTATTTGTGTGCAGCGTTTGAGATATCAAGCACCGGAAATTGTTGCAAAATCAAGAAGAATGAAAAGAACAAATGTGCATTATAACTAATAAATCCGGTAAAATATACAAACGTCCAAGCAAAACCACCATAGTTGTGTGTGTGTGTGTGTGTGTGTTACCCACTTTATACCCACTGCTGTCACAGCCGGGATACACCAGGCAGGGGTATACTCTGATTGCCAATCCAATGCAACTCCATATGTGTTGTGTTTTTAACCTCTTTTTCTTTTATATATTGATACATATGTAAAAGGTGTATACATAATAATCCATATATTGTCGCTTGAGAAAAGAATTGAAGCTGATGACCAAGTTCAGTCAGTGCACATACAATATTGTCCTGCTGCCACATTACCTGTGCTGCTCATTAATTGATGGTAAAATGTCTCACTTCCTCCCACTGATTACATCTAGTGAATTAATGAGCCCCACACCGAACATCCCTGCTCCCTCACTGTATATCTCGATGTCTCATGAAGGCACTGTTCGGTTTCAGTTGAAGTAGCCCTGATCCCACTTTAGGAAAATATTAGAGACTTGGAGACAAGGTTATTCATCATCAGTGGGAGGACAATCTACCAATTATCAGACACCACTGTTGCAGCATGGTGCTGTCAGTATGCTTTGCTGATTGCTGCAGACTGCTAATTGATTGTACTCAGTAATGCTGCTGTCAGATGAAAGGCTGGTATATGTGGGGGAAATGCTACATTTTTAGAATAATTTCTATACTTGTCACATTGTCTTCATATGGCCTCAATGTAGAGAACTGTCTTAATCCTAAGACTCAAAATGCACTTTAACATTTTGGCCTTAGTATGGGAGGGGTGGCTCTGAAATGAATCCAACAAAGATGCAACCAAGCAGGGATGGATTGGCAGCCCTGGAGGGACATGGGACTGTTATGACAATCATTACCTTCATTTTCACAATGGTGAGATAATGCAGTTAATAAATTAAGACCTCAACTGCCAGTTTAAGCTGCAATGAGAGCAATGTTACATTTAAGATGTGGACATAGACATGGAGCGGTGGAGGTGATGAGCAGAGAGGATTTAGAGAATTGCGACGATGGGGGAGGAACAAGAATCTTGATGAACCACCCAGGAAAAAAAGGACACGCAAACACACAATTACACTTGTTTGTTAAATACCCTACATGGTCCAGAGCTTTAACCATTCACCACCACCTGATGAGGCAACATTAGAAGCAATCTGGGGTTCAGTGTCTTGCTCAAGGATTCTTAGACATGGAGGCTTTTGATCCATGTATGCAGCGCTGTATCTATGGACCCCAACCCCGACACTACATCTGAGCAGCGATCGGTTGGACAGACTGTGTCATGGTCCTGTCTGTTTCTGTCACTGTGGTGAGTTTTGTCCTGTTCGGGGGTTTTGTCTTGTCAGTTTCCTGTTTTATTTTGAAAGCCTGACCTTCCTCGTGTCTGCTCACTTGCCTTTCCCTCATGTCACACCTGAGTCTCGTTCTCCCCTAATCACTGGTGCTTAAAGTCTGTGTCTGCCCTTTGTCTTGTTGCCAGTGCATTTGATTTGATTTGGTTGCTTGTCCGCGTCCTAGCTCTCTTGTGCACTTTGTTCTTCCCAGTGTTTTTGTTCTTCGTGTTTTCCTGTGCTGCAGTTTAGTTGTATGTATTCAAGTTCCTTGTGCTCAGTGCTCCTTTGCGCCTTGAATTTTTCCATGTTTCTATGTTCACTATGTTCTGCCCCTTTCTTTAGTATGGTTCCTTTTTAGTTTCTTTATTAAAATCCCCATTCACTCTGTGATGGCGTAAGTGGCCACACAGTAAGGAGGCCCTGGGAGAGTGTGATGCTGGGGCGCTTTCCACTGGGCCAAACCATCTGCAGCCTTGTTGGAGGGGTGTTTTGAGTCTGGTTAGTGTGTTTTCTGTATTACTTTTAGTTAAAGGCTATTTTGTTTGCCCCTCATATTGTAGTTGGTTTAGCCAGGCCTGTTTCTAGGTTCCCTGCGACTTAGTTTGGGATGTCAGTTTTTGTTTAGTTTTGTTTTTTTCGGTTGCTGTTCAATTAATGAAAGTCTGTTTAGTTGGCCTCTTTTATGGGCCTTTTTAAGTTGAAGGTTACCATTTGGGAGAATTCCTGTCTCTGTTCCTTCCCTGATCGGTCCCATGACACATCTCCTTCGATCATTTGGTGTATACCACCTGAAAAAGCCCAAACAAATCAGGATACTTTTCGATTCCATGTTGTGCTTCTGACAGGTCCCGACTTCAACAATTCTCTCCTGGGTGTCCTCCTATGCTTACAGAAGGAGAAAGTAACTATCCTTGCCATAATCAAACAAATGTTCCACTGTTTTTTTTTGTGGCATGAGGATGATGACCTCAGTCAGATGATTACTACCGCATGAGGGCTCATGTTCAAAGCTGTGCACACAGTTATGTGTATTCTCGGACACTCAACCATGGCCACTCACTTACTTGACAGCCATTCATGGGGGGGGAGACAGCAAAGTGGTGCTTGGTTCATAATGTGACGAAATGCTTTTACATGTCAACTTCAACTTTATTTGTTTTCAGTGCCATTTCATAACAGCCATTATCTCAAGGCACTTTACAAAGAGCAACAGTATGTAAAAAGTGAAAAACCCCTGTTCTTAGACCCTCGCAAAGGCTAACAAACAACTCCCAAGAAAAAACCCTGACAGGGAAAAAAAGGGGAGAAACCTTGCTACTACTCAAATAAGACATTTGAAACATTTGAACTCATCGAACCAGAGAAAGATTCAGAGATTCAAGTACACTCCTACACCACTCAGCTGCGGGCACCTGTGCATGACGGACCTCTTTCAGCGCTGTTGTGCATTTACTAATACTATGCATACTATGGATGCATCCAGCTCTCAGGCGTCCAGGAGTTGGAGATAGACACTACCTGAGCAAGCAGGGATGTAGCTGAAACATCAGACCTCCACAGGCTCATGGAAACAGATGATTGATGTTGCCAAAGAAATCCTTGATTAAATGCTCTTGCTGCAAAAAACACCAGTACTGTTCCACTCTAGTCGCAGCCTGTATCTGCTCCTGTTCACCCCTGTTCACTGAAACACCTGCAGCAACTTTTCTTAAGTTGATAACCAGTTGATGTGACTGCTTAGCCTGATGACTATTCTTGGAAGTGAAGCTGAGTAACAGTATCTTGGGTATGATGAACCTGCTACTACTCTGTTCCTGTACTACACACAGGTATGCATGTCCACAGCTGGCCGAGGTATCTTGTTCCCTCCAACTAAAACCTGTAATTCTCACAGCAATGTTACCTAGGAGACCTGATAAGTCAGGGGACAGGCTTTCATACCCAGTGATCTTACTGTGGAACATAACCTGCCCTGGACCAGGTTAGCCATTCATCATAAATTACCATGGAGTCATAAGTGAGCAGTAGTCATACTATGGAAAACCCATTGTTAACCCTACCTCACTAAGTCTAGATCCTGTTTCATAGTAAAGAATCCCTCTCAATCCAAATCTCTCCACCCTCCTAAGACGATTTTTTTAGATCCACTGCAGACCAGTGAGAAACAGACAATAACAGTACAGTATGTCTCTTCCAGGTGTTTCTTACTGCTACATGAGAATCCATTTGAGAATTCCCTTTGGGGGTAAATAAAGTTTTATCTTATATTACCTTATCTTATTTGTCACCTGAAGATCAAAGATTTGAATCCCGGAGCAACACATGCCACACCACTGTAGCCCCTGACATTTCCCCGTTGTGGAACCATTAACATAGCATAAAAGATTAACAAAAATTCATAAAAAGAGTCGCTGAGCGGTTCTAGTGGCTAAATTGTGCAGATTGGTTGTAGCAAATGACATCAGCAGATTGCCAATAGCCGCAATCTGCTGCTTCATGAAAGCTTCATGAAAGTAAGGTTACCCTTCGTCGTCGCTTTCGGTCCTCTATCTCTGATACCATTACTGTGTAAAGCAACAGCACAAACGCAACAAACATCCCAACTTCGTCAGTGTCCATGTTGAGTCTTGTTGTGATTTCCTCCTCTGCTACCTAAAATATATGCTACCTCATGTCATGCAATAAGGCAATGCTGCAGGAATACAGACTCAAGCAGATTTGATTCATTCATTTTCTGTGAGCTGTTTATGGTGCGTTTTATTCTCATTCAAAAATGGAGAAAAAATACAGGGAAATTAGAACATATTTTTCAGTAATAAATAGAAGAAAATCTGAAATCCAGACCGAAAAATTAACAACCATTGTCAATATGACATCTCTGTGCCTCTTTTTTTTTTTTTTGCACCAAACACATAATTAACAGCATGCACACTGGTCCTGCGCACTCCGGTCCTCCATCTCCTGTTTCTGCCTGCTCCAGTCCCTCAGGTCTTACGTTATTGAAGAACTGGCCACTGCCCGCACCGCTTCCACTCCTCCAGTAAGTCAATGTATGGCCATCATTAGTCCAGACACAGCGCTGACCAGTTGCCTGGAGTGTGTAGCAATGGCCCAAGTGTTCTGCCAGAGTGCACGAGCCATAGTGGTCACTGCTCGCACCTCTTGTGCAATCGCCGGTAGCCCGCGATCGAGAGCAGCGGACCGTTTACTTTGTTCTGCCAGCAACATTTTGTCTATGTCTAAAATCGGAGGCCTGCTTTGACGCCCCACATTAGGTGGTGTGGGCTGATTTGTGGAGCAGGGTGGGGATGATGGCATTGGTGACTCTGAATCTTGAAAAAGTATTTTTGTTAGTTAAATGCTATATTAAGGCTATATTAATCAATTAACCATTGTCATTTAAACAATTAAACATTGCACATTTACTTATGATCTGGCAAATAAACACACATATGGCCTACATTAGTGTGCTTTTACTGTGCATTTATCTGGTTCTGCCATGAACTCTCGTGTGTCATATCCTTCCATGCCACTTATCTGTTCTTCACAGGGGGAAAGCTGGACCTGCTGTTCAGCAGGAGTGAGCGGAGGTTCTTCCGTCGGCCCTCTGTTCATCGTGTTTGCAGAGCTTTTATTAAAAGATAGCTATTCTTTTGCTTTGCGCCTCAGGTTTTTCTACCTTCTTTTTACCTCATCCACTGTTCTCTTTGTTTTCCGGACAGTGTTCACTTTGCAAACAGATGTCGGCCCACATCAGATTTTGTTTTGTTAAACCAAGGTTCCTTTTTTGGAGGTCGCTTATGTGTTTGTTTGCCTCAGCCACAAGGACTTCCAACCCTTAGGGAATAAAATGTAATTTAATTTAAATTTAATTCTTTCGCATTTCCTCTGCACTTGCTATGATGGAAAGGCTGGCTCCTCATCTAAATACTGCTGTTTGCACCTGTTGTCACTTTCCAATTTCCCTTTGTAGATCACCCACAAAACGCACGGGCAAAAAACCAGGCATGCAAAATCTTACCAGGAGCTCACAATTTGGCACCCCTTATCTGGGATCTTAGTAGATCAGGCCTTCTATCTGTTTCTTCGATCCAAAATTAGCGCACAAATTAAAGAAGAAATCAACAACATGCTCTTTGCACTCAGTTACCCCTCTAAAATTTTCATTTGTCAAAAAAAACCAAAATTTGGAACAGGTTCCATTTCCTGCGTTTTTGGCATCTGAAAGATGTCACCACTCACTGGTGGAGTGGAGCCAGATGTCACACCGTCGTGAGGTTTTGTCTTGTCCGAGGGTTATGACCTGTCATTTCCTGTTTTATTTTGAAAGTCTGTAACCCTCTATGTGTCAGCTCACTCGCTTTTCCCTTGTGTCACACCTGAGTCTCGTTCTCCCCTAATCACTGGTGCTTAAAGTCTGTGTCTGCCCTTTGTCTTGTGCCACTGAGTTTTGTGTCATGTCAGGTTTTGTATCTCTTGTCAGGCTTTCTTGTATGTCAGGGGCCCATTGCACAAAACTAGGACAAGGGATTAAGCCGGGATATGTTGGCTATCCTGGCTCAACTTATCCGTGATCCAGTTGCACAAAAGCCAGATAGGGGGCAGTAGGATATGTTATGGTATAAGTTACTATGGAGATTTATTCTGTGGAGCTAGCCTGCTCCAGACCAGGCTATGTTCCAGGGTCTATTCAATCTTATCCCTTATCTCAGTCAACAGTCACCACAAACGGAAACCAGTAGTTATTTCACTGCCCACTACACCTTGTTGTCACATATAAGGAGACCCAATGTCATTATTTAAACGTTTGTGATCAATAATTTCAATCATTTAGGATACATAATTTCAGATGATGTTGCAATCATTAGATAATGTACTTTCCCATAGACCAGGGGTAGGCAACCTGTTCCACAAAGAGCCACTGTGGCTGCAGGTTTTTGTTCCAGCCAGGCAGCAGCACACCTGATTTGGCTCATTCAATCAACTGATCTGATAGAAAGATAGAAAGCACAGAATCAAAGCACATTATACAACACAAGGATAAATACACATTCAGAAGGTCTGTATATAATACACCTTGCATGTGTGCACGCTGAAATAAATGCAGGACAAATGTTTAATCTACATCACATACACACACAGTAGATATAAGAAAAGAAAAAACTTTATTTATCCCAACATTCAGTCAAGTCAGTGAACAAGCAACCATAAGTCCTTTGAAAGGCGCTATATAAATCAAAGTAATTAATAAGTCATATTATTAGCTTATTCATCAAGAGTTATACTGTCTGATGGAGTTACATTTACACAATTTCACTCATATCTGCTGTTCATTACAAGTAACAATTCAACAGATTCATACTCAGAGAAGAACTGCGTTTTTGGAGATGTGAATGAAATATTTGAATTGTAATTGTGATGTTCCAGCAGAGCGCTGAGTGTGTAATTGTGCACTACTTAGACGTTCAAGTAAGTTGCTCTATCGGCCATGGTAAATCACTGAATCTGTGATCGGTTGGCGGGGTCTATTATCATATATAATCATATATAATCCTGGATAGCATATCCAGGATTGGTTTCACCTGGCTTGATGAAGCTGTGTCTGCTCATCCTGGCTTGGTCTTTGTGCAACCAATTAAGCCTGGACTCTCTTTTTTTGGATTCATTGAGCCTGGCTTAGTCACTTATCCTGGATGTCTTAATCTTACATTTATGCAACAGGCCCCAGGTTCAAGTGCACTTTGTGACCATTGTCCATTGTTGTCAGGACTTCAGCTACTTCTTGTTTCATGTTTAGTGTTGTTTGGTGTTTAGAGTGTTCAGTATTTAGAGTTAAGTGTTTTCTTGCTCATGTTTCATGTTGTTTCCCAAGAACCCAGTGTTCTCCCCGGAGTAAGATCACCTTCTTTGTGTCTCGTTTATGCTCACCAGTGTTCCCTGTGTTTGCACCATGGTTTTAGTTTTGATTTCATTTCATTTACAGTAGTTTGCGTCCAGAGTCGTGCATTTGGGTCCACATTATAAAATTATTAGAGAATGCAGCTGGGGACATGCCACAGAGATACTTTGGACCACGGGCCAAGGCAGCTGCTTATTTTGTGTAATGGATGCCGCTTCAAACTAAAATGATTGACTGTAAAATAAATGTATTTATTTGTTACGTGTTTTTGACACAGGTGTCCATTAAATACAATTTCTGAACAGTTATTAGGTGAATCACAGCATCTTGTGGATACAGCTAATGCATACCACCAAGTTTTTACATGAAACAGAGAAAGCAGTGTCATAACCAAGAAAGAAAGAGAGGGACAGAGATGATGCGCGTGTGTGTGCGTGTGCATATACATGTGCCTTTGTGTGTGTGTGTGTGTGTGTGCACATGTGACTGTATGGTTGTCTCTTGCTAGCAAGTCCTTCACCTTGGCTATGGCTTGTTGACTGTACTGGAGGCTATAAATCATTGTGTTTGTGTGTGTGTGTGTGTGTGTGTGATGTGCCAGCAGACAAAATCCACCTGACTGTCTACAGTATGCCTTCATTGCACAGTGATGTCAGTGCTTTCCACACCAGAACACACTTTGACCACAAAGAATTGTGACTTGTGTGCCTTACACACACACAGAAATGTCCCATTTATGTGGAGTCCTGTTTGTGAGTGTGTAATGACGCCTAAGACCATTGTTCTACTGATTCACAAGTATACACATACCCAAGTAAAGAAATGCAATTAAGCAGAGTCACCTGTTTGGTCTTCTCTTGAATTCTTTTAGTCTTGCTTGGTAAATCTCACTGCCTTTTCCTATCCATCAGACTGATGGTGGGTCAAGTACAGATTGCAGTGAACTGTATCTGACATTAACTGCCTTCCATTAACATTTCCTAGACTGCTACTGGAGTGAGCAATCATATAGAGCAGTGAAGCATGTGCACTGTGGACAGCCATCATGTGTGCACACACAAAGATCCAATCAGAGACAAAGCCATCTCTGACCCCATAGGGAAACAACCGTGTTGACATTTCAAACTACCAAATTGCTGTGTGGAGGCGGGGTGCAGAAAGGTCCTGAAATAAGCAGTAATATCAGTTTCAATTACTGACTTATATATATTAGTTAGAGCTCCAGGACGGAGCACTATCTCTTCTATTCTTCTGCGTGTTTGTACTTGCTTAATCTTATAGCAAACGATCCAGAATCTGGACAAGTTATATACAACTTTTGTCGAAAATTTGACAAAGATCCTCCAAAAAATAACACCAGCGGGGCCAAAAAGTGTTACAAAAGAGCAAAAAATCCCATAAGAAATTAAAGGTAAAACATGAGCAAATTGAAAAAAAATCACCATCAAAAAAACATTTGCTGTAAAGCCATACGTTGTTGTAGAAACTTCATTTAAACTTGTCCTCTCTGCCTGTACTTGACAGCATGTTGATACCTTGTATCGTTTTTCATCCAGGCCCTCTCAAAAACATGTGGGCTTGGCATTTTCGATGCAGTTACAGTGGGGAGAGACCAACTATCAGTGTGGGATCTCTTTTCACGCTGTTCCCAGCCACACTGTACGCATTAGGCAAATTCATTTATCCACATGTGTAGGAAATGTTCTGCTCTTTCATTGATGTAGGCCACAAAGCTGTGCGCCTTACAAAATTTAAACGGCGGACCTCAGAATCAGTACAGCACAGCCTCTTCTCTCCATTCATTTTCAGACCGCTGCAATCAAAGTTTAAATTCGTGACTGTGGCCTCACTTTTCATAGAACACACACCAAAATCGCATCAGGGCATTCCTGAGACTCTCCCCTTCGTGACGGTGTGTTTATGTTCCAGATAGGTGCAAGCATTGTCTCTGTGGGGCCAAGTGCACTTAGGCAATTTTGTTTTTTCCCATAAGAATGAATGGGAAAAACGGAACTACTCAAACAAACATCCACTAAACATCCGCAGAAATTCTTTTCAATGCAATGTTTTTTAAATAACAATAGGCTGATTTAATTATAAATTTATGCCGCTGTTAATATTCAGATCTGACTCAATAACTACACAATATTTCAAGCTTGGTTTCATTTCCTAGGGCTCTTTCTGCAATAAAACAGCATCCCCAAAGGAAAACAACACGCTCAGTGAAAATATCCAGCAAAGGATTTATGACATGTTGGATAAACACTAGCTAGTATTGGACTCGTACCAATGTGGACAAGTTTCCCGGAAGATCCAGAAGTCTCCTGCATATGAAGTGTCGCTCCCTGATTCCCCCAAAACACTTGAAAAACTAGAATGTACAAGTGGCATTGCATATGACAGATCATGCATGCATGAGTCAGAGCGAAAGATTGTGTGTATTGTAGTTAGAGTTAAGTGGTAACTACTCATGCAGTAGTTCAGTGGAGGACTTTATTTTCTTGCTCTCATGAACCGCTCAAAATCAAACAAGAACATACCTGCCTGAACACACAGCTTGGGTTTCTCTGGATACTTGGCTGAAATAAGTATCTGATACAGATTTTTGCAGAGTACGAGATTATCATTATTATTATTATTATTATTATTACAACCCTCAATGGGTAGCTGCCTGTGTCCACGCTCTGTGATAGGCCATTCACACAGCACCCCTCCCATACACATAATACAGAATACGCATACTGCAGCTTTGCCCTCTCTCCGCTCACACACAACAATAGCTCTCTCTCACTCCTCTCATCACTCAGGCGTGCATGTCGGTTTGCAATTACTTATAACCAGTAGAGTTTCTGGTAAACTCGGTTCATTCAAACATTTGATTAGACACAGCTGAATGTGACTTGCATCACTTCTCTGTCAATTTTTTTTGTTTTTTTATTATCAACAGTTTTGAGTGCACACACTGTCAGACACATACATACTGTATTTCGAATAAACAAATTAACAAACAAACAAACAGGGTAACAATATATAGCAGCTTTATATAAAGCACACATGCACTCTCATTTTTCCAAGACAAACCAACCAACTTTCTTTGAAGCCCCCAAAGTACCTATACAGATAATTAATATAACTGAACCATAAATTGTTTGTAAAAGTCAGTCTCACGCATTGGCTTCATTTTTCGTACCAGAAGTGGTATCTTCAACAGTTTAGGTTCCTTGTGCCAGTGCGTTATCTGGTGGTCATTTTGCAAATAATTCCACAATTGATAATATGTTAAATCTTAAAGAAAACAATAAATATGGGCGCATGTATTTGGTTGGCACCTACAGAGAGAAGAGCCAGGATGAATAGGCTGTTTTTGTCAGGGACCAGACAGAAGAGGAAACCAATTGCGTTCCGAACCACAGTTTATTTGGGTTTTGCAGGGAAGAGTTCAGCTGGTCTGGGTTGTCTTTTCAGGAGTCTGAGTAGCGAGTAGGCAGCACGTGCATTCCAAGCCGAAGATCTGACAGAGAAGAACTGAGAAACAGGGGCTTAAATACAGAGGAGATAACGAGGAGCAGGTGGCAGAAACAAAGAGTGTAGATTGACAACAGGTGAGGATACTAATTGACTGAGTGCAGGTGGGTGTGGCAGATGACAGGTGAGAATGTTACCAGATGAGCAAAGCAGAGAGAGAGCTCATGACAGAACCCCCCCCCCAAGGGACGGCCCCAGAAGTCCCCAAGAGGTACCAACAAACTGGGCGGGTGGAGGGGGATGCCGGAGGAGGGTCAGTACTCCTCAGAACGATCAGTGTCCACGTCATCGTCAGAGGACCCTCGTGCCTCCCCACCCTGATCAGAGGATGGAGCATCACCTGGGGCAGGATCCAGATCCGACTTGGGGTCAGAATCAGAGTCAGGCTCAGGTACCGGACGGAGGGCACGACAGGACCCCTTCGGGCGACCCCGCCTGATGGAGGGCTGGTCGGGATGTTGGCGATGGAAGTCTGCGATGAGGGTGCGGTCCACGATACTTCTGGTGGGTACCCATGATCTCTCCTCCGGACCATAACCCTCCCAATCTACAAGGTATTGAAGGCCTCTACCTCTTCGTCTGGATCGAAGCAGACGTTGAACAGTGAAGACCAGACCACCATCAACGAGGCGTGGAGGAGGGGGAGGAGGTGCAGCAGGGACAAGAGGCCTCTCATGAACCGGCTTTATTTTGGAGACGTGAAACGTGGGGTGCACTCTCATGGACCTGGGCAGTTGCAGCTGGACGGCGGTGGGACTGATCACCTTCTGGATGGGGTATGGTCCCAGGAACCGAGGTGCCAACTTCCTTGACTCCACCCGGAGCGGCAGGTCTTTGGCCGACAACCATACCTTCTGGCCCACTTGGTAGGTGGGTGCTGGAGTCCTTCGACGATTGGCCCCAGTAGTGTAGCTGGCGACAGATTTGAGGAGAGTGGCGCGGGCTTGTGACCAGGTGCGCCGGCACCGGCGGGCATAGGCGAGAGCTGATGGACAGGTGACCTCCCCTTCCTGACTGGGGAACAGAGGTGGTTGGTAGCCATACACACACTGAAAGGGTGACATGCCAGTGGCCGAGGAGGTGAGGGAATTATGGGCATACTCAACCCACATCAGGTGTTGCGCCCAGGCCTGGGGGTTGCGAGATGCCATGCATCGGAGTGCCTTCTCCAGTTCTTGGTTCGCCCGCTCAGACTGACCATTGGACTGGGGATGGAATCCAGAAGTGAGACTGACTGTGGCCCCTAGGAGATGACAGAACTCTTGCCAGAATGAAGAGGTGAATTGTGGACCCCTATCTGAGACGACATCTTTGGGTAACCCATGGATTCTAAAAACCTGTTCCAGGACCACCTGGGCGGTCTCCTTGGCGGAGGGCAGCTTAGGGAGGGGCACAAAGTGGGCCATCTTGCTAAAACGATCTACAATAGTGAGTATGACCGTCATACCACTAGAGGGGGGAAGACCAGAAACAAAGTCCAGGGAGACGTGAGACCAGGGTCGTGTGGGCACAGGCAGAGGCTGGAGTAACCCGGCTGGAGGCCGGCAGGACGACTTGTTCTGATTGCAGGTGGGGCAGGCTCGGACAAACTCTCGCACGTCCCTCCTCAGGGAGGACCACCAGAACCGTTGGCCAAGCAGATTGCAAGTGCGAGTGGACCCAGGGTGACAGGCTAGACGAGAGTTGTGTCCCCACTGAATGACCTGGGACCTCAGGTTTTCAGGGACGAAGAGGCGGTCTGCAGGACAAGCACTGGGAGTGGGCTGGTTATGGAGAGCCTCCCGCACCTGTTCCTCAACATCCCAGGTGAGGGCAGCAATGACGCATGGGCCGGGTAGGATGGGGACCGGATCCTTGGAGGGGGCGTCATCCTTCAGAAACTGGCGGGAGAGGGCGTCAGGCTTTGCGTTACGTGACCCAGGACGGTAGGACAGGGCGAAGTTGAATCTGGTAAAGAACAGGGCCCACCGGGACTGTCTGGGACTTAGACGTTTGGCAGAACGGATGTTTTCGAGGTTCTTGTGATCCGTCCACACCAGGAACGGTACTGTGGACCCCTCGAGCCAGTGTCGCCACTCCTCCAAGGCAAGTTTGACGGCCAGCAGCTCCCGGTTGCCAATGTCATAATTGCGTTCAGATGGGGATAGCCGACGAGAAAAAAACGCACAAGGATGGAGCTTGCCGTCCACAGCTGCCCGTTGAGAGAGCACTGCTCCCACTCCTACGTCTGAGGCATCTACCTCCACCACGAACTGCCGGTCTGTGTCTGGCATCTGAAGAATGGGGGCAGACGTAAATCGAGCCTTGAGGTTACTGAAGGCTTCGTTGGCTGCTGGGGTCCAGGTGAAAGGTTGCTTGGTGCTGGTTAAGGCGGTGAGTGGGGAGGCGACAGCGCTGTAATTGCGGATGAATCTCCTATAGAAGTTCGCAAACCCCAGAAACTGTTGCAGCTTCTTCCTGTTTTCAGGCACGGACCACGAAGTCACCGCCGAGACCTTGGCTGGGTCCATCTGGATGCTCCCCTCTGCCACAATGTACCCCAGGAAGGCCACGGACTTGGCGTGGAATTCACACTTCTCCGCCTTGACATACAGAGAGTTCTCATGGAGACGACGGAGAACCTGCTGGACATGCTGGGGATGTTCGGACAGGGTACGGGAGAAAATCAGGATGTCGTCCAGGTAAACAAAGACGAACTGGTTCAACATATCGCGCAGGACATCGTTCACCAGGGTCTGGAAAACCCCAGGTGCGTTGGTAAGGCCAAATGGCATTACCAGGTACTCATAGTGGCCAGTCGGGGTGTTGAAGGCTGTCTTCCACTCGTCTCCCTCCCTTATCCGAACGAGATGGTAAGCATTCCGGAGGTCAAGCTTTGTGAAGACCGTGGCTCCCTGGAGCAGCTCAAAGGCGGAAGTGAGCAGTGGCAGAGGGTAATGGTTCTTGATTGTGATGTCGTTGAGGCCCCGGTAGTCAATGCAGGGGCGAAGGGAACCATCCTTCTTCCCCACAAAGAAGAACCCGGCACCAGCAGGTGAAGAGGACGGACGGATGATGCCGGCTGCCAAGGAGTCGTTGATGTAGGTCTCCATGGACTTTCTTTCTGGGGCAGACAGAGAATAGAGACGACTCTTGGGCGGAGCAGTTCCTGATCAATAGCGCAATCGTAGGGTCGATGTGGGGGCAGAGAAGTGGCCTTGGCCTTGTTAAAAACCCCACGGCGGCTATGGTAGCAGTCGGGAACATTAGAAATGTCTGGAGCAGAGGCGGCAGGCTCTAAGTGAGGGAGCAGTGTAGCGGCTCTCAAGCAGGTCTGGTGACAGCCCCTTCCCCACTCGGTTATTGTCCCGGATACCCAGTCAAGATGGGGGTTGTGCAGACGGAGCCATGGGTAACCCAGGATGAGTGGTTGGCCAGGAGAACAGAGCAGATGGAACTGAATCATTTCATGGTGGTTACCCGACAGCATCATAGAGACAGGAGCGGTGAGACAGGTGACGGTGCCAAGAAGGTGGCCATCCAGGGCCCGGGCTGGAACGGGAGAAGGCAGATGATGGCTCTCCAACCCCAGCTGATGAGCTAGCTCAATGTCCATAATGTTGGCCTCGGCCCCCGAGTCCACCAATGCAGCCAGAACGTGGGTAGAGTCGGAGAGGCGAAGATGGACCTGAAGCAGGGGCTTGCGGTTGGTGGAGGGCTGAATGTTCATTGAGCTCAGCCGGACCCCTCCTACATCCGGTGAGCGTTGACTTTTACAGGACAGGAGGCAACACGATGACCCTCACCCCCACAGTACAGGCACAGATTGGATGCGAGGCGGCGCTGACGCTCTGCTGGAGAAAGCGAGGCGCGGCCAATCTCCATGGGTTCTGGCAGGTCTGGCGAGCCGAGCGGAGTGGCAGGAGAAGACAGGTGAGGAGCAGAATCATTCCGTGGGTTGGTGACTGGTGGACTCAGGCGCCCCCTCTCTCGTCGACGGGTCTGGATGCGATGATCGACGCGGACGGCCAGTGCAATGGCTTCATCGAGTGTCGAGGGGGGGTCATGGGAAACCAGCTCATCCTTTACATAGTCTGCCAGACTGTGAAGAAAAGCGTCCACCAGAGCTTCCGTGTTCCACAAACTGCGACTCGCCAGGGTTCTGAAGTCGATGGAGTAGTCCGCCACGGTCCGTCTGCCCTGGCGGATGCTCATCAAAGCCCGGGAAGCCTCTGCTGGTGACGAGCCCAAGTCGAAGACCTTGATCATCTCTCCTGCAAACAGGCTGAAGGATGCACAAGCGGGAGTCTGACGCTCAAACTCTGCAGTTCCCCAAAGTCGAGCTCGGCCAGTCAGATGAGTGATGACATAGCCCACCTTTGCCCCCTCCGTGGCGAATGTTCTGGGCTGCAGAGAAAACTGGACACGGCAACTCGTCAGGAACGCCCGGACCTGGGTTGGATCTCCATTGAAACGTTCTGGATTACCGACCTTGGGTTCTGGAGCACTGGCAGAGGCAGTCAACTGAGCAGGAGTTCCGGGAACAGAGGCAGCAAGCAATGGAGCGTCGGGCAATGACGGGGCTGACGGGGTGGACAAGTTGGTGAGTAGCTGGATAGCTTGGTCCAGCCTCTGTTGCTGTTGCTGGAGTTGTTACTGTTGCTGATGGCCAAGCTGAATCAGAGCTGATATGTCGGCGGACATCCGGCTGACATCTCCCTCAGTGCGCAGTAGTCGGTCCAAGGCAGAGGGTTCGGGCGCTGGTTCCATGTCCTTGGTCAGATCTTACTGTCAGGGACCAGACAGAAGAGGAAACCAATTGCGTTCCGAACCACAGTTTATTTGGGTTTTGCAGGGAAGAGTTCAGCTGGTCTGGGTTGTCTTTTCAGGAGTCTGAGTAGCGAGTAGGCAGCACGTGCATTCCAAGCCGAAGATCTGACAGAGAAGAACTGAGAAACAGGGGCTTAAATACAGAGGAGCAGGTGGCAGAAACAAAGAGTGTAGATTGACAACAGGTGAGGATACTAATTGACTGAGTGCAGGTGGGCGTGGCAGATGACAGGTGAGAATGTTACCAGATGAGCAAAGCAGAGAGAGAGCTCATGACAGTTTTATACAGCCAGACTATTCTCCGAAAGCCAATATGGTTAGTATGGAGTGGGTGTAGTATAAGTGGGTGTGTTCACAATGATGGATATGAAAAGTTATATCCATCACTCACTCCTCTCCCACGCCCTCTTGTCCAAATATGGTTTATGCTGGCACCAGACTGCTCCAGAGTCAAGATGGCAGCACAATGCGAGTCAACTTCCTGGCTTCATAAATGGCCCTTCGCAAACCAATGGGTCACGTCACAGAGGGTTGGGAATTGGCTTGCTTGAACAGCTACAGAAACAGATAGTGGTGTACAGATAGGAAAATGTAAACACTTTCACAAACTCCTAGTTGCTGATTAACTTGTTGATTATGAGGCCAGGTACAGGAAGAACATATTTCTCAGTGATTTTTCAGATAAGGGACAAAACATGTCTGAGGGACAAAGCTCATTTTTGTGGTAAAAAATGTATATAAAATATGTCACATGATTATCTTCAATAAAAGAAGTACAGAATTGTACTATAAAACATGAATTCAAGGTTCATGGCTTAGTGTGTTGCCGGGACCTAAACAATCTCTTGTCCGAGAGCAGTTTTCATAATTTCAAAATACTTAAATAATTGCTTAAAGTAAAATAAAACAAACATCACAGCTATTGTCATAAAGTATTGCAAATATTTATTCAAACTGTATAAAACTTACTAACAGGTAATGTGTTAATGTGGATCTGGTGTTTCACATGGCCTGAAAAGAAGCAAGACATCAGGGAGTGAGGAATGATTAACAGCTTGTGTTATTGAACACAGTGAAAATTATTATTGTCCATGTTAGGTGGCTTCTCTAAGAGCCTATAAAGAGGAGGGGAAAGCGGCAAGAATAAGCTTGCAAGGAAATTTTTCATATTTTGGGAAAATCAGGTCTCTGCTTCACTACTCTCCACTTGAAAGTGACTCCGTTGCATCACCTCTCAGAATGCTGACACATAGCGTTTGGATGCCTGACCCAGGGCTGACCAAGCCTGGGTCCAGGTTCTTTGGTAACGATGGATGAAAGCCTGGATGGAGGGGCAGGAAACCTCCCTCTCCTGAGAAAGAAACAAGGGAGGCTACCATCCATAGGTGCACTGGAACGGAGAGAGACGGATAGCAGAGCACACCAGGGTGTTGTGAGCATAATCCACCGACACCAATTTCGACGACCAGGAGGATGGATTCTTGGACGCCATGCACCTTAGTACAGTCTCGAGCTCCTGGTTCATCTTCTCCATCTGTCCATTGGACTGAGGATGCCCCAAGGAGGTTGCAGAACTGAACAGTATTTCCAGCTGAGGGAGGCAGTCCGGTGACAAAGTCCAAGGAGATGTGTAACCAGGGCCGAGGTGGAATGGCTGGAGGTAACGGAGGTAAGTAAACCAGCAGGTGGGAGACGGGTCGTCTTATGACAGCTGCACACAGAGCATGCCTGGACAAACCCCTGAATGTCTTCCTTCAGGGTAGGCCACCAAAACCTCTGCAGGACGGCCTGGTGGGAACGTTCATCTTCGGGATGGTACGTTAACCGGGAGGAGTGAGCCCACTGCAGAACCTCAGATAGGAACTCTGAGGGCACAAACAGGCACTGAGGTGGCCAGGTACTAGGGGTTGGAACGTCCGCAGTGGCCACTTGAACCCTCTCCTCCATGTCCCAAATAACAGAGGCAACGAGACATGGTCTGGGAAGAATCGACTCAGGTTGACTCCTAAACTCCTAAACCTCTCTTGACTGCTGGAACTGTTGGGAAAGAGCATCAACAGCAAGTTTTTATAGTCTGTCCAGACCGGGAAAGGTTCTTTAGTCCCCTCCAGCCAGTGCCACAACTCCTCTAATGCCAATTTAACAGTCAAAAGTTTGTGGGTTCCCGAAAAAAGGCGAAAAAAAGAAGGCGGCGCGAAAAGAAAGCACAAGGATGGAGCTCGTTGTCCAGACCAGAACGCTGGGACAACACAGCACCCACCCCAGTGTCTGAAGCGTCCACCTCCATGACAAACTGATGCTCATCGCTGGAATTGTTTGCGATCCAGTCAGACACCATTTGTATGGTCCCCTGACCAATAATATTTCCAAGAAAAGCCACATAAGTAACATGGAACTCACATTTCTCGCTCTTAATGAAGAGTTTCTGAAGAACAGACTGGATGTGATGAGCATGTTCCTCATGAGAGTGGGAAAAAATAAGAATGTCGTCCAAGTAGACAAAAATAAACTTATTTAGCATGTCCTGGAGGACATCGTTAATTAATGCCTGGAAGACGTTACAGAGTCTGAAAGGCATGACGAGGTACTCATAGAACTCTCAGAACAGCGTCTTCCATTCATCCCCTTCCCTGATCTGACTAGATAAGCATTCCTCAAATCCAACTTAGAAAATATTGTGGCTCCCTGGAGAAGCAAGGGGTATCGGTTCTTACTAGTGAGTAACCTTGCCCAGCATATGTCCGTCGAGTGCCCGAGCCGACACAGCGTGGGGCAGACGTTCCCTCTCCAACCCTATTTGAAGCACCAAGTCCTCATTAATAAGGTTAGCGTCTGCTCCAGAATGAACCAAAACGACTAAGGTAATGGATCCCTCCGAGAAGAAAAAGATTCCCCTGAAGAAGTGGACAGGACCCACCTGGTGAGCTCTGGCTTTTACTGGACAACCCCCTGCAAAATGTCCGGAACCCCCACAGTACAAACACAGTCCAGCCCTGCAGCGGCGTTCCTTCTCCTCTGGAGACAGCATGGTGCACCCCAACTATGGCAGTTGACATACATGCGCAGGGACTGACTGGTGGTCAATGCATCTGCAGTTCCCCTCCGGAACAGCAGGGGCACTGTCTGTTGTCAGCTCCATTCATTCATTCCCCTCAAGCTTCTATAGTATATCAACAAAACATCTCAACAATTTGTGAACAACTTTTCCCATCTTTGAGTGAAGTAGTTTTGTTCACAGCTGATTTGTACCATTTACTTGCTTGCAATCAGATTTTTTTTAACTCTTGCTTAAAGTTACTTGCTAGCAGCTGGTAGACAACTGAGTTAAAAATGGATGTGTATCAATGGAGCGAAGCCTGTGAGCTAGTTCAGGCAGCTGTCGAGCTGCACGCTGTACATGTGTTATAACTCATACTCCAGTCATCTACTAAAACACACCCACTCAATGGGCGAGCTATTTAAACTGTAGAATTTCCCATCTCCCCCTCTGCTTGCCAGTGCCCACGTTGCTCCCATATCGCTGCCAGATCATTCAGCCCCACCACCGCCCCAGCATCCACCTGCAGGCTTCGACGGGGGTTCATATATATTCGGTCATCACTCCCCAATATCCTATGTATTCATACTTGCAGGGAGTGATGAGGTCAGAGCCTAGACGCCAATCTCAAAATATGTTCCGCCTCTAATAAAGAATTGAACGTGAGTTGTCTGATGATGAATGTGTGAAAGGTTTCCCTGCATTGAGCCAAATCAAATGCTGTTGTGCTTTAGAAGCACTGCTCCACTACATTGGGGATGTCAGAGGTAAAAAAAAAAAAAAAGTGGTAGAGTGAGGGGGTTGTTATTTATTGATTCCTCAAGTGCAGTGAATGCTCTTCATAGCACTTTGACAGTAATGTACATTTTAAAGGTGAGGCATCAAGTGAGAGAAGTTGCGAAATATGTAAATAAAAGAATAAAATGTGAGTATGAAGAGAAGAAAAATAACCATATCATTAGATAATGATAGATTACACATATGTGCGCGCACACACACACACACACACACACACACACACACACATCCACAACCCAACCCACCTCACCCATACCTTTAAAGAGTGGGGTTGTGGGTCAGGTGGGGGAGATGGAAAAAGAACAAAAGCAGCCTGCTTTTAAGTCGGAGATGAGACGATAGTCCAATTGAAACCGTTTTCACCATGGCCTCACCTCGTCTTTCATTCCCAGCTCTTTTTTTTTCTCCCTCATAGCAGTGGGATTGGTTATTAATTCCTACCACTTAATTAGCACTGAAACAGCTGCCTTGATAATAACATTACTTCACAGCTATAACAGCCATGTTCCATCTTTTAATGCGCCTTGCATCTCACTGGAGGTTTACAACTGATATTTCCCTCTTCAGTCAGATGTCTTTAAGAAAAGGCAAGACAGTCTTGGTGATTGGTGCACCTCATCTCAATGAAAACAAGGGAAATAATGGCAAGGGAAATAACGGTAAGGTTTTTTTTGTTGAATATAGGGTTGAGGGTGCACTCACACTAGGGCCAGTTGTCCCGTATCGTGCTGAAGGTCGATTATCCCCCTTCCACTATCCCCCACTGGACACACATGACTGACAGCCAGTTAATGTCAACACCTTCTATATGTCCATATAAAATCTGTGACTGAGTTAAGTCGCAAAAGTTGAAGCAAGACATTACCATACGTGGTTATGCAACATGATGGCGAGGGAACACAACTGCTAATAGGTAAGTAATCATCCAAATTTCAAAAACAAAAACTCCATGTGCACCCGCTTTTGTGCATGCGTTACCAACCATGCTTCTTCCTGTCACGTTGTACTCAGGATCCAGGCCATGCTCGGGCACAGTACAGTTGAACTCACACTAGCCATAGAATCTGGACTTTAAGGGGCTTGGGCATGGCACAGTGGCTCTAGTGTGAGCGCACATTAAAACGTGCTTTAGTTCATATGAAAATATGTAGTTTTGAAACTCCTTTGCACCAATGACAAAGGTCAACAACATAGATAAATTACTTCTTGTGCTTGGCTTATATTTTCTCGAGAATGTGCCAAGAGTCAAATCGATACTTTTTTTTCATCATCCATTGTCATCTGTTTCAAGAGACTTTCCCTGACATACTGAGCAGTTGTGTCAACTAGACAGTGACTTCATAAAGTCATTTAATGGCCTCAATCACTTTGCCTCATGTGATCTCCGTTAGCACTGCTTTCACTGAACCTACTGATCAAATACTAATACTAGATACTAATACTAAATATGAATGCTAATTCTAGAACGAGTAATCTTGATGGAATGTTCAGACAAAGACAACTTCATCCACTCGCCAGTAGTTAAAACTACAGAGAGCACAGACTGACTGACTAAATCAGTCTGTGCTCTGGTTTCTGATTAAAAAAAAAAAGCATCCTTAATTTGGTGAGAGAAGTCCACGTGTTTATGTGATGCAGTAATTGTGCTTTGGTTGCCTCAGTAGGAGAACTATGGTAGATTGACTGGGCGCATTAAATGTAGCTTACAATTATTAGTTACAACTAGGGCTGAGCTGAATACTTGGCTGATACAAGTATCTGGTATGGGGATAAAGCAGTATGAGTCAATACCTGCGCTTGCAATGACTGTCCACATTCTGAGGCATACACATACTGCAGATGTGCTCTGCACATGCAACAAAATCTCTCTCAATCACTCAGGTTTGGGTTTTCTTTTTAATACCAGTTATATTTTCTTCAGCTATCAGTCTATAGTTACTTATAACCAGTAGTTTCTAGCAAATTTGATTTATTGAGCATGATGCTGTGCTTTCAGTCAGACAGGGCTAAATGTGACCTGTCAGTTTGTTTTTTTTAACCACCTGCTCACTCTTATCAGTTTTGACACTTTGTTACTGTATTTCATTAAAAAAAATAAACAGTGGGACTATAAATATTACTAATTAAGTTGTATATAACACACAGAGACACACCTAAACACCTCAACATTATGACTGAGCTGGAGACCCCTTCATCAGGGTCTTGTCATCTTGCATTAGTCTGTAAGGAAACAGGGGCAATGAGGAGATAAGATGGTAAGCAGTGTCAGTAGCACTTACAAGTGTATAGTATCAGTAAAAAGTACATTTTGCAGAGTGGGATGCTGATAAATCAAAAACTCCAGCTTGCTAAAATCAATTTCACCTTAATGCAGTTGCGTTTTGATCTGACAAATAAAGAGTGTCAATTAGGCTCATGGACAGAGAATTTGCACTGGAGAAACGAATAGTTGGAAGTCTTCTATTCAAAGCCTAGAAGTTGCTGGAGAAGGGTGGTGACCTGCATGCAGACGGTTGTCACCTTTCTCTTTTCAAGACTGCCAGTCATGTGACTCATGCCACGTTAAGAAGGGCAAATTTTTCTTTTTGTTTAAGAATAGAAACACAAGAAAACTGAAAACAGGACAAAGTGAATGCCATCACATTTACCTCTGTATCATCAGCATTTCTCTGATTCTCATTTCTTTCAGTGCTGATCATCCAGTGGGTTGCATCAGTCAGACTTCTTCCTAAAACAGATACACTGTTGTCAAGCTCATCATGATGAAATTACAGAATATGACTACACACATCTTAACATGACGAGACTGAAATATATCTATTACCCAACATGGTGATCCTGGTGTGGTTGGTAGTACAATCTCCCTCTCTGCTGATATCTTAGTGGAAGACACCTACAAAACACAGTATTCCTTGTAATTTTAAGAGCAACAAGGGGGAAAAAAGGAGGGAACGACCGTTGGTGGCGTCACATAAGACCAACGTCGCCGACTATGACTAAAACAGTTAAAAAAAAACATTTCAACTGAATAAAAAAGATGGGATTTACTTCACTTATCAAATAACTTGTAGTCACATGTCAACAATTAGACACAGTGAAGCACAGAGAACAGCCCTTTTAGAAAAAAAAGAAAGAAAACAGCCGGACCTACATGCATGACGTCACCGTCCCCGACAATCGCCGTTATTATTTAAATATTTTCACTGACACGAGAAGCAAGAGGATGGAGCGTTCTTTATATACGACGTAGAGTTTAGTCGCAGCTCAACGATAAAACCGTACCGCACTTATCGTGTTGTGTGCAGCTGTCGGTGGCTGTCTACCGCCCGTAAAACCAGCAGCTACAAGCTACTGCCGCTATTGCTGGACGCGTCCACGGCCACTTCCTGTCATTTCAGATTAAAAGCGGAGCGTTAAAAACTTAATGCGTTCCTGCTGAATTCATATGCTTGACATAGAATAAAACAAGCCCTTACCTCGAGCGGGTGAAGTCAGTGAATACATTTATCGGTCCCAGGGGCCACACATTATTATTGGAAATGTACTTTTTTAAAAATCTAGTTGTATGAATGGATATGTGACGGCACGGCCTACCTTGGAAAGAAGAGCTTCCGCTTGAAAAATATGGCACCGGAAAAACTTGACCGGCAGGTTCTCAATTTACCGGACGAATTACGGTAAAATATTTGTTAAGTTTAATGTGACAAGGGGAAGTGAGTCTTTCCCCCAGCCCCGGAGGAACCAGGCCACTGGGCAAGCTTGGCCACCCACCCGCCCCCGGTGGCAGTGTATGGAGATGCGGTAATCCTTCCTCGGTCGCAGGGATTGTGCTCCAGAACCCATTTCAAACGGTCAGTGGAAACCATATTTTTATTACTTCTCTCTCACTTGCTCTGGCTTCACACACACACACACACACACACACACACACACACACACACACACACACACACACACACACACACTCCTACAAAACATTTACAACTACTGACTGTCTCTATCTAAATTCTTCATTGGAAAAACAGATCACCTAGGCCTACTGTTACAGTAGCAATTCCAGTAGCATTACTGTAATTGTCAACAGTACAGTACCACGTTTTCAAAAATACAATATGTTACTGTAAATAAAGGCCCATAATGCTCTGCAGATTACAGTAATTTACTGGAAAGATATTTTATGGTAGTTTTACTGTACAGTTTTAATGTACTGTACTGTACTTTACAGTTTTTCCATGAGATAAACAGATATGATTGAGGTATTAAAGTGACTAATCTGAGACAAGTGTAAGAGAATCTGAGAACTCAAATAGTGAGCAGTGAGAGACAGAACTGAGACATAAATGAGTTAGTAATGATATCAAATTAAAACATTGAATATGTCTCATTTTCTTCTTAGTTGAGATCAGGAGAAGAGACAGCTGTGAGAGAATTAAGAAAACTTGCTCAGTGCTCTCACAGTGCTCACTGGAGAAACATTTGAGAAGAATGAGAAAACCACTTTTGTCTTAATTAGTGCTCATTTATGTCTAGGAGATGTAAATATGACATAAAGGAGATCTCATCTTCAATTTTGCTTTGTTATGGGAAAGAACAAAATAAATCCCAGTGTTCATAAAATAATTAATAGTAAATATCTTGGTTACTATTGTGATCACAAATGCCTGCGGCTTAATGCGGATGCTGTTCTGTAAATAGTTTTCTAATCAGCTTGACATGGGTTCATCATGTTGCTATATGTTGAAGAAGCAACTTCTGATCAGTCCATTTGAATTACATGCTTAAAAATACTTACCATCAAAACCCTGGTTATTTCAAGATAAACCGTCTAACTTCCATTTTAAGCCTGTTTCTGGCTTCGGTTCCGTCCAGATATGAAGAGAGATACATAATGGTGTACTTGCTCAACGCTTGTTAGAACATACGAAAATAAATTGTTTGCTTAAATGAATTATACTGCAGTATAACGGCCAGGGCCACCTGTAATTACTGAAGCAGCTGAGGGTTTTCTGCTGGTCTTTGTTTAGGATGCTTTATGAGTCTTTGTAGACTACAGTATACTACAGTGTGCTGTTGCATGCTGGGGCCTGTTTGGGGGTGGCAATGCCAATAGACTCAACAAACTGACACAAAAGGCTAGTTAAGCTGCATCCTTGTGATGACTCACTCACTCCATGATGTGCTGGTCAGAAACATGAACACCTAAGCCATACTCATTCCCCCAAAGCACACAACTGAGCACCGCAGGACATCATTCATTTTCATATGAGAAATCTGCCCAAACTGACACAACAACACAAGACAATACTCTTAATGGTGGCACTATAGCACGCTTCTAAATTTCAAAACTCATTCATAACAATCACCCATACATGTAGATATCTGGGACTTTCATTTCACCTCAAATTGTCTGATCCTGACCATTGCCGCGCAGCAGCTATAATTTTGGTTATATTTAAAGTTTAAATGTGTATTAATTTGTATTGAATTGAACTGAACTGAATTATAGGTATTACAATTACCATACCTGACCACAGCTGAAGATTGAGGTTTTTTTTATTTTTATACGGGACCGGCTGATTATTATTTTTATTATTATTTATTTTTTACAGCACCTTAACATTTTTCAATTCAGTCTACATAAAGAAATGCTTACACAGTAATGAGCAAAAAATGCATCTGATGGAGCTTTCCTCATTATTCAGGATCTGGTTCTCCCCATTTGTGCATGTAATGTTGAGACAATTTTCCAAATATTTGTGGAATGTGAAATGTATGCAAATTTTTATAAAGTTATTTATAAAGGGATCTTTTCCAAAAGAAAAAAAAAGCATTTTGCCAATGGAAGGAGGTGGCCTTGCTCTTGATGCTGCCCCAGTGAAACAAACTGCAGGACTATAAATTAATTCTGGACTCATCCAACCCCCACCCCTCTGTCACACAGATGGCAGGCTTTCTGTAGTGCCACTAGCTCTGTTTCCAAGGGGATTTACGTATTGGCAAGGCACGTGTGGTTTTTGTGTGTGACGTCTGTGTGTATGCCTGTGTGGGTGTGTGAACATATGTCACTGCCATACTGCCAGTTCTAGGTAGTAAATTCTCCATTATGACTATCAGTATGATTAAATGGAGGTACCTGGACACATCCATCATGACACATAATCACTAGGAAAGGTCATGAAGGTCATGGACTGTAGGGAAGGAACCTAATGGAGTAAAGTGGGAGTGCAGTACCACATAACCATGTGCTGTGTATGTTAAATTAAAGCTTTTATTCCTCTGTTGACAAAAATGGACATTAAGTGAAAGAACAACTAATTAAATGATAATGCTCATTGTGATCACCTTTGTGATTTACAACTCAAGAAAATAATTTTCAAACATTTTAGTCATCTTGTTCAACATGGATCACGGTCATGCTGCCTGGTTTATAGTGCACCAGCAAAAGGTCAAGATTGTGAGTTCATGCTGCTTACTGTTCAGGGTTATGTTCTAGATAAGAGACCTAACTTGAGGCATAACTGCTTTGTGTGTGTGTTTTTTTTTTTGTTTGTTTTTTTGACCTGTTCTTACATAACCTGTCCTGTCCAGCAGCTTAAGTATACAGTACAATACTGGGTGCCTTTTTGTGAAAAGCAGATCCCCCCAGAATTTATTTTATTGATGCTTTTTGCAACATTACTGTATGTTAACTGAGATGGACCAGGTTGGGTTGCAGAAAGAAAACAGGTAAGAAGAAGAACAAATTACACAAATATACAACAGCAAAATCACTGAAGATAAATGGAGAAGAGAGGGACAATGAAATAAATAGCTGGTGGTGACACCAAACAAAATGTGACTGTCAAAAACAATGCCAACAACAACAGCAAAATCCATAAAAATCAGAAATGGCAGCACGAGCAACAGGAACATTTGTTATGACATCAATGAAACCATGAGCAGTAGAAACAACAGTTGACAGACACAGACAATGACTTCAATAACTGCAAAGTCCTCTCTTAAGTGTGGGGTATGCAATTTCTAAAAAAACGGCTTGAGCAGACCACACTATAAAAAATGCACACATCAAGTCATCAAGTCCATCAAGTCCAACACCTTTCCAAAAACTTCTCTTTGAAGGAACAAGCTCGTCTGGTGTCACGAACCACCACGGTGTGTTAAGCAAAGACTTGTGTAAGCCCAAGTCCCTCTTTCATTGATCATCTTGCTGATAGCTTTGTTACCTCTCTTCATGAA
The DNA here is from genome assembly GCA_029224185.1 of Karalla daura. Lineage (NCBI taxonomy): Eukaryota > Metazoa > Chordata > Actinopteri > Chaetodontiformes > Leiognathidae > Karalla > Karalla daura. The sequence continues at coordinate 2,894,629 of CM055194.1, forward strand.
ACTTTCGACTCGGTTGCACCCCGAAAAAAAAAGATTACATCTAGACCAAGATCAGCCCCCTGGTATACACCAGAAACTCGCCAGATAGCACGTAAGTTAGAGAGGAAATGGCGTTTGACTAAAAACAACAATATTTTTCTAACCGGGAAAGATAGCCTGAAAACATACAGACTGGCTCTGTGTAATGCCAGAGCCAGATACTACTCCTCTCTAACGGAGGAAAATAAGCATAACCCCAGGTCTCTTTTAAGCACTGTAGCCAGGCTGACTCAGTCATAACTCCACTGAACAGTGTGCTCCCAAACATCTCAGCAGTGGCGACTTTACGAACTACATCAATAACAAAATTACAACGATTTGACAAACAACTAAGAACCACATAACATTTGCAGCAATTAATCTACCCCCTGTTGCTGCTATTCAGGATACAGATTGGGATGCAGACAGGTCACTATCTTCATTTGACCCCATTGACCTGCATCAGCTGACTACAATCATCTCCTCCTCTAAATCATCAACCTGCCTCCTAGACCCAATTCCTACCTCATTCCTTTGATTGCCACTTCTTTACTTGACCTCATCAACCTGTCCCTAACAACAGGTTACGTTCCTCTTAAGTTTAAAGTTGCAATTATCAAACCCCTCCTTAAGAAACCATCCCTCGATCCTGGAACCCTAGTGAACTACAGGCCTATCTCCAATCTTATCTTCATCTCAAAAATCCTTGAGAAAATCATTGCCAACCAGCTCTGTGAACACGTTAACAACAATAGTTTAGTCCTTCCAGTCTTCCAGTTTTAGAATGAATCATAGCACTGAGACTGCAACTGGTTAAAGTCACTAATGACCTCTTTGTGGCATCTGACCATGGTCTTGTTTTCAGTGCTCAGATCTCAGTGCTGCTTTTGATACAGTTGACCACCAGATCTTACTAAGGAGACTGGAATATCAACTTGGAATCAGAGGCACTGCTTCAGACTGGCTCCGGTCCTATCTTTTAGACCGATATCATTTTGTATGTGTCAATGATAACCAATCTCCACGCACTAAAGTCAGCCACGGGATCCACAAGGATCTGTGCTCAGACCAACTCTTTTCCCTTTATGTATGCTCCCTCTAGGTGATATCATCAGGAGCCATTCTATAGATTTCCACTGTTTGAATATTTGCTACTACCACCAAGATCTGACACTCAATTATATCTATCAATCAAACCGGGTGAGCTCAATCTTCTGCAGCAGCTTCAATCCTGCCTTGATGACATTAAGGCCTGGATGACGAATAATTTCCTCCTTCTAAACTCTGAAAAAACAGAGTTACTGCTCATAGGTCCAAAACACCTACGTGACATTATATCTGATGCCATAGCACTACAAAATAGATTTCCTACTCCCTCTGCCACGGCCATAAAAAACCTAGGTGTTAGCTTTGATCAAGACCTGTCTTTTGAATGAAATGAAATGAATGAAATGAAATGAAATGAATGAAATGAAAAATACTTTATTAATCCCAGAGGGAAATTCAATATTGTAGTAGTTTTTTTTTTTTCTTAAAAAAGATAATAATGATTAAGTAATAATGATTACATTGATTAATTCAGGTTTAGTTCTTGTTCTTGAGGCTGATGGCTGCTGAAAGGAATGATCTTCTGTATCTCTCAGTCTTACATCGGACCTGAAGAAGCCTCTCACTGAACACACTCTGTTGTCTCATCACTGTGTTGTGGAGAGGGTGTAAAGAGTCCTCCATTATCTTCATCAGCTTGTGCAGCACTCTTTTTTGGATGATCAGCTCCAGCGGCTCCAGAGTTACTCCAAGTACAGAACCAGCTTTCTTGATTAGTCTGTTGATCCTCTTTAAGTCTCTGGTTCTGATGCTGCTGCCCCAGCAGATCGCTGCAAAGCTGATTGCACTTTCAACAACAGACTTGTAGAAGATGTGCAACATTTTGGTGCTTTTAGCACCCACGTAAAGTTTATCTTACAGACTGCCTACTTCCACCTCCGCAACATCGCTAAAATTAGGCACCTATTCCCTCTCCATGCAGGAGAACAGCTGGTCCATGCCTTTGTTACTTCCAGGCTGGACTACTGCAACTCTTTACTGGCTGGAAGCTCCAATAGGTCGCTGAGAACTCTGCAGCTCATTCAGAATGCAGCAGCTCGTGTCCTGACTAAAACTAGAAAGAGAGATCATATCTCTCCTGTTCTTGCCTCATTGCACTGGCTTCGTGTACCATTCAGGATTCAGCTTAAAATCCTTCTCCATGTCTATAAAGGTCAGTCCGGGAGGCAGACACCCTCTCTACCTTCAAGGGTAGGTTAAAAACCCTCCTTTTTGACAGAGCCTGCAGATATATCATAAATCCTCTGCCGGGGATGCCCGACACATTGAGCTCTATCTTCTCCGCTCTCTGTCGGTGTGAATCGGGTTCATGTTCCCTCTAGCTTCTCTTGGTCTCTCCCCATCTGTCCTCCTCCTCCACTTCTCCCTCTCGTTTCCTATTCCGTGACTATGCAGGACTACCATATGGACCGTGGAGTGTGTGTCCCCGGAGTGTCTGTGCCTCTTTTCCCTCCCAGAATCCACAGATGCTGAGCTGGATCCAGGACTCCGTCCCTCAACCTGGCTCTTCCCACTTCCTACTCTGGACCTATTCAACATCTGATTTACCTTTATTCTAAAGTGTGTAACCATCAGTGCTGTTTTGCTTGTGCCCGCTTGTCTGTCCTGGGTGAGGATCCCCTCCTCTGTCTCTCACCCTGAGGTTTCTCCCCTTTTTTTTCCACGTCAGGGTTTTTTCTTGGGAGTAGTTCCTCAGCCTTTGCGAGGGTCTATGGACAGGGGTTTTTCACTTTGTACAAAGTGTTGCTCTCTTTGTAAAGTGCCTTGAGATAACGGCTGTTCTGAAATGGCACTTAAAACAAATAAAGTTGAGTTGAGTTGAGTTGAAGGGTCGAATCTGTGTATTACAGAGGAGGGAAGAATGGATGGTTGACAGAAGGATTGACCAATTGTATATTACATGACGTTTAACACAATTGGATGTTTTTCCAGGATTACTCATTCCCCATAAAACTGTTTTATTTTTGTTTTTATTCTTAAAAAAACATCTATTCATTCATTTGATTTTGCGTACTTGGTTTGCGTGCGTTTCGCGGGTGATTTACCAAGGGAAATTGCCGCAGTGACAACAGGTGCAAACAGCAGTATGCAAATGAGGGGTTTGCGCACTGTCAGCCTTTCCATCATAGCGAGTGTAGAGGAAAGAGCAAGAATAAATATGATTCCCTGGAGTTGGAAGTCCTTGTGGCTGAGGCAAACAAACACATCTGGCAGAAGAAAGTAAAAAGTGTGCTGCTCTCGATCACGGGCGATTGTGCAAGAGGTGCGAGCAGCGGCCGGTTTGGCTCTACGCTCCGGTGGGACACTCGGCACATTGCTGCGCACACCGGGCAGCTGGTCAGCGCCGTGTCTGGACCAGCAATGGCCACACAGTCACTGAGTAGAGGAGTGGAAGCTGCGGTGCAGGCAGTGGCCGATTCCTCCATCAGCCTAAGAGCTGAGGGACTGGAGCAGGAACGGGAGATGGAGGACCGGAGAGCGCAGGACCAGTGCGCACGCTGCGTAATAGTGCTGTTAATTATGTGTTTGGTGTAAAAAACAACCAAGAAAACAGAGCCACAGAGATGTCATATTGACAGGTTATTCTTGAAAAATATGTTTAATCACGTTTGCCATGTGTAACATCTTATTTCCCTGTATCCTTTCACTTTATTTTTAATGAAAATAAAACGCACCATTAAAAACTCACAGAAAATAATTCTTAATCAAAGTTTGTTTTCTGCAGCCATTGTGCGTCAAACTGGGAGGATTTGTACCTTCCTTTCAGACGTGTTAAATTTAGCCGCAAAAATAGTCACCGCAATCATTTCCGGGTTTGATAAATCGTTGTGCGAGAGCTAATATTTCCAATCTGCGTATTCTCCTCCCTATATTTTGCTCAAATGATCAGGAACGCACCATATTGCATATGCATAAGGCAAAGGTACTAAATGGCCAGCCTGCACTGTTTTGCTCACTTCGAAGACGCAATCCATTGTGCGCACCGTTAGTAAATCAGCTTGCGGGTGTTTTTTGCGGGTGACAGCAAGTTTGCACACATTTTTATACACGCAAAGCTTTAGTAAATCAGGCCCTATATCAGAATTAATCTAGAAGCCTCTTGTTCCAGTGATGTGATGGTTATTGGACTGATAATTTGCTAAATATCTGCAAAGCACCACCAAAAAGCAAAATCCTGCAGTTTGACAGACTATCAATGGAAGATTCATACATTGTATCCAAGTGAGTGAAGGGGTCCATCATGAATGAACAGTCAAATGTTTCCAAAGATGACATTTTTTGTTGTAAACAAGGTTGCTGTAAATAAAAATATTTACAGTTAATGGATGTTGTCACTCAAGATTACCGTCAAGGTTTCATAGTCAGTTGCTTAACAGCAGCCATTAACCTCAATGAGATGCTGTATGTGAATAAAAATGCAATAAAGGTACAAAAAATGTGGACTCTAGCATCTCTTTTGCACTGATCCCACTACCTTTCATAGTTAATTCTGGCCATGCACAATAAGCTGTCAGTTGCATGATCTGAAAAAACATGCAGAATCATTCAAAGGTCCCATGTTGAAATGCCACGACAGCTGTACCCCTGAGCAAGGCACCTCATCCTAATTGCACTCTGGCAGCTGCAGTGCCGAAAATGTCCCAAAGGCAATCTCCCCAAGAGATGAATCGAGTAAGTAAGTAAGTAAATGGCCTCTGCTCCCAATACACAATCTCTATAATTAGTATGTAATTAAAATATAGGGTTACACAACATCCCCAGGGCTACAGCTGCCCACAGGTGTCCACGCAGTCAATTTAGATGGCTGCATTTGGGAACTATCAATAAGGCCACAACACTCATGGCAGCTGTATCCCCTCTTTTTGCTTCTTGCATACCTCATTCCATAGTTATACCGTACAACGCAAAGATGTCTTCCTCAGTATACAGTGTCACTTTGTAACTGACAATATGTGGAGTTTGAAAAAAAAAAAACTAGATGAATAGAAACAAGTATTTTGTTGGGTTTTTTTCAGTTGAAAATGGGGATGTGTTGGTTTTAATCCCACTAAACCTCGATCTTTAATGAATAATGAATAGTAATGAATACTAACTAAACTAAAACACTGCAGATGATTTAATAGCCCTTGAATGATTGTGGCTATGTGGTCAACACTTTCTGTTTCTATTGCCTTTAAACTATTTTGAGAGTGAATATACATCTGGCCTGATGACCGTATTAAAATGCAGATCCTGATGCCCATCTGGTTGATGTGATGAGAAAACTATCAATCTCAACCAATCCAAAACATTTGCTGAACACAAGTTTTTGGCATTTGGGAAGGAAAGTGATGCACAATCCTGGACCATCAGCTGCCAGTCATGTGTTGTCACAGAACTTTATTTAGTCTCTGAGCGTGTTGGAAAAAACCTAATAGACTTTGACAAAAGGTGTATGCCTTTTTGTCTGCCAATTACTGGTACTCTACTACTGGTACACCAGGTACTCTCAAACAATAGCAGACTGATGTCTATCATGACTGACAGTCACTGCCATAATGCATATCAGTTCTCGTCCACAAGTTTATACTGACCCTGGAATTACATTATATGGCAAAGAAGCAATCTCTGCCTCCTCACTTTATTATAAACTCCCCAGTGAAAAGAGTGAATAAAACTTAGATTGGCCTTAATGCTTGATGTGTTAACTCCCAATGACATGGAAACATATGCAAGGTGGAGGGGATTTAGGAGGGGCATGTTGGTTCATTTGCATCAAGTTACACTTCAATCAGTCTGATGATATAAGCACAAATGTAATTTTTGAGCGAAAGTGCTGCCCCTTGAGGCCAATTGTACAATCTGAAATGCATGAAAATCGAATCAGTCCTTCCCCTATGAGTGATGAATCTGTCTGCCCAATATCAAATACCAAATCCAAATGGTGTTTGAGTTATAAGCACAAATGTAATTTTTCAACCATAGTGCTACCTCTTGTGGCCAAATGTACAATCCAAAATGCGTGAAAATTAAATCAGTTCACCCCCTATGATTGATGAATCTGTCTGCCAAATATCAAAATTTCAAATCCAAATGGTGTTTGAGTTTTAACTCAACACAAACTTAACACAAAACTAACCCTAACCCAAAAAAAACATGCGGCGGTGGGTCCAAAACCATAATATCCCCGACACGTCGCCTTTCTGGATATAAATAGGGTCAAAGGTCACCATTTGACGTTCTGTAAGATTAAAATGAACCCTTGCGTTCACACATATTGCTTTGTCTTATAATATAGCCACTTTATAGACCTATTGATTGTGAACCATTTACACAATAAAAACGAACAGTATTATCTTCAGAATTATTATTAATGTTCAGTATTATTGTTGTTATTATTGCTGCTAATAGAAGGTTATCAGAAATGTAAGATTTGAGGGCAATCAAAGACATTTTCAATAATCTTGCGCATAAATGCAATTCAATGTCATGTGTAAAAAATATGATATACATACACTAATGTATATTCAAAATTATGTAGCAGGTAGTGATGGAGCCATTACATTTTCATATCAGTGCCACATGCAACTCTGCTAATGCAGCTTGTTACAAGATCAACATCACAATATCTTATGCAGGAATAATCTGAACTAATTGTCTTGACAAGGTGTCAAATGTTGAACAATTAGATGTGTTAAATGGCCCTGTAATGACTGTGGAACATGTTGGCCATATGGATAGGTCCCACTGAGAATTGTTGGCAAAAGGCCCAACTCTCTCATACAATAGAGACAGACAGAGAGAGAGAGAGAGAGAGAGAGAACGAGAGAGCGCAGGAGACAGTTCAATTGAAGACAAAGGATAAGAAATTGTGAAAAAAATGTTTATGCTCTATGTATATGTCACAGCCCACAATAAATAGGGGATGGGCAGCCTAAGCTGCCAGGACCCTATTGTTTTTCTGCATGTTCTTCATCTTCTTCTTCTTTCTTTCTTCTTCTAGAGAAATCCTACTTCCTACACAAATCCTGTGCTGTTAAAGTTCAAAAATGTGAAAATTCACAAGAATGCCTGTCCAAGCCCCCTGCAGGGCCATATCTAGTCTGTGTTCAAAATCAAAACGTCAGTTCAAAATCCTTTTCCTTATCTATAAAGCTCTTCATGGTCTGGCACCCTCTTATATTTCGGACCTGATAAAACCCTATTGCCCCACTAGGACACTCCGTTCTCTAAATGCAGGCCTACTTGTGGTTCCAAGAATCTCTAAGTCTAGATTTGGAGCCAGAGCCTTCAGCTACCAAGGCCCTCTGTTGTGGAACCATCTACCAGTTTCAGTCTGGGAGGCAAAGAGGAAGTAGGTGCCTTATATTTGTGATATTGCGGAGGTGGAAGTAGGCAGTCCGTTAGATAAATTTTACGTGGGAGCTAAAAGACAGGTCTTGATCAAAGCTAACACTTAGGCTCTTTACAGTGGTGGCAGAAGGAGTAGTCATAGCCAGAGCACTACTTTGTATTGCTATGGCACTGGTTTTAGAATGAATCATAACACTGAGACTGCAACTGGTTAAAGTCACTAATGACCTCTTAATGGCGTCTGACCATGGTCTTGTTTCAGTGCTTGTCTTGTTAGATCTTAGTGCTGTTTTTGATACAGTTGACCACCAGATCTTACTAAGGAGACTGGAATATCAACTTGGAAGGAGGCACTGCTTGAGACTGGTTCCGGTCCTATCTTTCGGAATGATACCATTTTGTTTGTGTCAATGATAACCAATCTCCACGTACTAAGGTCAGCCATGGGGTTCCACAAGGATCTGTGCTCTGCCCAATTCTTTTCTCTTTATATATGCTCCCTCTAGGTGATATCATCAGGAGTAATTCTATAGATTTCCACTGTTACGCTGACGACACTCAATTATATCTATCTATCAAGCCGGGTCAATCGTCAGTCGTCTACAGCAGCTTCAGTCCTGCCTTGATGACATTAAGGCCTGGATGAGTAATAATTTCCTCCTTCTAAACTCTAAAAAAACAGAGTTACTGCTCAAAGGTCCAAAACACCTACGTGACTCTGTATCTGTAGCAGATAACCTGAATGTGAATGCTGAATGTGAATGCTGTACTGCAGCTATCACTGACTACATCTACATGGATATTGAAGTCACCAACGATAATGATTTTGTCAGTTTTGAGGACTACGTTTGAAAGAAATTCAGGAAATTCGGACAGAAAATCTGAATAAGGGCATAAAAAATGTAGGACAGGCTGTGTCTTCCAGCTTGGGTGAGACAAACTGATGATAAGACTTTCAAATGAATTATAAACAATATTAGGTTTAGATGTAATTAATAGACTACTGTCAAAGACGGCTGCCATCCCACCTCCACGGCCAGAACATTGAGGGACATGGTAACTATTGAGGCTGGGAGGAGAGGCCTTATTTAGGCTAACATAGTCACCCTCACAAAGCCAAGTTTCTGTAAGACACAACACATCAATGTTGTTGTAAGAGATTAATTCATTAACAAGAAAGGCTTTGGAAGACAGGAAGCGGATATTAAGTAATCCACATTTAATGCTCCTGTCCTGAGAAGTGACTGTGGAACTCCTGGTTTTTATAAGGTTGTTATAAGGTTGTGTAAGGTCGCTCTTCTGCTGTTAAATTTAGACAGTCAGGGGACAGACACAGTCTCTATGGGGTTCTGTGTGGGTGACTGAAAAGAGGGAAGCACGGAGAAGTTCGCTAAACGACTTCTCTGGCAGGGTGGGGGAGGACTAATGCACTTGGCCAGATTGCTAGAGAGTTGGGCTGCTCCTTCCAACGTGGGGTGGATGCAGTCCTTCCTAATGAGACCAGATCAAAGCCCACACCATTTGCAGGACACCATCTCGATAACCAGCGGTGAAATGATGATGTACGGATAAACATGTCATCACTTGCCAGATTGCGGGGGCCGGAGAAAACTACGGTGTCTGTTTTGGCCATAGAACACCCAGACTCCACACCAATTTTAGTGACCTCCGTTTGGCATGACCGCAGGTCATTAGCGCCGACATGGATAATGATTTTGCCATATCTGTGCTTAGCCCTTGCCTGCAGCTTCAATTTGGACTCAACGTCAGCCACTCTGGCCCCCAGGATGCAGTCTATGGCCGCTGGACTCACTAACTTCACATTCCATAAAATAGAGTAGCCAATGACCAGAGGTTTATCCTCGGCGGGTGTGTCGCCGAGCAGGAAGAATCTGTTGGAGGTGGGGACGGTAGGTGGGCCTCGGTGGACTTTGGTCGAGAACTACGCATCCCTCTGACAGTCACCCAACGTCCCTTTGTTCCTGGCTGCTCGGGAGAAGCTGGAGGGCAGCTAAGGGGAGCTGAGCTAAGCAGCCCAGCCATGGCTAATGGGCACTGGCTAACTACGGCTGTCGGTTTTGTTTCCACCATGTGGAGCCAGGCTTCCAGATCGCTAAGCCTAGCCTCCAAACTGACAAATAAACTACAGAGCTTACACATATCACACACTGAGCAGGAGAGAGGGACAGGACAAGGGGAAGCCATTGCTAACTGGGCTACAGCTAACAGCGCTACGGGAGCAAGGGTGATAGAAAGACAACGGAGAGGTGTAGGAGGCGGGTCGGGGAGAGAGCAGGACCCAAAAACAGGATAGAGTGCTCGAGTGGCACACACAGGATAATTTAATTGTGGGAAATCAAAGAAAAGACACAAAGGATAGGAGTCGGGATAGCGCAGAAACTGAAGCAGTGCTTTCAGCAGGAAGTGACACTTACCAGACATGATGTAGCAGGAGCAATTTTTCATGATGGTGATTGTTAGGGAGATGACCAGAGCCCTTAACCTCAGGCACTGAGTTGAAAAGAAAAATCTAATAGCTGAGCTTGCTATGGTGTCAAAAGTGGCCATAACCAGTGATGGGTGGACAAGTATCACACAGGATCACTATGTCACCATCACACTCCACTATGTGAATGAAGGCCAGTTAAAGCAGACAGTTCTCTCAATCCAGGCAGTATACGAGTCACAGAGTGGTCCAGTCATAGCTCAAGAGATAGGAGAAATGGTCGTAAGGGTCAAAAGTCATAGCCATGACAGTTGATAATGAGGCTAACATGGAAGTGGCTGCGTGTAAGCTCTAAATCAGAAAGCTTGGATGCTTTGTGCACACCCTCAACCTCAGTGTACAAAAGGTCTACACTATCGACACTGTCTCAAAGTGGTCTACAAGAATCCGGGACTGTGTTGGTGGATCAAGAGATCTTCCATTGTGAAGAACCTAGTTGGGGAGAAGCAGAGACTTCTGGGTAAGAAAATAAGCCTCATTGTTTTAATACTATCACTCAGACAAGTCACAGCAGGACTACATATTTAAATTGATATCAAAGGCTCTTTCCATATGTTTCAGGCATGACTGTCCATGCTGTTGTACTGCATGTTTCAGGACCTGCTGAAACTCGCTGTACCTCATGGTTGAAAGATTTTTTGATGTAGAATATAGAATAGAAGCTGCCTTCTTGGACCCACAAGCCCAAAAACTGATGAAGAGAGAGAGGTAATCTAGTATGCTGTTTGATTGGAATCCACAATGACACTGAACTAGTATTTTAAATTATTGAAATATTTCAATAAATAACTCTAGTATTATATGTATTTTACGTCCCCAGTCTAGGAGACATTCATAACATGATTTTTAAGCTCGCTCCTCTCATCCCCAAGAAGGTGGCCCAGTCTAAAGTTCACTTTTCTTAGAGTGGCTTTTATTATTTAGGAGTGAGAACATAAATGCCCAAAACAACAAACAAAACCAAAATAAAGATCCCTAAACTTTCTACAACAAAAGAACAAAACAAAAGACAGGAAACCGCTCTAAATCCTAACCAAGAAACTGGAGAAAAATAGTTTAAACACAAATAAAGGGCTTCACACTCCTTTGCACAGCTAATTCAAACTTCAAGCCAAACTTCAAGCCAAAATTAAAGCCAAACACACGTCAAAAACACACATCAGCCATTGTTGGGGCTGAGGAAGGGCGAAAGAGAATGAAGGCTGGCACCGGGCGGTTTAAATCTCTGCCATCCACCAATCCGCTTGCAGTTTCCCAGTCACGTGATCCTGCAAGACAAGGAACACACCTCCACACACACACCCTGATTGCAGAACAGCACACTAACACACACATTCACAAAAACACAGCACAGGTCCTAGACCAAAGGTTGTGACAATGTAGAAATGACCTTAATAAATATTGAGTGATTGAAAGAGTGAGTTCATATCAGAATGATGAAAATTCTTATCTTGATAAAGCAAATGCAACAGCATGATTGTTGAATGAATACGTATTTAAATAATCTCAGACTTGAAAGGTTCACAGAGGACAACTACAAAAAAGCCAGGGAGTTTGTCAGCGTGATGAGAATAACGTACATGTCCACTGTTGGACTTCCAACCACATCCACATGTTCTTTAATGAAGCAATAGGAGAAGATTTTCTTTTGGTCTCAGTGGTCAAATTTATTCCAAAACTTTACAGTACAGCAAAATTGAATTATCATCCAGAGCTCTGGGTCAGCCTTCCTTTTCCTGACCTCAGCAGAGTCAGTTTGGGAAGTCTGTGTCCTCTTCCTCTAAGTTTGAATACTTATGCCAGGCTCTGCTGCTGCCGCACTACCAGGGCGTTCCCCTCTCCAGATTGGTTGTTACACCTGACTCCATTCTCCTCCTCCAGTCCTCTGACTCCGTTGCCCTGGGGATGCGACTGAGCGAATGGGGCAGTTTCGAACCTGCTAGATGTTCAGAGAAAAGTACATTCTGCTTTCTGGGTGAAAAGCCCTCACGTCAACAATCCCAACACTTCTGATTCAAGGTTTCAATCTCCCTTACTTATTTGCCACATAGAGCATAAACAGCACTTGCACAGCCTTAGATAAACTCTTGTCGGCATAGTGTCGCTGTAGGGTCAACCTGTTGTGTCTGGCCCCTTGTATCCTGCTGCCTGTGTCTATCTCACAAGGGCACCCTATCCTGTCTGAACTCTTCTGGTCACATACTCATCTGCTACACAAAAATCATATTGTATCATATAAGCACAGTAACTCACATCTAATGCATAAGAAGATACCATAATCCATACACATCCCGAATACCTAAGATAATTTAAGATTACCACTGTTCATCAAATGGGAGTATACAAAAAGTGGCTTAACACCAATAAGCATAACTGACTATAAGAACTGTTACTGACTATAACATAAGTACAAATTGAGTATAAACTGAATATAGAATTAGTATACAACTAAATCTAAAATGAACATACAAATGGATATAAAATGGCACCTGTCCTGTCTTTGGCCCTGAGGCTGGAAGAGTCCACCCACAGGGACCGACAGCCCACTCATCTGATGACTTGCATCCTTTTTTTTATATTTATTTCCAGAAATTCCTACCACCTCCAGTTACCTATTCTCACAGTGGAAGCTGAATATCTACAAAACACCCCATTCAACCATACATTCTTAACACATTCACCAAACCACACACACATCCATCCCCCTGCACCCTCGTCTCCACGTGGTTGGGCCCGGGAGTACAAAACCAGAGCCTCCAGTTTTGGAAAGCCTTTTGCCCGCAGACCCTGAAACATAAGGACTGGTGAGTAAAAAATACGCCTCATCACTGCACATGCTTAGTGAGCAACCCAATACATATGCTCTTATCTAGTTTAATCAATTAACACATTTCTCAAGCACATTCTTATGTCCCTCTCCTCTTGGTGAAACTGCGTGGCCTACACAGCACCTGTCGACGAAAATAACCAGAGCAATAAATATAGTCAGAAATATTCAATAAGAAAATACAACTATATTTCTTCAAAGTGCAAAATGTAATGTGTTAAAGTGTATTGTGCAAATGTTCAGTAAAGTGCTGTTGCTATAAGTGCTTGTGCAGTTCTCTTCGTCACACTTGTACAAAATGTACATTCTTTGCATTGCACTTTTTTGCTGCTACTTAGCAACAGCATTTTGCTTCTCTATTACTTTGACTCTTGCAAGACAATAATTCAATTTCACTAAACTATTGTTTGTTATATTTCTGAATAGGATGATGATCTGATGCTGTTTCTGGCCACCACCATAGACCCTACTTGATCTATCTACTTGATATTCAGTGGGTATTTGAATTTTCTCCTTGGCTGTACTTTATGCCTGTGTTAGTTACACCATTAAGTACCATTAACATGTTTTTCTTTTATATTCAAAAGCTAAATTAAGTAACACCTACTTAATATTTACTTAATATTTATTCAATATGCATGAAGATATTGTCACATCATTCAAATAAAGTTGCACTAACTTTTGAATTTGAATTTGCTAATCTTTGTTGTTTTCTACTCAGAAATGTCCATGCAAATAGTTAACATACATTCTTAAGTATTAGTAGCTTGATTTACTTAGTCAGGGGGAAATAAAAAAACAAGAGCCACATTTTGCAATTCAACATTTTAATAAACAAATGTTAACATGGCTTCTTTAAACACTAAGGGTCTGCAAAAAACAAATTACACCCATTTAATAAAAACAAATTTTAACAGCAGTTTACAGTGTATGAAAACAAACAATACACACATACAACAATACATGACAGTACAAGTGAGATGTGACGAGATTCAAAAATAATTGTCGGCAGCTTCTGCTTAAGAGATGTGACTTTTGACTTTTTTCTTCTATTTGAAGAAAGACCTTTTGAAATACCTCAAAGGTGCACTTCAGCTCTCTCGGGTAGCTCAGATAGAGGGCATAGATCAGTCCCATCAGCAAGGGACAAGCCACATTCAACTGCTCCACGATTTATGTCCCCTCGAGTATGATAGTTGCACTGGCTGGATCAGATGCTGTCATGCCTTTGGTGACTAGGATCTTCATCACTTGACTCTCAAGATCTCCAGTTTGGTCTTCGGCATCCTGGGTGCACAAATTTCAGTCTTCATTTAGCTGGTATACCCAACTCTCTCTTACCTGTAACACGTATCATGTATCAAATAGCATGTGTGCATGACAATTTTCATTTTAACAATAAAAGTCCTAAAAAAGAAAAAAATCAAGGGAGAATGGGGAGAGTAGAGTGCAAGGAGATAAATAGATAAGTCAGAGGGAGAAGAAAGGGAGTAGTCAGAGAAGATACACACTGAAAAGAGATGGAGAAAAGGAGAGAAATTAGAAAGCTAGAGCGTGGCCCATGGCATGCTGGGGGTAAAAAAAACAGTGATTTAGTTTAACCTACGAAACATTTAAAAAGATCTTCCTCCTTTTCCCCAAGGTAAACCACCAGACAGCGTATGGCAACCTCTCGGCGTGTCTCAATCATGTTGTCCTGATAAAGAATTTCTAAAAAGTTTTCTAATTATTGAAAGATTTCATGTAGCAAGATTAGATTCCCGAAAGAAGAAAAGGTAACATAGATGAATGGAATTTTCCTGACGAGTGTCATTTATTTTTTTGAATCCTTAATATGTAATCATGTACCTTAAGGAGCAGCACCAATGTACCTTAAGGAGCAGCACCAATTCATTGCCTGAATTGGTGCTGTACAATTAAAATTTTTGGCAAGAGCAGACTTACATTTACCTACACATGTGGGGAAGAACGCAGAGTGAAATCAATTTAAAAGTGCTCAGCTAAAATGAACAAGATTAGCTTAGCGTGGGCAACGTCACAGATACAATAAACTTGGTAATGTGTTAGACTATTAGGCTAACTGTTAGGCGTTAGATATCTAAAAACAAAACAAGTGGAGGATGTTAACTAGACAGCCGTTAACTGCTACTTCAGAAAATGGCGGTCTGCCTACACTTGATGACAAGGCCAACCTATCTTAACTGTTTAACTACTCAAAAGGATGGAAATCACCTTACATGTTTTTAATACTGAACGATATACATCTTAACAACGCAAAATGTGTCAAAAATTGCTTTACATAGTGATAGTCCCTCACCTGTAAATTACCTGCGTGACATGTCTCTTCACTTGCAACAATGCCTCGACAGCAAAACAGCTAACTACACAGCTACAACTAATGAGAACGGCATAATTATAATTATTCGTGCTATCCGATATGTGCAAATCAATAGCCTACAACCTCACATTTACCTCACATTTAGGATGGCGACAGATAATATTTGTCAGTACTCACCTTTCCGGCCCCCTTTTACCCACGATAGCCACAATCCACATGTGAAAAAAGTCGGGCGACGTATGAAAAGGGTGATGTCATGACTTTCCTTCAAAATAATAGCGTGCGATCTATATGATAAGAAAAGACTATAAATGGCAGAATGAAGTAAATAATAAAAATAGTTATGCCATTTCGGGCTCCTTTATGAACGTGATTTACCTTTATTTCAAAGAGCTGTGCCTTGTGCGAAAGATATCTTAGTTGAGCCAGGTCAATGTTATGGCTTGTTGAGCTGACGCAATGTTGTGCGTTCATCAAGTATAAAAATAAGTTAGGATTTTTTTTTTTTTTTTTTCCTCTCCGGGAACCATCACCTTATCGTGGTGGAGAGGTTTGCGTGCCCTTGAGACCCCTGAGAGCTATGTTGTCGGGAGTCACGAACTCCTGGTAGGGTCACCCAAAGCAAATTGGTCTCGGACGAGGGGCCAGACTAAGAATGGTTCAAAAAGACCCCAATGGAATCAAGAAAGGAGAGAGACGAAACCCTGCCCGGAGGAAGCCCGGGGCTCACGTCCAGAGCCAGGCCCGGACGGAGGGCCCGACAGCGAGCGCCTGGTGGCCGGGTCTGCCACGGGGCCCGGCCAGGCCCAGCCCGAAGAGGTTACGTGGCGTCTCCATCCTCTCCGCCGCCCCGTGGACCCACCACCTGCAGGGCGAATGACTGGGGTCGGGTGCATAGTGTACTGGGTGGCAGTCGTGGGCAGGGCCCCCGACGGACCGATCCCAGGGCGACAAATCTGGCTCTAGGTACATGGAATGTTACCTCGCTGGGGGGGAAGGAGCCTGAGCTTGTGAGGGAGGTGGAGCGGTACCGGCTAGAGATAGTCGGGCTCACCTCCACACATAGTATGGGCTCTGGAACCCAAATCCTCGAGAGAGGTTGGACTTTCTACTACTCTGGAGTTACCCACGGTGAAAGGCGGCAAGCTGGTGTGGGCTTGCTTATAGCCCCCCAGCTCAGCCGCCATGTGTTGGAGTTCTCCCCGCTGAACGAGAGGGTCGCGTCCCTCCGCCTTCGGGTGGGGGGCCGAACCTTAACTGTTGTTTCGGCTTACGGGCCGAACAGCAGCACAAAATATCCGGGCTTCCTGGAGTCCCTGGGAGGAGTACTGGAAAGTGCTCCAACCGGAGACTCCATCGTCCTGCTGGGAGACTTCAATGCTCACGTCGGTAATGACAGCGAAACCTGGAGGGGCGTGATCGGGAGGAACGGCCTCCCCGATCTGAACCCGAGCGGCGTTCTGTTACTGGACTTCTGTGCCAGTAACAGTTTGTCCATAACAAACACCATGTTCAAGCATAAGGGTGTCCATCAGTGCACATGGCACCAGGACACCCTAGGCCGGAGATCAATGATCGACTTTGTAGCCGTATCATCGGACCTCCGGCCGTATGTCTTGGACACTCGGGTAAAGAGAGGGGCTGAGCTGTCAACCGACCACCACCTGGTGGTGAGTTGGGTTCGCTGGCCGGGGAGGAAGCTGGACAGACTTGGCAGACCCAAGCGCATCGTGAGGGTCTGCTGGGAACGCCTGGCAGAATCTCCTGTCAGGGAGGTCTTCAACTCCCACATTCGGGAGAGTTTTGACCTGATCCCGAGGGAGGCTGGAGACGTGGAGCATGAGTGGACCATGTTCTCCACCTCCATTGTGGATGCGGCTGTTCAAAGTTGTGGCCGTAAGACCTCCGGTGCCTGTCGCGGCGGAAATCCCAGAACCCGGTGGTGGACACCGGAAGTAAGGGATGCCGTCAAGCTGAAGAAGGAGTCCTACCGAGCCTGGTTGGCTCGGGGGACTCCTGAGACAGCTGACGGGTACCGACGGGCCAAGCAGATGGCAGCGCGAGCAGTCGCAGAAGCAAAAACCCGGGCCTGGGAAAAGTTCGGGGAGGCCATGGAGAAGGACTATCGGTCGGCCTCGAAGAAGTTCTGGCAAACCGTCCGGCGCCTCAGGAGGGGGAAGCAGTGCCCCACCAATACTGTTTACAGTGGAAGTGGGGAGCTCTTGACCTCGACTGGGGACATCATTGGCCGGTGGAAGGAATACTTCGAGGATCTCCTCAATCCCACCGTCACGCCTTCTCTAGAAGAAGCAGAGGCTGAGGACCCAGAGGTTGACTCATTCATCACCCAAGCCGAAGTCACTGAGGTAGTTCGCAAGCTGCCCAGTGGCAAGGCTCCGGGGGTGGATGAGATCCGCCCTGAGTATCTCAAGTCACTGGATGTTGTAGGGCTGTCCTGGCTGACACGCCTCTGCAACATCGCGTGGCAGTCGGGAACAGTGCCCCTGGAGTGGCAAACTGGAGTGGTGGTCCCTCTTTTTAAAAAGGGGGACCGGAGAGTGTGTTCCAACTACCGGGGGATCACACTCCTCAGCCTCCCGGGGAAAGTCTATTCCAGGGTGCTAGAGAGGAGAGTTCGGCCAATAGTCGAACCTCGGATCCAGGAGGAACAATGCGGTTTTCGTCCCGGCCGTGGAACACTGGACCAGCTCTATACTCTCCACAGGGTGCTCGAGGGTTCATGGGAGTTTGCCCATCCAGTCCACATGTGTTTTGTGGACTTGGAGAAGGCTTTCGACCGTGTCCCTCGTGGTGTCCTGTGGGGGGTACTCCGGGAGTACGGGGTCCAGGGCTCTCTACTAAGGGCCGTGCGGTCACTGTATGACCGGTGCAGTAGCTCGGTTCGCATGGCCGGCAGTAAGTCAGGCCTGTTCCCGGTGCATGTAGGCCTCCGACAGGGCTGCCCTCTGTCACCGGTTCTGTTCATTACCTTTATGGACAGAATTTCTAGGCGCAGCAGGGGGCCAGAGATGGTCCGGTTCGGGAGTCATGGGATCTCATCTCTGCTCTTTGCAGATGATGTTGTCTTATTGGCTCCCTCGAGCCAGGACCTCCAGCATGCACTGGGGCGGTTTGCAGCCGAGTGTGAAGCAGCTGGGATGAGAATCAGCACCTCCAAGTCCGAGGCCATGGTTCTCGACCGGAGAAAGGTGGAATGCCCTCTTCAGGTCGGTGGAGAGCCCCTGCCTCAGGTTGAGGAGTTCAAGTATCTTGGGGTCTTGTTCACGAGTGAGGGAAGGATGGAGCGAGAGGTCGACAGGCGGATCGGTGGAGCGGCTGCAGTAATGCGGTCACTGTATCGGTCCGTCGTGGTGAAGAAGGAGCTGAGCCAAAAGGCGAAGCTCTCGATTTACCGGTCGATCTACGTTCCTACCCTCACCTATGGTCATGAACTCTGGGTCATGACCGAAAGAATGAGATCCCGGATAGAAGCGGCTGAAATGGGTTTCCTCCGCAGAGTGGCGGGGCGCTCCCTTAGAGATAGGGTGAGGAGCTCTGTCACCCAGGAGGAGCTCGGAGTAGAGCCGCTGCTCCTCCACATCGAGAGGAGCCAGCTGAGGTGGCTCGGGCATCTGAATCGGATGCCTCCTGGACGCCTCCCTAGGGAGGTGTTCCGGGCATGTCCATCCGGGAGGAGACCCAGGGGAAGACCCAGGACACGCTGGAGTGACTATGTCACCCGGCTGGCCTGGGAACGCCTCGGGATCCTCCCGGAAGAGCTGGAGGAAGTGTCCAGGGAGAGGGAGGTCTGGGCGTCCCTGCTTAGACTGCTCCCCCCGTGACCCGGCCCCGGATAAGCGGAAGAAGATGGATGGATGGATGGATGGATATTTTTTTTATTTTCCAGTTGGTTTGACTTGCTAGTAGAACTGCTGCTGAAATTGCATTTTTATTTTGAGGTGGAATTACCACCCCCTTGCATGATGTTTTAGAGCGTAATCTCCCTCCCTCAACTGTCAAAGGATGAGGATGTGACAATAAATGAAGCTCAGTTTCAGGGGGATGATGATGAGGAGGAGGTTGTTAGTTTCACATGTTTGTGTGATCCTATGCTGTGTTGCAGCAAAAAAGAATGAACTTAACTAAAAAAGAATAATATTGTTTTATATTTCAGCATTCAAAACCAGTGTCTGCGCTGGGAGAACTCTTCGCAGAGGATGACAGGCAACTGCAAAGGCAACTCATTCAGCAGCAGAGTGCACCAGCTATTCAAGAAAGACTGAAAGAAGAATTTGCAGTTTACAGAGATCTTCCCCCTATCCCAACTAAGCAAGACCGTGTCCACTGGTGGTTGAGTAGGACATACACACTTCCCTTACTCTCACAGCTGTTGTTCACTTACCTTTGCATCCAGGCCTCTTCAACACCGTCTGAATGAGTGTTCTCAGCCACTAGAGACACACTCTGTCCAGAGAGGTCTCAGCTGCTGCCTGATAAAGTATAAATGTGTTGCTTTTTCTTCACAAAAAACTGTTAGGGCCAAATGCTGCAGACGAAGAGCCTCCAGTACCTCCACTGCACTGTTCTATTTATGTTTGTTTTTTTTAACTCTTAAAACTCTCCTGTTTCTTTTTATTAGGGTCAGAGCAACGATGTTGCGAGAACCCTCTTAAATCTGTTCCGTTTCTTTTTATTATGATTCTTAGGAAAAAGTAATCACTCTTTTGGGGGCCTGAACATGCTCGAAAACACACCATTTTTGGCATGCACATTGGGATTGGCAAAAAATTTTATATTTTGAAGTCATTCAAAATGCACAGGGCAAAATTGCGCAACAGCGCCACCTAGAAAACTTAAAGCCCCTCTTTTGAATTTCACCTAAATGCATGAAAATGTATGGGTTTATAGAACATACTGAGGCGCACAAAAAAATCCTCTGAAGCCCTGCCCTCAACCCAACAGGAAGTGGGCCATTTTGACTTGTTTGTTTTCCGTTTTGAAGGAGCTGTTCCTAGGGATATAACCTGATTGACTTCAAATTAGGTACAGATCATCCAGAGACCATGGTGACCAACACTTGTCCAAATAATTTCTGTAGGTCAAAGGGAGTGGTTTCTACGATGTATCAAAATTTGGTGATTTTTTTTTCATGCTCTTTCTCTTTGAATGGCTCTCACGCCCACATACTTGATTATGGCACCTTGGAACTCGCTGGACATGATGAGGGCTCCATCCTGAATACCCTGATATATTAACTTCCTACCTCACTCATGGCACTCCCTAGTGGTGACAGGAAGTGTTCAGGTTTTACACTTACATGTAGTAACCCTACATAATTGACCACATCAAC
Organism: Karalla daura; assembly: GCA_029224185.1. NCBI lineage: Eukaryota > Metazoa > Chordata > Actinopteri > Chaetodontiformes > Leiognathidae > Karalla > Karalla daura. Next base: position 2,915,108 of record CM055194.1, read on the forward strand.
TTCTTTCCACTTGTAATACATGCAGAACAACTTGGTGAAGCTACGTTACAGATTCAGTGAGGCTACCACCAATGGTGTCCGTGTGGTGGGCATGAATAACGATCAATCACCATGTATTACAAGTGGCTTTGTGACGGCTTTAAGGATCTCATATCATAATGAAGATTGGTACACTGATTGAGGACAGAGAGCTCTGACACTTGATAGGGGCATAGCCCATGGGGGGGCCAAAATGCAAAAATAGCACCCCCCAGAAATTTTGACAAATCCCTATAAGGATTTTTTTAAATTTTGTTGTAGGTATCTGCTTTATCTAATACTACTCCACAGAAGCAGCTTTGAAACTGCAGCTTGTTGAAAGCAGGTTTTGAACCTGACAAGAAATTGAATTTGCCACTACACCAAGGCCAAATTAGAAATGTGATCTTTCTTATTTCTCTTCTGTACTTTAATAGTTGCAAATGCAGTCCAGCAAGACTACAGTGACTATAGTCTTGTCACCTCTTGAATATTTACTCCTATTCTTACTTTTATAAACTAAATCATGGTAAATGTAATTTGACCTTGTTGCCAAGAATTTTAATAACTAATATTTGGCCTGAATGACCTCACTGGGTCTGCTTGATCTTATTCTGGCACTAAGGCAGAGAATACATCCAGGATAGGTCAAACACACACACACACACACTCACACACACACGCACCCCATTCACTTTCACACTTAAAACATTCATTCTCACACTGACAGCTTTTGGCAATTTAAAGTACTGTAACGTGCGTGCCTTAAAACTGCCATTGGGAAAGACTATTTCTCTGACTTTCACCAATAGATAATGTCTTTCCAAAGACAAGGCTACAGCAAATACTTCAAAGAAAGAGGGAAAGAGAAACTCTTCAGAATGTTTGTAAGCCTGTGTGAGTGTGTGTGTGCGCGCTTGCACGCGCGCATGACCTGCAGCAGCATCTAACTCCATCTAACAAAGCAGAAAATGCTGCTCTCCATTAAGAGCTTTTTATTCCCATCCTCCATTGAATCAGCTCGACAACTTTGATGACATTGCTTCAAAGCAGTTTCACTTCCACTTTAATCTTCAATGAACTAATAGGGCTGAGGAACTAGTGATGGGCATTTATGTCACTTTTAAGGGGATATTTCAGCCCACACTAAAGTTTAACTGGGATTATGCTCTGAAATAAAACTGCTGAACTTCTAACTTTTAATAGTACCACTTTGACACTGTATGAAAATAAATTGTTTATTGCATTCTTTCACACTCTCAAGTTAGGTGTGAAAAAATTAGAGCTATTTAACTTTTGTATTTGCTTCAAGCCAAAAGGATATTTCAAATATACAGTGTCATGAATAATTGTCTTGCATGGGATGCGTTCTGAGGAGTTTCATGTTTCAATTTCAACTGACAGATAATTACATGAACCTTTGCTATGGATGTGTTGGGCCACTGGCAAAAATGGGCACAATTGAGATAAGTGCTGAGTCCCTAGAATGTCCATTCCTCTACATTTAACATGTCAGAAGGTATTTTAAAAAAAACACCAGTGCATCAGTGCATCTTGTAGAAATGCTTCACCTTACATGACTTTCAAATTTTTATTCCATACAATAACAGAAGCTCATTAAACTTAAAAGGTTTTCAACTTTGATGTTCTCCTATAACTGTACTCAGTTCTTGCACTGTCTTTTCTATTTGTATTGTAAGTGTTGTAAGTGTTGTATAGAAAATCGAAGGACAAATTAATTGACAAATGGTGTGTAAAAGATAATAGATGAGGGTGCCTCTGGACAGTGCAAATTAACACCCAGATATTCATCCTCTCTTATGTGATCTGTTTTGTAAAAGAAAGAAAGAAAGAAAGAAAGAAAGAACGAAAGAAAGAAAGAAAGAAAGAAAGAAAGAAAGAAAGAAAGAGAAAGAAAGAAAGAAAATACTGCATACTGAGGATTCAAAATTCCTCCTTCGATATTCCAACCTACATTTCTACAATAAAATGCTACAAGTCATGTCCAGTCAGAGCATGGACCTGGTTCAAATTCCAAATTGACTTAATACAGTGTATCCTCAGATATTTAAAGGTGCACACAAGCTCACACAACCAAATAGCAAAAATCAAAATAGCTAAACATTAGCAAATGTAGTGATTCAAGCAAAAAACACCTTAGATATATCTGATTCTGCAATGATTGTGTGGTTGGAAAGATAGGGCATTCACAATCCCAAGGGCCCTCTAATCATTTTCCCTCTTTAGACGCAAAAACCAGCATTGTCACCTATTTATGCAGTGATGAAGCCTTTAAATGGCACAGGTACAGGTGTTTTAGGGAGATAAGACGACATCTGCCTACCAGTACCCCTGTCCTGACGCTTTTAAAGGGCCTTAGCTGCTAGGAAATTTGGGGTTAATAAGTATTTCGAGTTGCCAGACTGTCACTCATCATCTATGTCATATGTAGACACAGAATTGTCTGAATGAAAGAATGTAATCTCTGGGAGTAGATGACAACAGAGTAAGACACAGGAGAGGATTAAGATTAGGAAAATAAAGTGTGATGGAAGCACTAACTCAGCTCAATTTGTATGCCCACCAGAGGCCTCAAAATCTCGAACTGACTGCTGCACCAACGGCGCACTTGTTCCATCGTCTACTTTGTTGTTGCTTAGATGAAAATGTATTAATCCTTTCATAATGAGTTGACCCATAATAATCTCCATTCTAACTCCAACTCACTCCTAATGCTTTAACCAACCCAACCCAACCAACTGGGGAGTTAGTCATTGTCCTTTTACTTTATATCTTTACACTGTAGCAGCTGACCTTGCAACACTATAGTATAAAACAAGTCAACAGCATGAATGAATGATATATATATTTTTTTTTGAAGATTACTCTCAAGATACATTTTAGCCCTTTCTTAAATCTGATTTGTAGTTTATTTCTCCATCTCTCTGTCTTTCTTGTCTCTAGCCCCCAAGATTATATGAGCTACTACAGCGTTGTGGAGAAGGGGACTTGAGATGAAAATACAATTAGCCCAGATGCTATGCAACTTTTCATCAAATATGATACAGATTAGAAAATTTACTGTTATTGTGTGTGTGTGTGTGTGTGTGTGTGTATGTGTGTATTACGCTACTTATCCATTTTTTTTTGCCACTAGCTAGTTAATCAGTCTTTGCTAACGCCATGCTCTGCCTGAAACTTTTTACAACAAAACCTAGTCAGCATGTCAATATTGTCTATGTACATCTGATGATCCAAGCTAGTGCTAGTGTTGTAATTGTGTGATGCCATATCATGTTGTGGTGACTTCTGTTATGTTTGGGCATTTATTCTAGAATCCATATCTCCTCCTTTGCTAGTGATAGGGAACTTGAGAAGCAGCTATAGCTTTAGCACTGACAACCACTGTAGTAACACCAAAACAGAAGCAAATGAAATCAAACTATTTAATGAATAATGTAATTGTTTTTGTTGTGTATGAGACATACATTACAGCAGCAGTTCAGTGATAACCTGCCCACGTGGAAGTAGAGGCAGGTGGGAAGCACCCATACCAAGCTGCACTGCACCGCACCACACTATCTGCACCCACATAGTGATATAACCATAGCACAGAGGCAGGTGTCTGCCTAGTAGTGTGTCTGCAGGAGTCTTCAGGTGTCTGCCTAATGCCTTTTGCATGTGTAAATGACTAGTTTTTTAAAAAAGCATTGGATTACCTTTTTCAAAATATAACGTAAGAATGGAGTACTTACGTATGCACATAAAGCATTAGATTATCATTACATAAAAAAAAGTAATCCAAGTACTTTAACTCATTACTTTTTACAGACTGGGATAGAAGTCAGGCAGGTTTTCCAAGGCAGAAACAGCTTGTGGTCAGAGGCACAAAGCAGGTTATGTTACCATGGGCAGAGGTGACACACTGTTTAAGACGAGAGGCAGGTTGGGTTTCCAGTGTAGAGACGAGTTGAGGTTCAGGCAAGAACCGAAAACAATCTGGCACTGAGTGTCTGTAAGATCTACACTCACCGGCCACTTTATTAGGTACACCATGCTAGTAACAGGCTGGACCCCCTTTTGCCTTCAGAACTGCCTCAATTCTCCATGGCATAGATTCAACAAGGTGCTGGAAGCATTACTCAGAGAGTTTGGTCCATGTTGACATGATGGCATCACACAGTTGGCGCAGATTTGTTGGCTGCACATCCATGATGCGAATCTCCCGTTCCACCACATCCCAAAGATGCTCTATTGGATTGAGATCTGGTGACTGTGGAGGCCATTTGAGTACAGTGAACTCATTGTCATGTTCAAGAAACCAGTCTGAGATGATTCCAGCTTTATGACACGGCGCATTATCCTGCTGAAAGTAGCCATCAGAAGTTGGGTACATTGTGGTCATAAAGGGATGGACATGGTCAGCAACAATACTCAGGTAGACTGTGGCATTGCAACGATGCTCAATTGGTACCATCCCTGACCTCAACTCGTCTCTACACTGGAAACCCAACCTGCCTCTCATCTTAAACAGTGTGTCACCTCTGCCCAAAGAGTGCCAAGGAAATATTCCCCACACCATTACACAACCACCACCAGCCTGAACCGTTGATACAAGGCAGGATGGATCCATGCTTTCATGTTGTTGACGCCAAATTCTGACCCTATCATCCGAATGTCGCAGCAGAAATCGAGACTCATCAGACCAGGCAACGTTTTTCCAATCTTCTATCTTCTATTCGATGAGCTTGTGCAAATTGTAGCCTCAGTTTCCTGTTCTTAGCTGAAAGGAGTGGCACCCGGCGTGGTCTTCTGCTGCTGTAGCCCATCTGCCTCAAAGTTCGACGTACTGTGCGTTCAGAGATGCTCTTCTGCCTATCTTGGTTGTACTCGAACCAGTCTGGCCATTCTCCTCTGACCTCTGGCATCAGCAAGGCATTTCCGCCCACAGAACTGCTTTTTCGGACCATTCTCTGTAAACCCTAGAGATGGTTGTGCGTGAAAATCCCAGTAGATCAGCAGTTTCTGAAATACTCAGACCAGCCCTTCTGGCACCAACAACCATGCCACGTTCAAAGTCACTCAAATCACCTTTCTTCCCCATACTGATGCTCAGTTTGAACTGCAGGAGATTGCCTTGACCATGTCTACACGCCTAAATGCACTGAGTTGCCGCCATGTGATTGGCTGATTAGAAATTAATTGTTAGCAAGCAGTTGGACAGGTGTACCTAATAAAGTGGCCGCTGAGTGTAGATGCTGAGTTGAATTCAGGACTCTGTCCCTCACCACGGTTCTTCCTGCTGCATGCACTGTTTCTACTATGGACATATTTGACCTCTAGACTAAAATCTAAGTTGTAAGCCATCAATCCTTATATCTCTGTAAAGTGTTATGCTTCTGCCTTGCTGTCTGTCCTGGGTGAGGATCCCCCCTCTGTCTCTCACCCTGAGGTTTCTCCCTTTGTTTCCCTGTCAGGGTTATTTTGGGCAGTAGATCCTAAGCCTTTGCAAGGGTCTAAGGGTAGGCAATCTTCACTTTGTCACTCCTCTGAACACAAAAGTTGCTCACTTTTGGAAAGTGCCTTGAGTTAATGTCTGTTATGAACCTTCCTTAGTTTCGTAAGTAAAGTTGAAGATGTAACAGGTTGAAACGTTTTCTTTTTGGGCTTCCTATGTTCATAATGCAGCTGATTCTCTTGATCCTCCTCCAGTTAATTGAGGGTTTATGTTTTTTAAATTAGTCTAACAATCTCCTCCTCCTCCTCCTCAATATTTGATTTCCAGCATTTGCACTGGGCTTGGTATGCTTAATTGTCATAATTAACAACGCACCACTCTGCAATGTGCTTTACCTCAACCATTTCTCAGAGGATTATTTGGTGTCTTTCCACATGCTGGAGACTCGTCAGATGAAACAAGATTACCTAGCATTACCTCTTGGAGATTAGGTTGGGCAGTCCAAAACACTTTCCTCCTTTTTACACAGACATTAAATGTCTCTGTATTTATTTTTGCCGGGCGTCAGTCTTTGATTCAGTATCCATCTCTGGGATGAAGAACAGCTGGATAGATGTGTCCAGGGCTTTCAGCTTGTCATACAAGCACTGGGCATCAGGAATGTGTCCATGAGCTACAATCTGGTCTGCTGACCTCTTGAGGGCCCCATAAAGACTGTCTTGTGCCCCCTTCCATTGAATAGCCTCTTTCCATTTTTTCCTTCTGTCCCTCTTCTTCTCACTGATCTCAAACACCCCTGTTCTTTCCACTCTCTGTCTTTTTTCCATTTGTCCTTTACTTTGTCAAGGTACTATCTTCTTCTGTCTGGAGCAGCAACAGAACATTCCCAATGTTTCCTTGATATCTGCTTTCAATCTCATTCCTTGAAAAAGGCAATTTAAAATTTCCCCTTACACACTTAGTCGTCCCAGTAAACTATATTTGCATTGTCAAACTAGGCTTGCCGAGGCCGGAAAAAAAAACCATGTCATCAATTCTTGCTATGTCTTGCATGTACTGTTGTACATGCTGTTCGTAAAAGCTCTTGTAATATATGTTATATTGTCAGCATGTGGCCTAAACTATGCACATGATCTTCCTGTCATCTGTCTGGCTAATGTTAGTACTTAATGAGCACATGGTGGAGGACTGATACATCAATTGATGTTTCACTATGACAGTAATGTTAAGTTTGACAACATCCAGTTAAACACATAGTATGATGAACATCACAAAATACATGGTTAAATACTTTACTAGCCACTGTTTCAGCCTCCAATGAAGGAAGGCAAAATGCTGGTAGTAATGTCACTGAAAACATCAGAGGGGCTCTGAAAGAGTCAATTACCCCATGACAGGGTGGACAGCAATTTCAGGGACATGTGCAAAGTGTTCAATATAATTAGAACAGGATCAAAATTATTCATTTTATTAATTACTTGTGGACAATAAAACCATTTTAAAAACTTTTATGATTTAATATAATTTGAACACTTATTACACTCACTGTAGTTAGTGGAGCAGTGTGTGGGACATGGCAAAATTACGTACATCTACTTAAAAAAAATGGTGCAAAATGAAGAAAACACATTTGAGACTTATTGAATGTGTGCAAGTGTTTGGCCACTTATCATGATACCTCAAAAGAACCTGCTTTTGGTGCGAAAGGGTTGATCTGTATTCTGATCCTCCATTTCTATATTTTAAACCTAGGGAAGTCACTTTCTCATTGTGGTTTAATAAATAGTTAAGATGTATTAAACAAGAACTGGAATAGCCTTTTAAATATTGGAATAGCCTTTTAAATGTTTTGCAGATATTGTATATGGAAACCTGTGACAAATCATTTTCGAGGGCAATGACACAGATCACTGATGTCAGACTATGACATCATCGTCATAAGCAATGAAAGATAGTATGGTGTGGTTTTAATATTTTGTCATTAGAGCACTGTACTACATGTTAATCCAAATTGTATGATGACAGAGAAATAGTGAATGTCACATTGAAAGGCACATGGATTTCTCTCAATTCCCTCTGGCCATATTTGTTCTTGTTTCCAACTGACACACACGCACACAATATCTGAAACACACAGAACCTCATGATGTGTCCCTCATATAGTCTCACCTCTCAAAGGACACAGACATTGTTAAACTCCTGGCAGGAAATGAGTTCTGTGTAATAATGTATGACACAAAGTGAGAAGGTCTCCTTGATCATGCTACCCTTCAAAACTAATGGATACTAATGTGCTACCATGTGAAAATGTGTCATAGGATATAGGGTAAAAAACATGGAAATGCCAAATACAGAAAGATGGAGAAGGGAAATACAGCTAAAGTGACTCAGAAATATGTCACAGATGCTTTAAAATGACTAAAAAAGGATGTTTCTAAAAATGCATGTGTTCTTCCTGTGCCTTGTAGCTGTGCAGCAAAAATCTTGTCTGCTAAGAGTTTTCGTTCTCTGTAGAGAACTTGTGTTTTCAGCAAATGCAAAGAAAAGAAACAGAAAATCACTGCTACTGCCTGTCATCCATTTTTCCCCCTGCTTTTGAAAGCAGTCATCTAAGGGGAAAAGGTTTTTCCTATTTCTGCCCCTGAAGAGACGTCAGGGGCCTGGGCGTGAGTGCATTGTTCAGTGGAGCAAGGCATTTTCCTTCTGCAAATGAAGACCAAAATCCATCCTTCAGGCTAAATTATTAACAACACACATGGCTAAGGATCCCATGCTCCACAAGAGAAGATGATGGAATTGTGAGGAGTAGCTAAAGGAAATGGAAGTTGGAAGAAACAGAGGGGATGGGGGTTGGGGGGATATGTGGAATTTGGGTGTTGATTCAATAAAGTTCCTGTTTTTACATTTTGACAAACACTTTAGACTCCAATCAGTAATTGTGACAAAATCTTAAACTTAAATGAGACCTTAAACTCACTGTCAGACCTTTGATGGATGGTGATATTTGAAATGCCATCTAAATTGACCTTTCGCAAAAGTCCCGCCCCCTCAGGTACTGTTATGTACAGCAAGCAGAGACAGGGCATGCAGTGTCATGGCTGGGGGAAGATTACCAGTGAGTGTCAGTGACTCTTTTGTATGAATAACTAATCAATATCCTCCAGATTGAGGTTAGGGTTAAAGGGATTACAGTATGCTGTGGAGGGATGTATAAAGTATTAAAATAAGAAACGAAGGGGTCACTACAACTATGAGGCGAAAGCCTACTGTTCATTGTAGAACACATCGTCATGTGGACCAGTCATGCTCTTGCACCGTCAATTAAATTTTGTCACGTGAACATAGTATTGTTAAAATATGTTTATCTGTGTCCACATCCTTCTCCATCAGCCTATAAGAATGTTGCCATTAGGTTAACTAGCTAACTAGCAATTTAAGTTAGTCAACATCCTTTCAACTATCCTAGGTGTATAACCCCAATACCACCAAGAACTAAAATAACAAGCAATGTCATCAGTTAAGTTTGTTACACTACGTACATGGATGTAAGATTATATGTCAAGGCACCCTAATATTGCAGCAGTAACTAGCTATTAACTTTACTGTTAGACAGCTGGTTGACAAAAGCAATTCATAGTCACTGCAAATTGCATTTCCAAAAAGAACAGCTAATGCTACTACTGGTTTAAATCAGTTCACCAGGTTTTTGCTCTAATATTCCACTGAATACGTGAGCAGCACCTTCCAGCAGTTATCTTCCATCAGTTATCTTCCATTAAAATCAATGGAGACCTCTTCCACATAGAGCAGCTCAACAACGCCCCAGAAGTGCCCAGCTGCGGCATGCTGCTCCTGAGTGCTCCAGAGGGGTATCATTCTATTTCTTGTGGTTACCACTAAAGCTAAATCGATCAGATCGCACCTAACCAGAAGTTATCATTGCGGTATCAGAATAAACTTCTGTCAGACTTTGAAATAAAACACAGAAAGCCCGCATAGATCAGCTTGATCAGGCATCCCTGTTAAAAGTCTCCCCGAAAATGTCCCGGATTTTAATGGGAGAGAAAAAAAGCTGTGTGGTGCACAGAGAGAGACACAGAGAGAGAAGCAGAAATGTTCCCAACAGAGATCAGGCCCGAAGCAGTAGCAGCACCTAGGACCCCCCCCCCCCCCCCACCCCCCACCCCCAAACAAACCAAAACTACAGGTTAAAGCAGTGTTGAACAAGGAAAGTTAATTATTTTTTGCTGTTGTTTCATTTATACAGTGCATTTATAACAGCATCTTGCGCAAATGTCACATGATACCACGACATTTTACAGAACCACTTCGCTTCCATGCTGCAGCGTGTTACAGCTGTAAGGTATCCAGTGGAATATCAGGGTCAGGCTTCAGACTGCTACAATCCCACCTGTTGTTCCTGTCAATAAACCTTTTTTCAAACTCTAGTTTGGTTTCTGTGTTGCATTTGGGTCCTGGTCTTGATTTGGGATGGGGTGGTGCTTTGTGAAAGGGCACAGCCACTTCAGTCAGGCTCAGTCCTGACTGAAGTGGCTGAAATCATGGCTGAAAAGCCATGATGAAATAAAACTGTGAACATTGGCCATGGGATGCAAACAGGAGTGTCTGCTGGCAAAAAATCTATACATCACCAAAATAAGATTAATAACTCACAAGCCTCCTCTATGAGATGTCACTGTTAATAGACCAAATATCCATTCATTGGTAATGATTGATTCTCTGTGTAGAGAATGAAATAGCAAAAACTTGCTGAGACATGATTGAATATGCCAAAGCTCATTCACAGCCACACAGCACGCATCACAAATATTTGTATTGGCTGATGAATGTACCCATTGAATAGCATTGAAGGTTAAAATATTTAGTTATAATAATACTTAGTTACTGTTAAGGGTTAGAGTTAGAGTAGAGTAATATTATACAGCCTAGAAATGGTAAACCAATTAAACTGTTATCTGGAGAAGTGAATTCATTCAAGCTACTTTGAGTCTAGTATGGAATTTAATATATTATGGCTTAAGTGATTTGCTCCATTGTCATCTGTCTGCTGTAAGGATTTATTGTAAGTAAAATTCATAAAATTCAGGCCTGACTCTATACTATTTCTATCCCATTAAGAAACTTTTTCAGTCTGTCAGCCTTCATGGAGCTCACGGCAATTCAAAATACAGGCAGTGTTTATTTGGTATCCAGGCTCCATCATCACTTCCCAGTGACCACCAACCTTGGCTGAGCTCATAATGTGGAGAAATGATAAAGTCTTACTCTTTGGAGACATAGATCTAGGGCATTCAGGTACTGATGGTGGGCTTGAGGTGTGCTTACAGTATGAAATGCAATATAGGGAGAAGCAGTGAGGAATGTCAGCAGAACACTGAGGTGCATATTGTGGCAGCATAAAGTGCGAAAAGGAGTTACATTTTAATTACTATGATGCAATTATATTCATTTCCTGCTAGTCAGGCAGTCAGTCAGTCCAGTGCATTGGAGTTGGCTGTCTGGACAACCCAACAGGCTTTGCTTAATCAGAGTACAGAAACAGAAAAAAATGCTTGTTTGTCAATGATCAAATCACCAGTGATCCATGTCTGCCATGCGTAAACTGGGCCTTTGTCTCCATGTGTTTTAGCTGGGTGTGACACTACATTTTCCTTCACTTCCCCCTTGCTCCCCAATGACATCCACTCATCCAGCACTCCACACTGCAAGTTGATTTATTCCCCCAGTGTGATATTAGACTTAGTCAGTACATATCTCAAATTGTCCTGAATGCCATTTACCTGTGCTTACCAGTGCCTCAGGTCACTGATCCTCCTGCCATCTGTGTCTGCCTGCCTTGCCTTGTAAACTTTCTTCTATTGTTCAAGTCCGTTTTTGTTTCCCTAGTCCACAAAAACAATTAGGCTCATATGTGAAATGTTCAACAATCAAAAACTGCATGGCTCTACTTATCTTTTCTTGAGTAGTTATTAAGAAAAAAATATGGCTCATTTTCTGATCTGGGTGTGTTCACTTGTTTCATAGCTGTCTGCCTACCAGGTTCCCACATTTATTGATACCAAATTGGAGACTTGTGGAAATATGAAAGTAGGGGAAAAAAGGAATAGGCATGACAAATGAGGCTTTCTCGTAGTAACTCCCTTCACATAAATTGGAATTGGTTTTGTTTTGTTATGCCATTACACCTCTTTTATAATGCACATACCAGAGCTCCATACTCCTCTATAAATACTTCTTTGTGCGTTTGTATTAACATTTGTGTGAAAATGGTATGTATTGCACAGGAGCACAGCTGGGAATAGAGATTGCTTATTTGATTATATATGTATGTGTGTATATAATATTATAATAATATACTTCATTATCATTGATTATAGCATGTCAGGAATGCCATTGTGATGGTTAATGATCATAATAAATCTTATTGAGTTCTTATTTTTATTTATTGTTACAATCAATAAATTGTTTTAACAAAAATATAACGTATTAAAACTAGTTCTTCAGCTAGAAAATGCTCTGCAAAATATGTTTCATCTGTCTACTCGCTGTACATTTTCTTTGTCTGTCATCCCCCTGTCTTTGCCACTCCCTTCGTAGTGGGAAATGTGGGGTTGAGCTGTACTCTTGCGCCATCCTGCTCAGTAACAAAGCATTGGTTTGAGTAGGCTGACAGGTCATGAAAATTTCATCAGCATGAGAAATGTCTGTTTCCTCCTTAACTTTCTGTTTACTGCTATCAATAATTTGTGAACAACAATCAGCAGCTGTCGCACCAGTTTTAGTGCATGTGTGCCTCGATTTGTTTATGACTGCATATGACCATGTGCATATGTTTGGGCATCAATTTGTGTGCGTGTGTGTGTACATGTGTGTGTGATTTCTCATTGCTAGAAGCAGATAAGGATGGAGGTTGAACACTGGAGCCAGTTTAGAATGAATCTATTCAACCTAATCAATCTATTCCCATGGGGACTGGTGCTTCATGTAGTACTATAATGAGAAAGACAAACAGTAACATATACCATGCGCATCTTTATACCCCACTGAGCCGTGTGGAAACATGAAGTGATTATGAAAATTATGAATCTTACTGAATAAAGTGATACTTCAGATAAATAAAGTGATACTGCTACTTTACAGTAATTAGGTGATTAAGTAGTAAGGCAATAAAAGAAAAGCTGATTTGTAGATGTCAGTGGCACAGGTCAATGACAATGGGGGCTGGCCCAGTACACAGAGTGACTCAAAAAACATCAACAGCCCTTTTTAAAATGGTGGACATGTTGAATGACGATCATGACCGGGCTGCTGATTACAGAAATCAGATATCAGACGTCAGACAGACAGAAATCTGAACCTGAAGTCAAGATGCATAAATGGAGAGCGAAGAAGATGATTTGCATTGCCATTAATAAGTCAGACCCGTTTCCAGTCGTAGTTGTTATACATCAAGGATGTCCTTTGTCAATAGTTTTGTTTTTATAGACAGAATATCAACATGCAGCCCAGTGGTGGAGGGTGTCGGGTTCAATGGCCTCAGGATTCTACCCCTGCTTTTTGCAGATGATGTGGTCCTACTCGCCTTGCCATGGATCTCAGTGAAACCCAACCCATATATATAAATATATAAATATATATATATATGTGTGTGTGTGTGTGTGTGTGTATTTTAAATCTGCCTTAGCACTTTTTAGTGCTGTCTATACTGGGCCTGGGTTAGGAGTGAGGAGTAGGCAGAGTTAACCGGCCGCTTGAGCGCTGGTGTCACCTGAGTGAAGTTGCACCTGTGGTGGGGTTTGTAGAACTGGAGTGCAGGTTTTTATGGTTTGGATTACTGTGAATTTTATGCTGTGCATTTGCCATGTCTGGGATACTATTGCCTTGGGAGCGCCTCCCTCCACTGTCTCAAATTGTAGCGTGTGTGCAAACTTTGTCTCCGTGTTGTGGTGCGTCTTGGGATTTCCCATTGGAAGACCAAGCTTTCCAAGGCCCTCCCCACACTAGTTAATGTTTTCCAAAATATTAAGAATTTACATCTCAGGAAATGTGCTGATCATGTAACTTCTGAGAAGATTATAATTTCTGCCATGTTCTGTCATTTTAAAAGTAGATATTTTCTCAGAGCAGCAAATGTCAAATTCTGTTTGTCAGTTCATTTTGGTCTACAACAACCAATAACACTCATTGATAGGAAAGCTAAAATGAGCCATTACTTTTCTCCTTCAGATTAAGGCCATGACTGGTGTCAAGGCCATTGCTGGTGTCATGGCCATGGTGCCACCTATATTACACTTTCTCACACATGGCATACAGACTTACCTGGTTTTAGCAAGCATGGGAGATGAACTGATCTTTAAATTCACTCTACTTTAAATTCATTCCCCTCACTGACCTCCATTCATTCTCTCATCTGCAACAACTATGACATTCAAAGTAAGGAGTGATTTTTTTTGACTGCTAAATAAATTGTAAAGGGATTCACAACAGAATGGGGGCTGCAAGATAAAAAAAAAGTGAAATGGATGGGTTTTCACTGGAGTCCTTTGAAAGTGCCTTTCGACACATGAGGTACTGCTGATGCCAAGAGGCATGAGGAAACACCTTCAGTATGTGACTCTGGGATAAGAATGCAGAAAGGGGGCATTGACATTTCAGCTGAGAGAAAACAAGTTGGTGACAAAATAAAATCTAGTATTTTTCCTGAAGTGAGAACACTAGTAGCCATTGGACGTCAATGTTGGCTGATATTGCAATATGCTGAGTGGAATAAATGGCTTAAACTGCATTTTACTTTTGACATTTTTTTATGCTTTAAGGGGTGTGTAAGCCAAAAGGCTGAGAACTAGCAGATTTAGTTTTTGACAAACATCTCTCAGAGGTAGAACTGCTCCTCAGACAGAATAAATCCTATTGGTTTACTTCAACCCTTGTGAGTGTAACTAGAATGAATAACACTCAAAAATAAGTATTGTACTTGCACATGTACAAGAGCACATGTGCAGAGGACTCATTTCAAAGGCTAATAATTTTTTCTTTTTGCTCAAACATATTGTGCAGATTTAAAAGGCATGTTGCAACATAGTCTTTGTAAGATTATTCATCTGTATACAAAAATCCGTATTGATATTTCCTCCACAGCAGTAATATGTAGCATCAGCACCGACAGTGCCATGTTCATTTGACAAATGCAGCAAATGGCAAACTCCATCAAGGTAAAAGAAAATAAAAAAAATCCTTTATAACTGACAAAACCTGACTTCTCATGTGGGATCCAGGATGCCCAAAAATTACAGAGTGCTCAATACAGTTGACAGGCATGGGTTGACCTGCGTGTTTGAAGCACATTATACTAGTGCAAATTATTTGGTTCAGAAATGATTCAGGTTGTTAATCCTAATCCTAATCCTGTGTTTTTTTCCCTTAAGTGGAAGACCCTGCCTGGTACAAGAAAACACCCTTTCCCATGAACCTCAGGTGACAAAACTATCAACTAAGACTAAACAGAGCTCACAACTACACTCAGGACCTTTGGTTCAAGGAATTCTCTTTCCTGCATGGAAGAGTAAAACATCCTTCCAGACCAGGGAACATCATAAAATGTTCCTGATAAAATCTCATACAAAAGCAACCCATTCTCATCCCGTCACCTTTTAGCATCTGTTAATTGACGCTCTCTGAATTGGTTCTTATGGAAACCGCTCGCAGCAATAGACACCCAATAGACACCCAAGGCAGAGGCTCCAGCCATGCTCCTAAACATCTCATACTGATGCACACGGTATCCTATCTTCATCTGTAAAAGACGCTATGGGTTATCAATTGACTTCTATGTAAATGTGCTCGCGTCTGCATGAGACACTCAGAACAGACGCTCCAGCCGTCCATTCACGTCAACAATAACTGGGTCTGGACACAACACAGTGCAAGTGACAATCTCATTGGAGAACCGAGGATCCTCTGCCTGGAAGTGTTTTTCTCACTATTTTAAGGATTTCTTTTAATGACATCGTCAACGTTTCTCTATACAAACAAATCAGTAGAATAGATGGAATAAAGTGACAATGGAGATGAAATACATATAGAAGCTTCGGTTGAATTATATTATTGACTATTGATTATGATAATTATAATAATTATGATCTCGTCCTCCATCTGACAAAGAGTGAGACAGAGAGAGATGCAGGCTTTGGAGGGTCAGAGAGGCAGCGTCCCAGTGTGGAAGCACCCTTACACCTACCTTTCTCATGTAACATATATGTCATGGTTATACATATTTCTTGAATATTGACTTGGTAGATGAGTTCTGAGCTCTGATGAGAAGATTGAAAGATTGATGACAAGAAGAAATTGGCCACGAACCTTGGAAGCTTAAAGTAGATTTTGCGGCCTGCTTGAACATTGCTGCCTCTGACCCATAAACAGTGTAAAATGCCATCCTCATAGCTCAAAAAGTCTATACAGGACTGGTTCTTGGCATAGGCAATGTAGGCATTCACCAGGGGTGCCATCTCAGACATTTCCAGAGGTAGAGTCTGGCATGCTGGATGCTCTTGACCTCCTAATGAACATACTCAAATTTCAGCCTCTTAGGTCAAAGTGTTGAGAAGATATTAAAAAAATAACATTTAAGGGCCTGGTCCAGAAATCAGGGGTGTAAAAGCTATAGCCAACTAGACAATCAGATTCTGGAGGCCATTCTGGAGGAGATCTCTTCCTAAAGGTGCCATAAATCTGAAAATTCAGTATGTTGTAGGGGGCCCTGGACGAGCCAGAAGGACAAGTGTTTGTTTTGTACTGATTGGAGCCATACTTTTTGAAGGGCTTTCAACATTCGCCGTTTCCCATCTTTGAGGGCTTGCCACAGTCGCAAATAGACCAAATGGCCTGAAACTCAATCTGCAGACCCCTTGGGGCACGTGAAACAGACCCTCTGAACCCCGCCACTCTAACCCTAACCCTAAGCCCCCTTGGGTGCCCTTGGGGAAGTAAATATGTTCTAGGACGGTGCTATCAACATGGAGGCAGCAGATCCTAATATGAGACTTTCTGACCGGCAATATAGTCAAAAACCAGGAGGTCATGTCAAATGGAAGGTATTTTTCTCTCCCTTCTGACTCAGACACATTAGAACTACAAAACAATATGGCGGAGCACATGAGTGTTTATTGCAACGTATTTCATTTCTGGGTAAGGCTTTTCATCAGGGTTAAGAAAATCGTAATACATTATAAATCATTAACGTTTACATTTATTAATACTAGTATTAGAGTGGACTCACACATAGCCAGCTTGTCATGTGTGGCACAGCAATGATGTCATGAAAAAGTGAGGCATGGTGGCTGCTGGGAGTTGGTGTTGTGTCACAGTGAAAAGTAATAAACCATAATAAATGGTTCCTGGGTTTTTGTCAGTTCTAGAAGCCCTCAGCCTCTGCCTCAGCCTCAAATAGTAAACACTGGCTCTGTGTTGGCGACTGAAGGTGGTGTGTTCAAAGGCAGAATTGATTCAGCAATGTTTGAAAACTAAACTTTCTGTACTTGTAACTTTATTCATTTTATTCGGAAGAACTAACAAACCAAAGATCATATCCATTCGCTGAAATAAAAGGTGAATACGAGGAAGCAAAAATGTGGGCACAAATGCAAATACATCAACCTTACTGACGTATTGCAACAGACGCTGAAGGCGTCAGTATAAAACATTCAAGGGCGTGACAAATAGTTGTTACTACAATTGACTTTTCCAAAACCACGCTTATGTTTAATTTTCATTGCAGTGTTATACTAATTGTAACTGCAAAAATATAGTTTCATGTATCAAAACGTATTCTGACAGTCTATTTGCTGGCAGATTAACAATGAACACGTATGCTAATGTTGTGTCAGGTTGAACTTTATTTTTCTTACCTGTAGGACATATATTAACCCTGCGGTTGCCCATACCCTGACAGGCACAAAGGCTGATAAGATGAATACCCATTTAGATATGAGTTCAACTAGTAGAGTACATTGCCAGAGATGCCCATTTCAGAGAGTACGGATAGCAGGATGTGATGGTTCACTGTGTTGAAATCGGCTGACCCAGCCAACCTAGCAGCATACAGTGACATGTGTAAGAGGCAGGGCAGGAAGGAAAACAAATATGTGATAAAACATCTGGTCATCACAGGTACAGTGCACAAGATTTTATGTCCTCATAAACCTATCTTTAAGCAAAGTTGCAAGAAGACAAACACTTAGACCTTTTTCTTTTGTATATTAAGTTTTTAATATTAATTAGCTGTGTTTTGTAACAGTTTTTCAGCAAAACTATTCACTACACACACACTAGCAATATTCACTACCTGTTCTTGTTCTTCTTAAGCCTTTTTCAGACCAGTTGAAGTGAGACGGTCTGGCTTAAGGGTGCCACTGCTCTGTTTTATGAGACATTTCAATTTTTACGCTACTAGAGAATTATTTATCCTTTAAATTCTGACATTTTTTCATGCTTCGACGTGGTGAGATGGTCCGTGCATGCTTCCATGTGTGAGTTCTGTGTCTTTCTGTATGTTTTAGACTATGGAGAATAGTTCCAGTATCTAGCACAACACTGCTTATTAACCTGTGTGATGACACCCCTGCCCCCTACAATGTGTACATGCAGCACAGCTAAGTGCCATCATTGCGTGTGTGTCTGTGTAGCAGGCAGCACTTCTTAAAATTCCCAGAGTCAGTTCAGCATTTGCTGTTGTACTGCACAACTACATGAAGCATCAGTAATACTGAAACTCTCCATTTCCCTGCTATTCATATGCCTGTGCAGATTGACTATTTGGTTGTTACTTTCAGTCTTTTTCTTTATGACTCTTCAATCATTCATTCGTGATGCACATGCGCGCACATGCACACCATTAAGAGTTTGGAGCACATGAAATAAACCCACATAGAAACACAGAATATCTAAACTATGTGGGCCAAGGCTCTCAAAAACAAAACCCATGTCCTGTGATGAAAAATCACCATACCACTGAATGGTCCAGAGAATATCACACTAAAGAAGGCTGCGACAAAGTGCTGAACATGGAAATAAATGGTAACGCAAATATTCAAGGATGTCTAAAGGAGGCATAGACACACCTCTCCCAAGATGGAAAATGATAGCTTAAAGTCTTGCTACATAGTGGTTTTGATAAGGTTGATAAATGACTGTGGATGACACAGCAGACTGGGGAGAAATAACTAATGCGGGATTAGATATAAAACACCATCAGTATAAGCTGGACAGGGTTGTGTATGACACATCCAGACACAAGCATAAACACTCATGCACTCACACACAAATATACCGTACTGCTAACTCCCTCCCAGCACTATCATAACCATCATACTATTTATTTATGATGCACTTTTCACTGCCTAGAGAAAAGAAAAACAATGTAGCTGCTTCTCATGAAGTCTCTGTATGGATCTCTAATGGATTTGTCAAATTGACTGGAGAGGAGATGTGAAACAAGTACACACAAAGTGTTCTTTGAATAACATATGAGTGCCAGAGATCATGTGCATATGGGTAATGTATGGTGTAATTTGCTTGTGCACTTGATCCTAATTTGTGTTGTACATGCTGAGCCACTAGCTATTTCTTAATTTAGCTTTCTCATGATAGGTAACAGCTAACATTAGAAACATAGACATAGACACAGACAAGATTCAGTAGAGACAAGATTTCTGAAAGATATCATTTTTAAAACTGAATTTGCCTCAACATTGAACTCATTACATGGAGGACTGTTTCACATCTTGTGAAAATGTTCTCTGTTTCAGGGGAGGTTGTCATAGATGGCATGCTATTGCCATAGATACAAGTATATTTTCAAAGTTGATCTTATTTCCTTTTAAGTATAATTACTATTTATCAGGGACTGATGCCTACAATACATCATGTGTCATAACAAACTGAAAAAGAAATAGTGCAAAAGCTGTGTTGGTAACTGAAATATTTGATTAAAATATGAATTTCACTCAAATAATTCGTCCCTGCATTTCATTTGGAACATCCAAGAGGATTGGACCCAATGTAATGTACATGCTGCAGGGACATCATGGAAGTTCTGGGTTGCCTCCCAGATGGACATGCATTTAACACCTCCTTAGGAAGGCCTTCATGAAGCAGCCTAAGCAACCTCAGTTGGCTCACCTCATTGTTCTCTAACGCTGCACCCAGCCACTCTTTGCAGAAAATTGTCAGCTGCTTGTACTCACAGTCTGATCCTTTCAGTCTTTACCCAGAGCTCTTGACTTAGGTGAGGGTTGGACCATATACAGAATGTTAAATGGAACTCTCTGGGAACCATCACTTTATCATGGTGGAGAGGTTCGCGTGTCCTAAAGAAAGAGCTATGTTGTCTGGAGCCATTTTCTCCTGATACGGTCTCCCAAGGCAATTTGGTTGCATGTGAGGGACAGGACTAAGCTTGGTTCAAGAAGACCCTTTGATAAAGAGAGGAAGGAGTAACATGGCTCTGCCCGGAGGAAGCCTGGGGCCAGCTGGATTTACCAGCTGGATTTAGTGGGGCTCTCCTGCACATACAGTCTCTGCAGTGGATCCAGGATGCTGTGTGGTGGCTGGATTTTATTCTTCTCTGGAGTTGTGGAAGGCATGAGGCACCGGGCTGGTGTGGGGTTACGCCCTGGCTGGATGGAACACTGCTGACATGGCCTGAGTGGGATGGTCTGAGCAGGATAATGAGAAATCATCACTTTCCCTGGGTGAGGTCACTGTGGTAGTCAAACAACCTGCCCCAGTATTCCAAGATCATGGATACCAGTGGCTTTGATGGCTTTTCTCCACAGGGTGGCTGAGGTCTCCCTTAGAGATAGGGTGAGAAGCTCAGTTATCCAGGAGGGAATAGGTGTTTTTCTTGGTGTGGAGAGAAACCAGTTGAGGTGGTTCAGGCACCTAACTTGTCTTTCATTCTCCTGGTGTGAACCTCATCAGCTTATGTGTTCAACCTCTACATCAGCACTCATGTCTCCAGATTCCCATCTCAATCAGATCAGATTTAGTTTGTTTGAATTAGAGGTCTGGTTAACTTTTTTCTTTTTCTTCTTCAAGCCAGCACTCAGTGAGACTCATAGACTGCTCAGGATCTAGTGACTTTCTATTTACATATAATATGAACTTTTAGAGGACACTGTAGCCCTGTAGGCGATCAGCTTAGGGTATATTGTGTCAGCGCATTACCTACACAGGCAGGTACTGAAGCATGCACCCCTTAAAAAAAAACAAAACATTTTGAAAAAGCACACTGTAGTTCCACACATTTTATTCCAGTCTGGATTTATAACTGAAGACATTTTTTTCTTATTCCTAGTTTTTCTCACACAGCCAGGGTCTGCTTCCTGCTGTCTGTCCGCTTGCTCCAGGTCCACTGTTGTTCAATGGTCCAAATTTACACAGTGCTATACTTGAATTGGAATTGAAAACAGCTTCGTGTGCATTATTATGAGGCAGTGAGTTGTGACTTTAATTTTTTGCAGTGCTGTGCTGAGTGATGGCTGCGTGCCCACACGGTAATCACCCAGCATTGAACAGCTGGTTTGGTGGGGAAACCCAACCACCCCAGTCAAAAGTCCAAGTAATCATGTCAGGATCCCAGATTACATTGACGAAAGAGAATTCTATAAAGGAATTCAGCCAGGAAACAGAACTCAGCAGCCTTAGGGAATTCATTAATCACAAATGTTGTGCTGGTGCAGTGTTCTACATACAATAGACCTGTAGTTGGAGCGCACTCTCTGGTGTTCCTTCTTAAAAGGCTGAACCCTTTTACTGTTAAAATGGTAAAGGGAAGTTGATATTATTACATGCAACCTTTTGTATCTTGTTTGATTGTTTGGTTTATGACCTGTGATCTTTTTTGATCAAATAAAAAGAAGATAGCATATAAATACACCATGACACTCCTTCTAGACCCACCCTATGTACCTTGTTACTCTTCTTCTTTGTAAGTCGCTTTGGATAAAAGCGTCTGCTAAATGCATAAATGTAAAAATGTAAAATAGCATGCACTTCGGTCTGGCTAGCTGAGCCTGGCTTGAATTAGTGAGATCAGCTGAACGTGACTTGGCCTTTATGGAACCGCTTTAGCCTCAACTAATTTATTAGGCTTATTCAAGTCAGGTGTTCGATGTTAAGCTCCGCTTTTCCAAGCCTTCTTAATGGAAGAGACCCCTCGCCAGATGGTGCTCAGACAACAACCTGGGATCTGTTTCAAGCCGTGGAACACCTGACTGAGTTGGAGATTTTAATGCACTCATACAGTGACTTTGAGCCAGTATTTAGGAAACACTAACACAGCTACAGGTGCAAAGGAGAGGGTCATTGCAGAAGATCGCTGCTCGAGTCAATGCGTAAGTTAAAGTATATTTTATTCATGTGTGTAAACACGGTCATGTAATTAGGTGATAATAAAGCTAAAATGTGTTTTACTTAGAGGCAATCCCACTTGCAAAAATCATGGAAGCAGCTAAAAATTAAATATAAAAACATTGGTGAGACTTCAGCCAGGTGGAACTACAGCAGAGTAGTGTTTGGGAGTTAACTGATTTAAATAATTTTTTCCAGTAAATTTAATTTATTATCTGACATAATGTTTTGCATGCAAAATGTCCTCTCACCTGTATCCTGTGAAATAAAGCCTATTTAAAGTAACATCTGGCTTCTACTCAGCAAACAGAAAGAAGGCTGAGGACAGAAAACAGGCAGAGGACCACCACTACCACCAGAGGAGCTGGCCCCGACCAGAACTCTGGGGGGCCAGCGGCAGAGGGTATTGCAGGAGAGACCTCACCTTCTGAGCCAGTCACCTAGCAGAAGCCACAAGCCCTAATACAATGTAATAGGCCTACATCTTCTTTGGGTCTTAAATTGTTAACAGAAATATAAATAAATAATTTCCTTTTTCTTTTGTCCCAACAGATTCTGATGGCGTTCTTCATCTGGTTGAACCTGCCACTGCAACTGTTTGTAGCCAATATTGTATATTATGCTATGTAGTAGTTTAAAATGTACTGGAAATTACTCATATTCACAGGATGAGGATGAAAAGGATGAGCCCACATTATCTGCTTCCAGAGAGAGGGAGCCTGAGGGTCCTACAGAAGTAACATCTTGTGGTGTTACTGATACTTTCTTAACATTCTTGATATTTTGCTTACACAATTATTAACAGATAACAGATATTCTTTTCCTTTTTAATACAGCATGGCTGGGCAGCAGGACAAGGGTCCATTTACCTCCACAGATCAAATTAATGCAATAAGAAGGTTAATTCTGTGAACTTCATGTGCAACTGCATGATATTATGTTATCCTTATGTATTCCCAATTACCAGTAACGAACCTACATAAAATGCATGTTATCAAACAAATGCAAAAAAACTGACAAAAAATGGTTCTTCTTGGGACAATGGTGATAAGAACAATGCAAAAACAATAAAATAACTTCTGCTTTTGTATTTGTATTTTTTGTATGAAATAAAGACGACCAATAAAATGAATTGAATTGTCTTTGTGATAGATAGATAGATAGATAGATAGATAGATAGATCCATGAAGAGATAGATAGAAACTACACTGAGTTTCAAATTATTATGCAAATCATATTTCTCCCAGATTTTCCTAAATTATCTAAATGAATGGCAGTCATCATACTTCTCCAGTCATCAAATATTCTGGTTCATTCACCAGGTTCTCAATAGGGTTGCGATGGTACAACTCTGTCCACAGACCTGTCAAATCCCTGAGAAGACAAAGAAGGATTTTGTTTTAAGAACATGGATTCATAGCATTTCGGTCTTTTTTGACATGGCAACAAGAAGTACACATAAAGCAGCATCAATGTTGGTTGCTACTTCAAACATCTACTGTCATGCTTCTGTCCGTTCTCTGCACCTGTGCTCCTCCTCTCGCTCTGCTCCTCCTGTTTTGTCTTGATTTCTCTCTATTGGAAGTTGCTGGAAGTTGCTGGAAGGCTGGAAGTTGACTCATCAGCTAAGTACTTAAACTCACCTGCGCTGCGAGTCAATTGCCAGACTGTGCCCGCATCTTGCCTGCAATCTCTGTGCCTCCTGTTCAGCTCGTGTCGTGCTTCGTTCCTGTTCTGACCATTCTGATTCCTGTCTGGGTTAGTTTCCCGTTCGACCAGGTTTTTTGGTTTCTGATTTGGCTTTTTGATTTTGTTCTTGTTCTTGTTCTGTCTCGGTTTGCTTGACAATTATCGTGTTACAAGAAATGTTATTATACATACAGGCTTCAATATTGTTCATCGGGTAAGTTTTGATATCTTGAAGCAAGATTTCATAAAGCTCTTTGACTCAAAGACTGTGGTAGAAGAGTACATATCTTGCCTGACTCCCACCTTCAAATCAGGCAGTGAACAGGTAGTGGTGGAGTGGCTTAATTTTGTGGGGGTGTGGCTGTTAGGAGAGTGGGAGTGGGGAGATGATTACTTGCAGCTGGTATGAAAGTGAGACATGTCAGTCGGACTATAACACTACCACAATACATGATCACTCAAAATAAAAATATAAATAAGAAAATTATTTTAAATGCACATTTGCTTATTATATATATATATATATATATATATGTGTGTGTGTGTGTGTGTTTTCATTTTTTTTATTTAAAGAAGAATTTTGTAGGACACGTGTTTCATCTTTACATATTAGTTTTACAACTTTGACACATTTTGACTAATTTGGAGAAAATCATCAAAAAAAAAGAAAAGCAAGAGTGTGACATAATTAAAAAGGTTTAATTTTTTTGGCAAATCTGTTTTCATTATGTTTCATTTTGTCTATATATTTACACAAACCAAAAATTAACTAGAAAATTTGAGCACGCTGAAATTTCAAGAGTGCCCGTTGGTGTGCAGCACTTTGTCTGCCTTTGAATTGCTCACAAGACACACAAGACACCATTCTGTGAGTGTATGCATCTGTGAAAATGTCAGAAAATGCATTGTGGCTTTTGTGGGCAGACTCTGAGGCTCGCTATTTAAATTTTATAAGGTGTACAGATTTATGGCCCACATCGTATGAAAGAGCACAAATTTTCCTACAAAACTGGAAAAAAAGATTTGCCTACTGCTTACAGTGTGGCTGTGAGCAGCGTAAAAATGCAAAAGTGAGAGTTGATTTTTCAGCGATCCCACACTGACAGTTGGTATCTAGCTGCATTGAAAATGCTAAACCTACATGTTTTTGAGAGGGCCTGGATGCAAAAATGACACAAGATGCTGTCGGGTACAGCCAGAGGACAGGTTTTCCTGCGTTTTGAAGTTTAAATGAAGTTTCTATAACAACATATAGCTTTACTGCGAATGTTTGTTTGAGGGTGATTTTTTGAATTTGCTTGTTTTTCCCATTCATGTCTGCTGAGATTTTTTGCTCTTTTGGGCCCAATCCGGAATATAAATAAACCAATGTACCCAGTAGAGTCTCAGGAATGAAATCTCTATATAACTTGTCCAGTCGTGAGCCAAAGCTGGTGGGCCCTTATTTTCCAACGTTTTGGAAATTTTGTTGGGGAACAAGCTATACATACTTGCTTGCGCCGAGCCGCACATTTTGATGTATCATTTGTGTGTGTGTGATAAAGCGTTGTCATTATTATTTTTCTATAATAAGGACATTTCCGTGTGACTTTCATATACACAGGGAAACAAGCAGGACATTTATCTCAACAAGTATTCTGGTCATTTACTTTTGACTAGACAGTTGAAATGCCATTGATCTGCACTGTGCTGAGGTGAGCTGTAATGGTTATGTTAAAACCGTAGAAAAATCACACCAACACAATTTTCTCTTTGGTGAATAAAAGGTAAAGGTACCCCCTGATGGTTTTGGGCCTGAAGACAAGGCCTTAAACATGAGCACATACAGAGAAATAGATGTGGCCTTGAGGTATTGGCTTACCTTTGTGCAGAGATGAGTAGTCATGACTGCCCTTATCACTGCTTGATGATAATA
Organism: Karalla daura; assembly: GCA_029224185.1. Classification (NCBI taxonomy): domain Eukaryota; kingdom Metazoa; phylum Chordata; class Actinopteri; order Chaetodontiformes; family Leiognathidae; genus Karalla; species Karalla daura. The sequence goes on from CM055194.1 coordinate 2,940,619, forward strand.
AAAAGGGTGGGATGCTTTTCTCCCACATGGAGAACAGATAACAAAGGAAGTGCTGGACTATCTAAGATTGTGTGCCACTGACCAGCCCTCCATCCTCCCATCCTCTCCACCCTCCTCCTCGTCAGCCACCCCACCCCCTCCCCTTTATGTCTTCCCTTTTGTTATTTGAAAGACACATCTGATTGTGTTGCAGGAGAAAAAGCAAAGAAACGACAAGTGATACCATGTTTTGCTTGCAGGTAAGGACTGTCAGATAGTATTAAGCTGAGAGAAAAAAGGAAAACTGAGAGCGAAAGGGGGTTGGGGATTATAAAAAAGCAGCAGGTTACCAGTTGTTTCAAAGAACCAATGAAAAAATCCTTTAAGAGAACCATATACAGCGTTTAACTTAAAAGTAGGTCTCCTTTGAAAGAGAATGTTGACTTTTCTGATGAAGAAATAAAGGCCTGCTGATGCCAAAACTATTAGGTCATAAAAGAAATCAAAGTATGCAAAACAGAAAAGCAGAAAACTGTTACAAGCACCATGTTACTGAAGGTCCAGGTTTGCTCTATTCTGACACAGTCTCAGTACTATTGGTGGTAAATTCTATTCTATTTCTCATTCTATTTCTATTTTATATCTATTTGAATCTCTGGACAAAGTCTTCCACATGTATATGCTTTTGTTGATGTCAAATATGTAAAATAGGTTTTAAATTCTCACAAAATTGAAAAAACAAAACAAAAAAAAGACAGGATCCTTGTCCTACAATGTTTGGCTCAGGGACGTTAGTCTGAAGTTTTCAGGCAAGGAAGGCAAGTCTCCTTGTGCTGAGGGGACACTGCCAAACTTCTCTGGCCCTTCTTTTCAATGAAGTCATCTTTGCTGGAGCTGCGGACACTGTCCTCTTTGCTAACTCAGTTATTGTGACATGCATTAACTTTTGGAATACTCCTCTGTTTTTGTTGCTGCTGTGTGCTTCAAGCATACTTGCCAGGGCTAGATTCCAATCACACAAGCGATTAGGCACGGCAAACTGTTATAATAACTGTTATTTCTTCAACCAGTGGCTATAAATCAGCCACAATTGACTGGGAATGAAACCTATTATATATATGGTACACGTTTTGAAATGTAATAATTGTTTAATAAAGGTATATGCAGAAATCCTGAAGTTAATTTCAATACCACTTTAACATTTTAAAGACGCTATTAAAAACCTCATCTACGCCAAGCTGTTGGTGTTGTTTATTCTGTGGTAAACGTGTCCTGGGTCTTACTCTGGGTCTCCTCCTGGTGGGACATGCCCGGAACACCTCCCTACGGATACAGATGCCCGAGCCACCTCAGCTGGCTCCTCTCGATGTGGAGGAGCAGCAGCTCTACTCTGAGCTCCTCCCGTAAGACAGAGGTCCTCACCCTATCTCTAAGGGAGCGCCCCGCCACCCTGCAGAGAAAACTCCTTTCAGCCTCTTGTATCCGGGATCTCGTTCTTTCGGTCATGACCCAAAGTTCATGACCATAGGTAAGGGTAGGAACGTAGATTGACCAGTAAATCGAGAGCATTGCCTATCGGCTCAGTTCTTTCTTCACTACGACGGATTGATACAGTGACCGCTTTAACGATCCATCTCGCGCTCCATCCTTCCCTCACTCGTGAACAAGACCCTGAGATACTTGAACTCCTCCACCCGAGGCAGGGACTCTCCACCAACTTGGTCTCGGTTGAGAAGCATGGCCCCGGACTTGGAGGTGCTGATTCTCATCCCAGCTGCTTCACACTCGACTGCAAACTGCCCCAGTGCACACTGGAGGTCCTGGCTCGAGGGTTCCTAGAAATTCTGTTCATAAAAATAATGAACAGAACCGGTGACAAAGCCAAACCCCAGACAGCTGGGCATACTAGCTTCCTCAACAACGACACCGGGCTGGAACACCCGTCGGGGTTATGTTACTGTTGATGCACCATACTGTTGATGAGGATGCCATACAGATTCATGCCAAAATACCCAAACTATCATTTTAACACAGTGAAACAATTTGAAAAACAAATAAGTACTTCAAAGTTTTCTTTGTGAGAAAAGGGACAAGATAAACAGCATAGGCCTACATAGTAACATGTGAACAACTGTGACCTATTTTTTCCCCTTTTAGTACCCCTCTTGGTTCAAATGTGCATTCAGGTCATGAGCTTGTTGTGAAGACTGAGGACTTTTGGCGACAACTTTAAGGGATCAAGCTTGAGAAGGAGCTTTTGGAACACTTCAAATGTGTTTTTCATTTTGTATGGGTAGCTGAAATTCAATGTGTCAATTATCCCCATCAGTAGCAGACATGCATTCTGAATGCTTCCACAGTTGTCAACAATGTCATTGCCCTCAACAACAATTGACACATCAGTGGATGGACCTTCATCTTCTTTCATGTGGTAGGCACAGATCTTCAGGATGAACTCCGCCTTGTCTGCTTGAGCCGCCTCTGCTAATATCCTGAAAAATACATTTAAATACATGTTCACACGCAAAGTACAGCTCAATTTCTGATTTAAGTTACAGATTAGTGGCAAAAATATCACAGAGGAGAAGAGAGAAGATGGGAGAGGAGAGGGGAAGAGAGTGGACAGAGTATTTTCTGACACCTATTTAATGGGTCAGGCTAGTTGTATTTTGAGTCAAAGTGAATAAGAATTCAATGTATTATAACGTGAACTTTGTGATCTAAAAATGTTTTAATTTACCTTATAGTCCTTAATGAGTCCATCTGTACTGATCTGTACTTATCATCTGACTCCCCCAGGAACTCCACCAAGGCAAGGATAATTACCTCCCGTCTTGCTTCAACATTTTGCTGTAATAATAAAGAAAATACATGTGTAAGAAGAACCAAAAATTCACATATATGTACTTGCCAATCGCTCAGGTGCATCTCCCTCTGTCTACCTTTCATTTCTCTCCCTGTGTGTGTGTTTGTGAGTGCTTTACCTGGCTTAAGGAATCCAAAAGTTGTCGGATTTTGGTTCCCGCTACTCCTCCTTTTTTGCAGAAGATCTCCTGCATTTTTGGAGTGTACAAATCCAGCTTTGTCAGAAAGGTTCTCTCCAAAGGAACCACTGTAATTCTTTGGAATTCTTCCTTGATCTGGAAAAAGGTGGTACAATTATGTCATTAATCACAGATGTCTGCATCATGCTATAAAATATATGAATGGATTTATAAATTTTCACCTGAGCTTATGAGAAAAGAGAAGGCCATCTCACTTGGAAATCCTTAATGGCCGGGCACTGCTTCATGACTTCCAGCCTTCTGATGGAGAAAGTTCTTTTAATCATCTGTGATATTATTTCGTCATTGTTTTTTTTCTTGATTTCTTGCAGCATGTCAACCCTCTCCTTCTCCAAAGTGGCTTCAGTCACACCAAATGGCAGAGGAGGCAGATTCCCTAAGGCATGCGAACTTTTCAATTAATGCTTCAACCACTGCCAAAATGGCAAAACGGATGACATATTTCACATATACAGTGTACTGAATGTTGTCCATATGAATGCATTTTTGAATAGAGACAGGGTATGTATGTGCAGACAAAAATAAAGCTCTAACAGCTCACCTTTGTGACCTCTAAAAAGGGAGGCAAATGTGGTGTTACAAGGTTACCAGATGTCTTGCCTCACTGGGCAGCTTGTAAACTACCTCAGTGACTTCGGCTTGGGTGATGAATGAGTCAACCTCTGGGTCCTCAGCCTCTGCTTCTTCTAAGGAAGGCGTGTCGGTGGGATTGAGGAGATCCTCGAAGTATTCCTTCCACCGGCCGACGATGTCCCCAGTCAAGGTCAACAGCTCCCCACTTCCACTGTAAACAGTGTTGGTGGCGAACTGCTTTCCTCTCATGAGGCGTCGGAAGGTTTGCCAGAATTTCTTCAAAGCCAATAGTCCTTCTCCATGGCCTCCTTGAACTTTTCCCATACCCGGGTTTTTGCCTCTGCGACTGCTCGAGCTGCCACCCGTTTGGCCTGTCGGGACCCGTCACGATCAGTGATCAGGAAAAATGTCATCAGTGACTGATTTTCCTGCTGTTGTTGCGGTAGTAGGGAATAATGATGTCCAGGATGTCAGATATTAAGGATATTGCTGGTATCCCTGATATCACTGATATCCCTGATATCAGATATACAATATCAGTGATATTGCCAAAATCTGATATTGGATATCAGATATACAATATCAGTGATATGAAGGATATCAACGATATCACTGACATCAAGGATATCAATATCAGTGATATCAACAATATCAGTGATATCAATATCAGTGATATCACTGATATGAGTAATATCGAAAATCTGATATCAGCGATATGAACTATGTAACTAGTACTTCTAACTAGTGCATTCTAGTGACACTATTGAATTCTGCTAGTTAACATCTACAGCCTCACTAGTTGTACTAGTAGCACTCAAATGTCAACTAGTGCACATTAAGGTGTAGTTGTCCTACTAGTATGCATGTCCTTCTCGTGTACAAAGATAACTTACATGTTACGGAAACGTCTTACTAGTTGTGCAATTGCATACTAGTAGCACGCTAGTTGTGCACTAGTAAATTATTTTGTCATACTAGTACGGCCAAACTCATACTACATGTTAAGTCCAGAGGTTCAGTAGTAAGACAAACTTTCCTCTACTAGTTATACTAGTACGAAAAAAAAATGTCACAAGTAGACTAATGAGTATTTTTGATGTTACAATTACTATTAGTAAGTTGCAGAAGTCCCCAACTAGTACTACAAGTGGACATTTTTGTGCTTACTAGTAGTATTTGTGATGTCAAAAATGACTTACTAGTGCTATTAGTGGGCATTTTGGTTCTACTAGTAGGGTCCAGGAGCATACTAGTGCGTGCCTACACTTGTAGGCCGTAAGTGGCACTAGCAGTGGAACAAACATTACTACAAAGACAGTGGTTCTACTAGTTCTACTAAATCGTCTTACTAGTGAGGACAAAAAGCTTACCAGCAGATGGACTTTAAGTCCATAATCAAGAATATTGAATAAATGCTCAAAAAATGCTCAAACGGCTTTCCATAGATCTGGCCTGGTGCTGCATGGTAACCAATGCACCAATGGATTCATTGTCACTTGGTTACTGATGGGCAGAAGAACTGCAAGATGGGCAGAAGAACTGCAATTACCCACTTATGTCTTTTTCATTTTTGCTTACACCACCCAATCTGACAGTATTATGGGTAAATTATGAAGTCAAAAAGGCAGCATGCACAACTTTATTTACTTGTCTTGAGCTAAGCCACGACTAATCATTATAAAAGAGGACATACTGTTTCCCTGCACACTGGACTCAGTCCAGTGCGCAGCAAGAGTTCATATAAACTGATTAACCTAAGCAGCTGTGGAGGCAGAGACTGACCAGCAGCATGCAAACAGCCAGTGATGCAATTATATCCATGGAGAAAAGTGAAGATTATACATCCACATTTGCATGTCCACTCTAGCTATAAGCAAACTGCTATTACAATTACCATGCAGAGCTGAACAGTGTGAGTGTTCCAGTGGTTGTCTCGGTCTGTGTGTGTATGCAGGAATGTCAAGTCTAGTCAAAATGTATTTATATAGCAAATTTACAGCGGCGCTGCACCAAAGTGCAGATTACAGCTACAAAAGTGCTGTTCACTGCCTTTTTTACCATTTACTATTTATGATTATCCGGTCCATTTACTGTTCATTATTAATATTAATGTTTATTGTTTACTCTTTTTTATACCATCTTTACATGCTGCTAGAAATGTAAATTTCCCTGAGGGAGCCATCCCAGAAAAAAAAAAATTAATAAGAAGTCTAAAATCTATTTAGGTTGATGCCTAAGAGTGCTAAAAAGTGCAAGAAAACAAAAGCATAAAATAAAGCAATCGCAAAAGGGCTTAAAAGAACAAAAACAAAGCTAACAAATGAAAGGCCAAATGAAAGGCGAGGGAAAAGAGGCGGGTCTTCAACTGGGAATTAAAAATACACACATATTCAGCTCCACGAATGTGGAGGGGGAGGCTGTTCCAGAGCCTAGGGACTGCCACTGAAAAGGCTCTGTCCCCCCTGGTTTTTAGTCTAGACCTGGGCACTTCCAGCAGCAATTGGTCAGCTGACTGCAGAGCTATAGGGGCAGTGTGGTGGCAGAGGAGGTCAGACAGGTGCATAGGGGCCAAAACTTGGAGGGATTTGAAAGGAAACTGTCAACGTTTGAAATCAATGCGATAGCGGATGGGGAGCCGGGACTGGGGTGATATGTTCATGCTTTTTTGTACAGGTGAGGAGTCGGGTGACTTAGTTCTGAACCATCTGTAGGAGCTGGAGTTGATCTAAGCCAGTGTAGAGGGCATTGCAGTAGTCCAGTTGAGATGTAATGAATGATGATGCTCATTCTAGCCCACTCTGAGACAGGTAGACTATGATCTTAGCTAGAGTTCTCAGGTAGAAGAAGCTTTTCCTGACGAGTGCACTGACCTGCTGTTCGAACTTGAAGGTGCTGTCAAATGTCACATCCAGATTCCTGACAGATTGCCTGATTTTAGATGCAATAGGGCCCAAGGCATAGGAGAGAGACACAGTTTTTTTTGCTGTGACAGAAGTAAATAAATAGGGACTCAGAATGAGATGAGTCCAGACAAAAACTTGGAATTCTGCATAGTTGAGGGATGTTTTGTTCAGAAAAACCAAAAGATACATGTGACCTGAGCGGATCAACCTATGGGTCGCGTCTCGGTGGTTCTTGACAATGTCACCTGTGGCCTCACACCACAGGATATCCTATGCACCAGATTTCGGGACAAGAGGGTCCCCCATGCAACTACATCAGTGAAAGCAGAGACGTGGGGATCCAGTTAAACACTTTTATTGGCTACAATAGAATAAAAAAAGTAACATGGGGGGGGGGTACATTTTCCCTGAAACAAAGATTTCATAGCAAGAATCAAGCACATGGTACAGGGTGAGAAAAATACAATATCCTGCTGACTGGAATTCCAAGTGGCATGCATTGATTAGTGTGAGTTACTGTGTAAAATTGTATTAATCGTTCTCTTAAGCCTGTTCACATAGTCAACAAATCAATGAATTGTTCATCTAAATTCACACTGAAGCACATATTTAAAATTTACCCATAACAGTAAAGGGGCCCCTAAGGCCAGGAATAACCATTAATGTAGATGCATGTAATCTATGAAAAAGAAGAAAAACTTGGAGAAGAGCCGCAGCAGCTAAGGGAGGAATGATTTGTTTCAGTCAAGCTGCCAAGCAGGCTGAGGACTGCCAGTACTAGAGGAGCCTGGTTTCTCATATTAACACCACAAGGATAGAGCACGCACAAGGATACAGTACTCACACTAAACTTGCCATGTTCAACAGATTGGCCTCAGTCTTTGACTTGCAGTGTCTCAACATGTTCACGTTTCAAATTGCACATAAACCATACACAAACCATAAATTAGAAAGTATAAAAAAAGGCACCCATAAAAAAACAGAATGGCAGTGACGATGATGAGCTGCAGTCACTCTGCCAAGACAGTCATGGATCGCTAACAGTGGAGGAGGCTTGTCTGTCCTCAAACGCCATTATGCATGAAAATGATCATTTTCTAAGTATAAGACTACAAGCCAGACCGACAGTGGAGGAGTGGAGCAACATCTTTTTCTGCCTCATCTATTTACAGGCAGAAAGAACGAGGAACCAAACAAATGTTTCCACTGGGGGTCAGCCCACTCTGTTCCCACAACCAATCATCACCCAGATTTTTTGGAAGCACTTTGTAGTAAATAAATTAATGAATGAATGTGTAATATTTATTCAGTCAGCAGTAGCAGAAATCATCCCAGCCACAACCTTTATGAAAAATAATAAAATAGGCTGATCAAAAAGGGTTGTGGCTTAAACTCATAATTGATCCGAATCCTGAAAGGCTTATTCAAGAGAGTCTTTTATTGATTCTTATTGAGTTCCTCCCATTCTTCTCTATTCTCTATCCAGCCACTAATCTCATCATACTTACTGATCTTATTTTTAGAACAATAAATAATAATAAATAAGATTGGCAAACCATCATGTTTTAATGTGTAATTATAGCTTAACAGCAAAATTGAAGGTAGACATCTTGATAAAATTACTGAAAGATAATTTAATTAAAAAAAGAAACCTTAGACTCTAAAATTAAATGGGTTAATCTGAAATGTGTCTTTCATTCACTTTTAATTTTTTGGGGATGTACAGAGAGAGTCATTTACATAACGACACACCTTAACATTGTCGTTAAGTACAACCTCTCGGTGTGCATAATTGTTCAAATGTAAACATTCTCTGCCCATGAGGAATAACAAAACACATTTTTTTTACTGATATGTAGTCGTCTCTTTAACCATGTAAAAATGCTTCAACAGTACATGCTGCTCAATGAGTGTGTTTATTGTGAAGTGTGGCAAGTGCCTTTAAGAGGAATGTTAGAGACAACAGAATGAAATTCAGTTGGATTCAAAAACAGCTGCACATTTGTTTCAATCTGCAAAGCAACACACTGCAGTTGAAGTGCTGAATGAGTGCACTGGAGTGAGTGAAGCTATAGTGCAGTCAAGAACACTCAGGGAGCTCCCGATGCACTTCAAACCTTCCTTGATGGGGACCTAAAAGGGGGAATACACTGTGGTCTTGTGTATGTGTGTTTGTGTGTGTGTGTGTGTGTGTGTGTGTGTGTGTGTGTGTGTGTGTGTGTGTGTGTGTGTGTGTGTGTGTGTGTGCGTGCATGTGTAACTGTAAGTCTACTTTACCAAATGCATCGCATTTCCACATAAAGGAATAACAATGGTGCATGTGCCCAAGTCCTGTGTCATACAGCCCCACCATGAGTAACTCCATACTGGCATCTAACTCTCTCTCCCTCTCTCTCCCTCACAAAGACACACACGCGCATACACACACATACACACACAGCTACCTTGTATCTCAAAACTACATTACCAAACTGTATCCCAACCATTCAACTGCGGTAAATCAATAGCTCGGCTAACAGTGCAGGACCGAGTTCAGTGACAGCACATGTACTGTTATTAAGAAAGGAGACACAGGGACACATTCAGCAGCACACAGCTAATCACAATCAAGGGCTTACAAGGGAAACTTAAAGAAGCAGGACCAAGAGAAGGAGAGGTGGGGGAGAAAGAAAAACAGAAGAAAAAAGGAAGGGAGCTAGACAATATGGGAAAGTTGCAATAGGGCATCTGTTCCAGGGCTGGGCTAAGGACTAAAGAACTAAGACTGCAGCACCAAAGAGCAGGTTGACACTGGGCAAGCAGCTTATGTGCAACTCAACCTTTCCCCTAAGGTAGGATGTAAGAAAATAGAAAGACTTACTTCTTGACTGGCAAATTTTCTCCACCAGAAAGAAATGACAAAATTAAATTATGAAACCAGACACCATCTTTTGTGAGGGCTTTTTTTACCTCACACCCACAGAAACAAAGGATAACTTCATTCCACATAATCCAGACACTTTGAGGGCTATCAATCAGCCAAACCTGGGTTTCCCAATTCACATACATTAAAATAGGGGACTATCAAAGCCGTCAGATGTGCACTGTGTAAAGGTGGCTCTGACGTATTAGAAGAAAATGTTCAGAGTTGGCGCTGTCAGAGTTTTCAAAGCCAGTTGAAAACACCACACCAGACGACAGTTTATACATGTGTCATGGTTGCAGAGTTTTCTTGGATTCGCCAACTTTTATAGAGATTAATCCGGGACTATAGCCGTATTGCAGAGGCTGAAGAGGCTGAAGGTGCTTTCAGGGCTCTGCAGGACCGACTCACTTCGGCACCAATTTTGGTTCTGCCCGATCCGACTGCAGTTTGTGGTGGAGGTTGACGCATCTGATGTGGGCGTTGGAGCGGTTTTGTCCCAGCGCTCCAGCAGAGACAATAGGCTTCATCCCTCCCCCCTTCTCTCATCGGCTTTCAGACTTAATGCAAGATAGGCTCGCTCACTTTTCGTTCCTCCTGACCTGTGCGGGACACAACTCCAGGTTGTTCTGTCATTCGAGTCTGACATTCCATTACAGCGGTGGCTCAGAGGTTTTGTTTGCCATATTTGAACAGTGATGTAAAGGAGTATGTGGCGGCTTGCCTGGTCTGCTGTCATCAAAAGACGTCTCATCGCTCTCCAGCAGGATTACTGCACCCGCTTCCTGCTCCGCGTCGACCATGGTCGCATGTTTTCATGGACTTTGTAATAGGATTAGGAAACACGGTAATAATCACAATCGTGGACCGGTTCAGTAAATGTTGTCACATTGTTCCTCTGAAAAATCTTCCTACAGCCAAGGAAACTGCTGAACTGGCTGTTCATCATGTTATTCGGCTCCATGGGATGCCTAGGGACATTGTCTCAGACCGCGGACCTCAGTTCACCTACAAGTTCTGGAGGGAGTTCTGTGCCTGCATTGGTGCTTCTGTAAGCCTTTCTTCGGGCTATCACCCCCAATCCAATGGACAGACTGAGCACATGAACCAAGAGATGGAGAGGTTGCTGCTGTGTTTGTGTTCATCGAACCCTGCTACTTGGTCTTCCTTGTTGGACTGAGAGGAATATGCTCACAACTCCCAGATCTCTTCGTCTACTGGGGGGTCACTGTTCCAGTGTTCCCATGGGTTCCAGCCTCCACTTTTTCTGGTTCAGGAGAAGGAGGCGGAAAGTTCGTCTGTTCGAACGTATCTGCAACGCTGTCAGCAGATCTGGAAGGCGGTTCAAGCTCGTCTGCAGCGTAGCCAGGCAACAGATGATGGCTGCAAACACTCTGCATTCACCCGCTCCTGTTTACCAGAAGGGCCAGTTGGTCTGTTTATCTGCTTGTGATCATCCGTTGAGGGTGGAGTCACACAAGTTGACTCCCAAGTACACTAGTCCGTTTCCAGTGGATAAGGTCATCAATCCGGCAGCAGTTCGCCTCCACTTACCTGCTTTGATGAGGATTCACCCAACGTTCCATGTGACCCGTATCAAGCCGGTGAAGACCAGTTCTCTTGTTCCTGCCCCGTCGGCTCCTCCACCTCCTCGCAAGATTGGAGGAGAGGACTTGAGGAGAGGACTATACTGTGAATCGAATTATCCGTTCCCATTGGCGAGACAAAGGACTGCATTACCTTGTTGACTGGGAGGGGTACGGGCCTGAAGAGAGACCGTGGGTACCGGCTCCGCACATTCTGGACCCTACGCTCATTCAAGACTTTTATGGGAGTAATCCCGAGTAACTGGGTCTGAACAAGGAGAGAAGTCAAGAAAAGGTTCGGAGAGAGACTTCTGGAGAGCTAAGGAGTGGACATCGTAGGCTGGTAGAGGAATCCCCTCAGGGTCACTGGCCCAACAGCACAAGGTGTGGAAGCGGTCAGGCTCTGTGGAGTTTCTTGCTCCGTGTTCCTGTGTCCTGTTTTCTCCTAGCTATTCCCATGGGTTGGTTCCCCTTCAGCCAGTTTTGTGTTTTGGATTTTGTCTTCTGGGTTCTTGGTGTTCCTGTTAAAAACCCTGTTCTTCTGTTGTTACTTTTAGTTCTAGTTTTGCATCAGTTGGTTAGTTTTAGAGGCCTTTAGAGGCCTGATGCCCCAGGTGATTATTTTGGCTTATTAGTGTTAGTATTATAGTCTGATAGTTAGTTTTCCCTGCGGAGGCTGTTAGCCCCAGGACTTTCAGTTGTTACTTTATTAAACACATTATTACCCTTATATTGGTTTTAACAGCAGTGCAAGCAAAAGTTCATAAAAAAATAGAATTTACTTCAGGAACAAAAGCCCAGCTTTCCGCATGCCAAAGCGCAGTCACAGCCCCCAGCCCACCCAGCTCTCCACCAAAACAGCTTTCACTAGCTTTGCCACAACATGGGCACTGTCATTCCCGCACCTGCGCACTTTCCTCTTCCTTGTTTAGCAGGTTGGCATTCTGTTTGGTCAGTCAATTTCAGGGAGGAGTTACCAACTGCGTTGCGTTGTGAATGTGTAAGATGACAGGAACAAAAAGGAACACTGTGACAACTGGGATAATAGCCCTCTAATCTTCCTCCACCTACACAACACCCTGATATTCATGTTCTTCCATGGAACACTGAGTCATGGTATAGCAGCGCCACATAGTGGCACCTGCAAACACTAGCTTGGGCAACCGTGGGAACAATAGAAATGATCTGATTGATCACAACAGCCCCAAATATTTCCCCTCCGCATATCTTTCATCGGTCCACCTCACCTGACACACATCCATGATTTGCACCTGAGCTACAAGCCACTCACTTTCCTGAGAATTTTGCTTCAATGTCATGTTGAGTTTTTACCTGGATGCTATGTTACATAGTCTGGGATTTTATATTGTGATTATTGTATTAAATATTCCTGTCAAACTCTCCAGTCATTTATTTTATATAGACTGCTGGACCAGTTTTTTGAATAAACAATTAATCATCAAGCAGATAACATAAGAGCAAGCATGACAAGCATGACAAATTCTCCCTGTTACTTGGCACATAAGACATATATTATATGTTAGATATATTTATCTGAATTTATCTGAATTAATTTAATTAAAGATTTTGTGGGGCCAGAGCCAATGCAATTCAAATTTTAATTCTTCAAATCAATTGAATTCAAATTCCAAATGTACAAGCCTGAATCTTAGAAATATTCACGACCAAGAGTCCTGCAGTGAGGAAAGACTGACATACATTCATATTTATTCTTACAGTCTTCGGTGGTTTACTCCTCTGTGGATATATTGTATACGCTCCTGTCATGCTCCTGTCTGTTCTCTGCACCTGTGTCCCTCCTGTCTCTCTGCTTTCTGCTGTCTTGCTCTTGCTTTCTCCCTACTGGCTGGCAGTTGGCTCATCCGCTGAGTACTTAAACTCACCTGCCAGTCAATTGCCAGACCGTGCCTGCATCTTGCCTGCAATCTATGTGCCTCCTGTTCAGCTTGGGTCGTGCTTCGTTCCTGTTCTGACCATTCTGATTCCTGTCTGGGTTGGTTTCCCGTTCGACCAGGTTTTATTTTCTGATTTGGCTTTTTGTTCTCTTCTAGTTCTTGTTCTTTCTTTGGGTTCTTGGTTTTTCCCCGTTGAACCTTGTTTTTGTTTTGTTTGTTAATTAGACTAGTTAGATCTATTTTTCACTGCAGAGCCCTTTTGCCCCAGGTGATTTTCTGTTTGCTTTATTTTCTAGATTAGTTAAGTTTTACCTGCGGAGGCTGAGAGCCCCAGGTTTATTGCTTTGATTTGGTTGTTTTGTTCCTTCTAGATTAGTATATTTCCAGCGGAAGCTGATAGACCCAGGTTTATAGCTTAGAGAGGTTTTCTTGCCACATTTCCTTGTTTCTGTGGGAGCCTTTGGCCCCAGGATTATTTGTGTTGTTATTTTGTTAAATGAATTGTTTGATTTCAGTTTTGGGTCTAAGTGTGCTTTTGGGTCATCCTCTGGGGAGCCTGATAGTACAGTCTGCCCATGTCAGACCCTGCCACTCAAGGCCGTCTGGAGCCTCTTGAGCAATGCATAGGTGCGTTAGCTCAGAGGCTAGAAGGGGTTAACATCCCAGAAGAGCAGACTGCGGGCGCTATGCTGGAACCTTGTTCCTTCTCCTACTTGTCTGGACGGTCCAGAGCGCTTTTGTGGTGATCAGAAATCAGTCGGTCCCTAACTAACTGTTCTCTCTTGTTTGCGCTTCAGCCAGTTACGTTCCGAGGCTACTAAGGTGGTTTACGTAATTATCCATTTAGCAAAGCACAAGCATGGGGAACAGCTGAGTGGCATCGCAAGTCATCTGCTGGCGCATTGCTGGCAGAGTTTTGCAGCCGAGATGCGCAAGGTCTTTGGCTTTGATTCTTGTACTGGTAGGTTGGCTACTGGATGACAGCTTGTATGAAACAAGCTGACTGCACAGTTGCGGAACACTCGATCGAGTTTCGAACCAGGGCTGCCCGGTCGGGTTGGAATGACTCCACGTTGGTAGAGCTCTATCTAAACATTCTTAATGACTACAATCTCAATGAGCTTGTTTCTCACGATGTTCCTACTTCTCTTGATGGTGTTATTGAATTGACAGTCAGAATAGACTCTGAAATCCAAGCTCAGAGGTTAGCTCGAGAGACTAATCAGTTTCCCTTCCGGTTCAAGCCCAAGGCACTAGAAGAAATTAAAAGTAGGTAAGAGGCTGAGCCAGAACTGATCATCGTTAGTCGCTCAACTCTAAAACCTGAGGAGAAGGAGCATCAACGTTGTGCTGGGTTGTGCCTTTATTGTGGTGGTCCAGGACATTATGCTGCTTCCTGTCCGCTAAAAAACAGAGCCCCACCGGTAGTTCAGAAAGGACCGGTGGGCAGCAATATTAAAGATCCTGCCTTGAATCGTCTTTCTCTCCATGGTGTCTAAAATGGTCCTGAGTCTAATGGTGGTAGTCATGTTGAGTCTATCGGTTCCATGTTATCTCCTCCCTGACTGCTCCTGTTATTTTAGGATACCACTTGCTTCAGGAAAATATCCCTGTTCTTAATTGGGAGACTTGGGAGATCATTGAGTGGGGGAGGAATTGTCAACGCCGCTGTTAAGTTTCTCCTTCTCCTGTTTCGGAACCTGTGACAGCAGAGGATGTTCGAGAGGTCCCGGAGGGCTAAAAAGACTACTTTCCGGTGTTTAGCAAAGCTAAGGCTAAGTCACTTCCGCCTCACAGAAGTTACTCTTGTGCCATTAAGCTTCGAGCTGAACGCAAGGCTATGGAGACTTACATAGAATCATCTCTGGCTGCTGGGTTGATTCGTCTTTCATCTCCTGGTTTCTTTTTTGTGAGGAAGGATGGTTCTCTTCAACCCTGCATGGATTATAGAGCAAGGAGCAGCCCGTATAGACCCAGCTAATGTCTCTGCCATGAATGAATGGCCTCGTCCTTTAGACAAGAGGTTTTTAGGGTTTGCTAACTTTTACAGACACTTCATTCACAACTACAGCCGGGCTGCAGCTCTTCTTACTGCTTTGACTTCTTCTGAGAAGAGATTTCATTGGTCGCAGGAGGCTGAGTGTATAAAAGGCTGTCAAATAGTACTGGTGTAGGCTCCGCCCCTATTATAGTTGCGGTGACGTCACCACTCTTAGGCTAGTTTTTTCCCGACTTATTATCCGAGCAGGTTCTCAGTCCTCTATACGCTCCAGAAGATAATTTAGCAGTTCACCACCCCAGGATCCTCCCCCCAGTGCCGTGATTTAGATGCTCAGAGGGTTAGTCCATGACAAAGTGAGTACGCTTCCTGACAGAGCATGATTTAGTCACGGCTTATTAGACATCGTTAACAGTTTAAAGGTTTGTGTTGGTAGTGACTAATCTTTAGTTATTGTTAGACTATAACACCAGTATTGTTAGTCAATAGTGTAATGTGTGTGTGCCTTGTTTTAACCGCTGTTGATACGGTTAAGGTTTCGATTTGTATATTATGCTGCAAGCAGTTGCAAGCAGCAGTTGTTGCTGTAGAGGAAATTTGTGTGCCTTGATTACTTGATATGTAAATTATGTCAACTGATATGTATATTATTGTTATTACAGAAAACTGTTGCCCAAGCTGAGTTATCAATAAACACGGCTGACTTGGAAGCAGACAGAAAAAGGAACTCTCCTGTCATATTTCGCTGTGTCCTGACCGACACACATCTAGACCACTGCCTAAACCTTAAACGAATTAGCCCCAGCTGATTACCTCCCTAACACAGAGTTAGCAGTCTGCGAGTTAAAGGCCAGGTTCACGTCTGCTCCCATTCTGGCTCTCCCTGATCCGACCCTTCAGTTTGTTGTCGAGGTCGATGCCTCGGATGATGCCTCAGAAGTGGGAATCGGAGCCCCGTAATCCTTTGTTGTTAAAGGATGACAACAAGCTCCATCCCTGTGCCTATTTTTCTCTGCAGTTGTCTCCGGCCGAGAGGAATTACGACATAGGTAACCGGGAGTTGCTTGCAGTGAAACTAGCGCTTGAGGATAAGAGGAATTGGCTAGAGGGGACCCTAGAACCAATTCTAGTTTGGAACGATCACAAAAATTTGGAATATTTATGATCGTGG
The DNA here is from genome assembly GCA_029224185.1 of Karalla daura. Classification (NCBI taxonomy): domain Eukaryota; kingdom Metazoa; phylum Chordata; class Actinopteri; order Chaetodontiformes; family Leiognathidae; genus Karalla; species Karalla daura. Next base: position 2,956,713 of record CM055194.1, read on the forward strand.
CATTCTTCGAGACATTGTATCAGACTGGGGTCCTCAGTTCATGTCACGTTTTGGAGTTTTGCTCTTGCATTGGAGCTTCTGTCTCTCATCCAGTTATCACCCCTAGTCCAATGGACAGACTGAGAGATTGAACCAGGAGTTGGGGAAGTTGTTGCGCTGTCTCTGTTCATCTAACCCAGCTACCTGGGACCTGTTTCAAGAAGCGTTCTTAACGAAAATTCCAAGTATGTTGAGCCAGAAATGACGGAAACTCTGAATTTTTCGTTTCAGGAAGGGAGCTATCTTGAGCCCAAGAAGCGGAATAGCTGAAGCCCATTCTTCAAAGGGAACTAAATTAAGTTTGAAATAAGTTACTATGGCAACTCTGTGTCTGTGAACCAAACCTGGTCGAGAGCAGGCTATGTTGAAGAAAGCTTGAGCTGTCTTCTCCCCCATACGTCACAACCAAAGTTTCATTCATTGAGTCCAAGCGTGTTTCCTGGAGCTGGAGAATTTCGATCACGATTAACTCCATTTTTCGACCATGGCTTGTCCACTCATTGCTGATCCAGTGGACTTAGAGGCAATATTATTTTGGAGGGAGTTGCGCCTACAGCAGATCAGCTGCAGAACCTGTTTAGACATTGTTTCCTTTCCTGACAGTGCACCTTGCACCTGCAATTGTGTTACACTAAGTACTGGCTCAAAGTCACTGTATGAGCGCATTCAAATCTCCAACTCCAGCAGAGTAAAGTAAGTTGACCTTTTTTTTCTTCACTTGTTGCCATGGTGGATCGATGTATCAGGGCTCCACTGAGGATGGCTTTTTAGCTCGAGCTGAACATAGTTGGACTTGATTGAACTAATGGAAAGCTGGTGTTCTGAAATCGGTTGGCCGAAGATTCTTAGCACAGGCTATGTCAAGCCTCAATCCAAAAACATAGTCGGACTTTGTTAAGCCTGCTACCTGAGTAGTGGAGCCCCTAGTGGAGAAAGTGAGATTATTTCTTCCCTCAAAACAGGGATCTTAAAACAGGTAGGTTTTAACCAATCCCCAGCTTCAGCAGGAGATGGAGGAAAAGAAAACAAATCTCTTAGCAAACGACTGGGGGAAACAAACTCAGGACAAGAAAAAGACATAAATTCTCTCAGGAACGATTTCAACTCTGGGCTGGAGCACAGGAACTCAGAATGGCCCTGGTACACAAAGCACACAAGACTGTTAGTAGGTACGAAGTAACTCATGGGAAATTTCAACCGATAAGTTAGTTGGATGGAAAGCTCACAACAAGCAGGTGAAATCATCTGTCATTGAGGTGAAGTCCACAGCAGGTCTTTATAGCCAGGGGCAACGAGGGGCAGCTGTGAACTTCTCCCCTAATTACTGATGAGTTACAGGTGAGGTAACGGGAGAGGAGCAAAACCAGCATACATACACACAAACCAAACAGGAAATGACAAAACAATAAAAGCATAAAACCCGGAACATGACAGTATGTGCATTATGTTCATTATATTTTATCTGGTATAGCAGTCACAAATGTTTACACTGGATGTATTTAACATGTAAAAGAAATTCACATTTTCACACATGTGAGCAATTTATTATGTTTTGGTTATTTTCAATATTTTGTGTATGGATGGTTGTTGTGATATTTGAAATTCCGCAGTCAGCATCAGCTAACCAAGAGGAGGAGCTTGAAAGCTGCACAGGAGCCTGTCACAGAGCCTTCATGTATGCTTTTTGTTTTGTACAGCATTAAAGAGCAACCATTAATTGGTTGTGGTTCCTTGTGACAACCGAGAACACAACGAAGACTAAATAAACTATTCAAGATAATACACGTCCGTTACACTTGCAAATGATAATCATTCATCTACAGCAAATATAATCAGACAGATACATCATTGAACACATAAACCAAGGTTAACCCAACCTTTTGCAGTGGGGGCCATATTGACTTTTCTTTCTGTGATGTGCCAGAATATTTTCAGAATTCATTAGGAATTCATATCACATGAATGCAGCATAAGTGCTGATGGATTTGTTGCATAAGTGACATCACAAAATTTCATGACTTTCCCAGGTAGATGGGGCAATTTGATTGCTATAGCAGCTTTTCTGTCATTGATTGTGATGGTATCAGTACTGTTTTGTTTGACTTTATTGAGCATGTCATGTCATATGAGGAAAAAATTGACTGCTGCCAGAGCCTGGGAGCCTGTATCATATTATCATATTACACTGGATGCATTACTCTCATATTACACTGGATGTATGAGCAACACCTTAAGGCTGCGATGCAGTAACCACAGCAAATAGCTGCTATTATAATTAATGACTACTCCAAAAATGTCAACAACGTCCCAGTGTGCTACCTATACAGTACACCGCAGTGTGCTGTATAGGTAGTATGAGTGTATGAGTTTATTTTTTGTGGTTACCATGTCAGTTTCAACTGAGCAGATTGCACCAGATTGAAAGTTAGACTCAATATCATCACAAAACACAAATGTATATCATATATCACAATCGTAAACGTCATTACTAGTTAGCTAGCTAGCAGGAACAGAAGAAGATTCTTTTTCTGAGAATGGCCCAGGAGCACTGCCAAATACAACCTTATGATAAAGCCCCACAATAAAACAACTTATCCACCTGCTTTCTATGGGAGCTCATGAATATTTAAATCAGCTGCACACTGATTGGTCGATCTACCCCGAAGCTAAATTGTGGACTAAGCTGTGGAACATAGCTGGGAAAACAATTTAGAATCGCTAAACAGTGGCTAAACTGTATATGTTTGTGTCAGAAGAAGTGTCAGAAAAAGGTTCAAATGTTGAAGAACAACAGCCAGTTCACCAGTTGTTGGATATCGATGTCGCAGAATGGTAAGTTTTATGACGTACTTAAATTGCCTCTGGCGGTTATGATAACTAATAGGCTTGTACTGTTAGGATTTGCTTGTCTAGTTTACTTTTCCCTGTGTGTGTCTGCCCTGTGTTGTGTGTCTGACTCCTCCCCGTCTTTGCTAGCTGAGTGTGGCTGACCTACTTCCTCGATCACCCCAACAATGTTCCACACCTGCTTTTTTAAACTGGTTCTCCCTCCCAAACTCTGCCAGGTTGTCATTGTTCCCTCTGCGGTAACAAAATCAACACCGGCTCCTAGACACTTTTGAGAAGAAACTCTTTTGAACATTTCTTGGTTACTGTCTTCATTTTGTTTCACCTGCTTTTTGCCTCAGCCTAGCCAGTTTCACCAGCCCAGCAAACCACACTCCACCAGTCCTCACCTGCCTTGTTTTTAGCCTCGAAGCCTCCATTAGAACTCCTTGTGTTTTTTTGTCTTGGCTAAATAAAAGTCAACTCCTGCCTTGGTCTGCATTGTGGGTTCAGAGTTCTGCCTAAACTAAAGCTTATCATGTACAATACCTTTGAAACTTCAAAGCGTGTTCAGAAATGAGCTGCTAAGAGCCAGCTCCAGCAGCAGCTTGGAAGTTCCACAGTCATTGAGGATCAAACACAAACGTCACAACATAACTAAATGTGCCCCTTTTCGAAATTCAGAACAGAAAAAAATTCAATAAAGCCTCCTTGATATTGCCTGAGGATTGAGAAACAATCTGGGGATTAAATGGCCAGAGCAAATTGCCAACCTTGGATTTAAGTGTTGTGATCATCAACCATTCCTGCTGTGGGGAAGAACATCTTGATTTTCCCAGTACATCCTAGGACATTCCATGTGTGCTCCGATACTTTCTTAATGGTGCAATGGTGCATACGCTAATGGTGCATTAAAGGCAACCTGCAACTCATGTTTTTCTGATCTGTTACCCATGAAAGTGCACTATGTTACCACCTGGCTCAAAGGTGGGAACAAAGAGGGAGGCCTCACACAGGTCAAGCTCAAAATGTATTTTATTTTAACATAAATGAATGAATTTATGTACAAAAATATGGTGTGTAGGTAAGAAGGGAGTCAGTCATGTTAGCTGTGTGTGTATGTGTGAACAATATGGTGTGATGTGTGTTGTATGGTGGAACCAACCAAACAAATGAGACAACCATGGCGGGTCTGGAGTCAGCTGAGAGAGAGACACACAGAAGAAGGCTGTCTTTATGCCTTCTGGAAAGCCAGCCCACATGAGCAGGTCTATCTATGACCCCCCCCCCCATTCTATCCCCTAACCACTTCTCGTACCTTCCAGCCAGAACAGGTACAATAGGTACCTGGTAAACAGGTAAACAGGTAGACAGAAAGGAGGGGTCACCCCCGTTTTACTAACAAATACAGCTATGGATTTTAATCCAATATACTTTAGTACTCCAATATCAACCTGCGAAATGTCCACCACAACCTGCAGGCAGTTGCAAATGTGGACCATCAAAACCACCCTGTCAACAACCTTGGTACCTAGGGCGCACATTTAAGAGCGGTAAACCAGATTGGACAGAAAACCTGCTGGAAGGACAGATGAAAGACAACACGAGTTCACTTTAAGTCACAGCTCTAGACATGGCATCAGCTATGGTATTTTCAACTCCCTTTACGTGTCGTATGTCCAAATGAAAAGGCCAAAGGAAAACACACCAACGCACGTGCTGCTGGTTGGGGTTTTGAAGCGATTGGAGAAAAGTCAAAGGATTATGGTCAGTGTACAGCACTGAAGAATTTACTCCACTACCCACATAAAGCTCAAAGTGTCTTAGAGCCCAGATTAGTGCAAGTGCCTCCTTTTCAATGATTGAATAGTTCAACTGATGTGAGTTGAACCTTTTAGAAAAAAAAACTCACCGGACACTCAACACCATCTTCACTGGTCTGTATGAGCACAGCACCTGCTCCCACCTTACGAGCATCGACATGCAATAAAAAAAGTTGGGTCCATCTGTGGAGCTGCAAGGATTGGGGGAGTACAACAAAGACTTTAAAAACTCAAAGGCCTGTTGACATGTGGTAGACCACTCAAACTTAACTTTTGGGCTAAGCAGTGAAGTGAGAGGAGCAGCAACTGTGGAACAGTCGTTACAAAATCCACCCCACCATGCCAAGGAAAAGTGAGAGTTCTTTCTTGGTGGTCGGAACAGGAAACTGGTCAATTGCCAACACCTTAGCTCTTACTGGCCTCACCTGACCTTGGCCAACAATTTTTCCCAGGTAAATGACTGTTGGCTTGACAAACTCACACTTCGCCAGATTGATGGTAAGACGAGCCCAGGCCAGATGGTCAAACAATGCCCGGATGCACTGCACATGATCTTCCCAGGAGTCACTGTAAACCACAAATAAAAAGCGTAACCAGTCAGCCCTGACACGACCTCATTCATTAGATCAGAGGTCTCAAACCAATTCCACAAAGGGCCATATGGCTGCAGGTTTTTGTTCCATCCAAGCAGCAACACACCTGACCTGACTCTTTCAATTTACCGATCTGAACCGTCAGGCAGTTGATTGGTCAAACTGTGCACTCTTGATTGGTTGGAACAAAAACCTGCACCCACACGACCTTTTGTGGAATCGGTTTGAGACCCCTGCATTAGATGCTGGAAGGTGGCAGGGGCATTGCATGACCCAAATGGCATAACAGCGTATGAATACAACCTGCTAGGTGTAATGAGGGCAGTGATATCCCTAGACCTAGGACAGGGGTAGGCAACCGGTTCCACAAAGAGCCGCTGTGGTTGCAGGTGTTTGTTCCAACCTGTCCATAGCACACAGATTGACCAATCAACTGTCTGAAGACTCAGAACAGTTGATTGAATAAGCCAAATCAGGTATGCTGCTGCCTGGTTGGAGCAAAAACCTACAGCCGCTGCGGCTCTTTGTGGAATAGGTTCCCTACCCCTGCCCTAGGAGATAAAGGAAACTGACAATAACCTTTAAGTAGGTCAAACTTGCTAACAAATTTCGCAACCTGATCGACACAGTCCTCCGTACATGGAAGTGGAAAGGAGTCAGGCTTTGTCACCTTATTTATCTTTCTGAGGTCTGTACATGGTCTAAATGTACTATTTGGTTTACTGACAAGCAGGCAAGGGGAAGACCAACTTGATCCACAGGGTTCAGCTATTTTATTTTTTAACATGTATCCAACTTCTGCTTCCAGCTGCACACGCTTATCTGGAGACATGCGGTAGAAGCGTTGTGTGATTTGATTTGGCATCTCCTACATCGATATTAGAGAACCTCTTGAAATCCCATCATCTGGTGTATGCAACCCCTCCTCAACTTCCACCTCTGGCGCAAGAGGTGAAGTTGAACGAATCAGAGTAACAGCACTAGCAGAAAATGAAAGTGATGTACCAGCACTTGACAAACCCAGTCACAGTCCAACTCATTGCAGTAAGAACGATGGAGAGCCTTTAGAGTTTGATGGAACCTCTCTAGCTCCCTGGCTCTGAGCATGAACCTTGTTCATTTTGTATTGCCTCAGGGATGTCAAAAACAGACATAAACTGTGTCAAGGCTTTAACCAATGGCTTGGCAGTGATGTTTTTGACAGGGTAGGCCACTTGGTTGTGTATAGCCTGGGAGAGAGAGTTGCAAGGGACCATGTCATGGCACCGATCAGGGAAGGAACAGAGACAGGAATTTGTTCAAACAATACGGGCTTTTATTCACCCAAATGATAACCTTCAACTTAACAAAGAGACCCATAAAAGAGGTAAACTAAACAGACTTTCATTAACTGAACAGCAACCAAAAGGAACAAAGGTAACTAAACGAAAACTGACCTCCCAAACTAAGTCAGAGGGAACCTATATACCGGCCTAGCTAACCCAACTACAATAGGCAGAACAAACAAAATGGCCTTTAACTAAAGGTAATACAGCAAACACACTAACTGCACTCAAAACCCCCTCCAACAAGGCTGCAGATGGTTTGGCCCAGTGGAAATTGCCCCAGCATCACACTCTCCCAGGGCCTTGTTACTGTGTGGCCACTTAGGCCATCACAGACCAACACAGTCTATGATTAGAATGGGTGATCCGCAATTGGAATGGAATAGAGAGGAACAGGTTTAATTGGCTGGTTAGGTTTTCCAGTCAATTGGCAGGTGTGACATGCTTTAATAAAGGCAGAAATGTCCTTTTTCATCCAAGGCCTGTAGAAATGTCTCATCATATGTTTGATTGACTCCAAGATGACCTGCAACACCCTGATGAGCAGTCTGAAGCACGGTAGGTCAAAAAGCGCTAGGCAGCACAATTTGCAAAACCTCGTCCCCGTTCAACAATCCCACTGAAGAACACATTTCCTCCCCAACAAACCATCCTGTCGAAAATAACTGCAGGCTGCACTGTCCGTGACAGGATCTAGGCTGTACAAAGCGTGAAGGGTAGGATCATTCCTCTGTTCATTACTTAGGTCACTGCAAGATAGAGGCAGGGGAAAAGTAGGCACAAGAAACACAGACTGTCTTTTACCACTACAAGAATCATCCCTGGAGCGGCACATAGCACGCGTCACAACACAGGTCGGAAGGATCGTTGCATTTCTGGGAGAGTCAGAACCTTCCCCCTGGAAATGAAATCAACTACTGGCACAGGAGCATCAAATCACATCCAACTTCCAGCCAGGTCATTACCCAGGATGACCTGTATACCCCCCATTGGCAAAGAAGAGCGCACTGCGATGTCCTCCTCACCACTCACTAGACCTGAAAACAATTTTAAGTCATTATAACTTATGTTGAGCCGCAAAGACTGTCAACCCCATCCCTCGGACATCAACATTGCAACCAGTCTCTGTCTCAGTAGAGAAAGGCAACACAGAATCTAGAATTAATAAATCCAGTGTCCCAGGCCATATTTTAACAGGCTCCCATGTCTCACTCCCGACCAGTGAAACTAAGGGAGTCAATCTCCCTGGCTAACAAGTCTGCACACCAAATCATATTATACCACCTGTGAATGTAACAGATCAATGCACTCCTACTTCTGACCTACGAGCCGTAACTTACATGGAATCATAGCCTACTCGTAAACCTACTCGAAAGTTTCACGATTAAGTTGTGCCCACCCTGAACACAGCAGTATACCTCACCTCTAGCATATGGAAAAGGGTTTGGGATATGCAAATAGTGGGTGTGTCTAAGTGGGCTAGAGCTTCCATGATGACATATCTTTCTGAGATTGGCCCATTTTAAGAAGGCCATTTCTGGTCCCCAAATTTACAAAGAGGTGGCTGGAGATGAGTTGAGGTTTTGGTATTGTCCTTTTGACACGCAAAGCTTCCTATATCATACAAAGTAAATGAATAACTATCTGTACTTAAATATATAATGCCAACTCAAATGAACCCATAATAATGTGTCTGTATATTACAGATCAAAGATGAAATACTGGCTAAAACTAATACTAGACAAGCATGTTAGTGGCGTCATCAGCTAGTCATTTCAGATATCCCGTTTCCCTTGAAGTGCCTTAAAATCAATTATTAAAATAAAATATATATATATGGAGCTATCACATTTCTTTCTCTTGCAAGAGAACATACTATACAAGGTTTTGACTGGTTTGGATGAATGCTAATGAGTGACGTGTTGATTTGCTGCAGGAAGTGCAGAGCCAGAGTGGGGGTGGCCCCTGTATGCAGTGAAAGCTTACAGAATTCAGTCATTTATTTATGAACCAGAGTGATGATGCAGGGACGAAGAGTGAAGATGTTGAGATGGTTGGTGGTGGAAGAAGTCTGTTGATATCTATCAATATTATATATATATACAGCGTGCATCGCCTTGCTACAGAATAAGACAGGAGTTCTGCAAAAGAAAAAGACTGTGTGAAGGAAATAAGGCAATTCCTTCCTCATTTGCCTTGTCAAGGTTATTAAATCATTCAGTTATAGATACACACACAACACTAAAGCACTCACACATCGCACTGCACAGCATTGGGAACAATAGGGTCCTGGTAGAGGACTGAAAAAAAGTGAGAAATAGCCAGCAGTCCCAGAGCACATCAAAGAGAATGTAGAGAGATTGTGCACATGAACACACATCTCACTACCCAAATCCTCCCAGCCATCCTGCAAGTACACTGCGGTATCTTCAAAAGAAAATGGATTCAGGTGTTGTACTGTATGTCTACATGGCATTGTCTCCAAATGACAAATATTAATTTTTATCAACCAATTTGCCCTCTATCTCTCACTCACTCCAGCTCTCTGTATCTGTTTCCCTTAGCCTTCGCTAGGCTAAGGACCAGTGGTGGAAAATTGGGCTGCTATTTGAAACCCAGGACCTAGTTTTTACCAATACCATGGGCCCTGTCTGAGATGCACAATTAAGAAAAGGTATTGGTTGCAGAATATGTGAGAAATGAGAAATAGCAGTGTTTTGGGTGTGAGTGTAAACTGTTAAAGTATAGTATAAGGAAATCAAAAGGAAAAATGGAAATCATGTCATTTAAATTCAAATGGTAACAGAGTCCAAAATGAGCTACTGACCACTCCTGGGTGGCTGTGTGCCTTGAATATGTCATATCTTATTATGACTTGATGATACAACAGCACCCCAACTAACTTAAGACTGTCTTGAGGCTCATCTTTGCTCTACAGACATTGAGTGTTGGGTTAGGGTTAGGGTTAGGGTTAACCCTAACCCTAACCTAGAAGTACAGCTGTACAAGAACGCTCAGGGTAGGATGTACTTCCTGAGGAGGCTGAGAGCTTTCAGTATCTGCAGGAAGCTCCTGTGGACTATGTCTGGTCATCAGCGTTTTGTCCTACACTTTAGAACGGTGGGAACACCCTAGCACCCCAGGGCCCCCTAGCACCCTAGCACCCCAGGGTGAGCGGCTGCTCCTTCCAAAGTACAGGTGGCGGGGACTGTAAGAGAGGATGGAGCAGTCTGTCCCAGTAATACAATAGCTGTATTATGCGAAGGCTAATAAGCTCAATGCTCTGAACCCAGAATTATGTGGATGGGCTCTTACATATATCACACGGTACTACAGCCTATATCACTCCGTGCTCCACGTTTGGGTCTATCGTTTGGGTAAGAACTACCATTAGATCGTTTCTGTCACTCAGATACACCACTAGATGGCACCACTAACAAACAGCACAAAAACACAAGACGAGAAATGTTGGCTAATCAGCCTACCTGTTACACTTGCATTATAGATGACTATTTGAAATGGGGTGTAAAGGTTCTGACTCATAATCACCTGCAAAAATAATTTAAGCATTTTACAACCAAACCTTCGAGGCCAAACAAACCTCAATATATGTAAAGAATTTTAAAATATTAAAATAATTTGCTACTGTGCCTTCCTAACAGGTGCTAATATTACAAATGTATATGCCATCTCTTTTTTTTTCAGATGTGTTTATTGGTTTTATTCTTCTTCTTCAGCCTTGTACTTTGTCATGGCCAAGCAGCCATTCTGCATGAGTAAGAGTTGAAAGCTTCCGGCAAAAGCGGGTCACACCACTAACTGAAAGATTTGCTTTCTTGGATGGAGGGTTCTGTTTCCCTTCAGTGGTTGCTGGAAAAGCTCAGGAAAGGACTTGAAAAGCTGCCTTGAAGATGGATTATTTTGGATTTTGGATTATTCACAGAGGTTGGTCCAAATGGTTGTGTAAAATAAACAACTGTTGAGTTTCACAGGAAGTTATATATAATAATCACAGGGTAAACATCCAAGATCATGGAACGTTGTTTTCAAGTATAACTCGTTTTGGGGGGAATGGTTTCCCAGCTTTGGTGCAACTTGTGGGTGTGTGTTAGGTGAGGAAGTTCAATGAGGTTATTTCTATTGTTGTCACAACTGACCATGTTAGGTTCTGCATATACCACTATGTGGCGCTGTTGAACCATGGTACAATGTTGAGAAAGGTGTGCAGTGTCGCTATTGAGGTTATGATCAAGGTGTTTGATTGAGTGGTTGTAGGAGAGGGGCTATTGTCCTGATGTAAATGTAGCTGCTCAGTGGCCCCAATAATGTGTGTGAATGAGTAATACAAGCAGCAGGGGTTGTCTGGAGAAGATGTGGAATGTCGATGTAACCTTTGTTTCTGTGGGTCTCGGATGAGTAAGGACAAAAGGGGCTTCAGAGGTGTGAGCAGGAAGGTGTGAATTTCCAGTTTGCCCAAGTTATGCGTCGTCAAGGCTAATGGAGTTCACCTCGAGAAATGTTGAAAAGCACTGAAATCTAACACAATACATTCTGTGCTCTTCTCCAGTCTCTGTAATTCCTTGGCACTGTAATTGCTCTGCTGTGATGCAAGTCCTTTTAAATGCAAGACCTTTTAAATGATGAATTGATGGGAAACAGGCCTATTTCCATCCGCAACATAAAGAAAATGAGTGTCAAAAAAGTTGCCATGGATAACACATGATAGAAAATGGGAGGAACATGACACAGAGATAGATAGGTGTGAATGGGATGGAGAGAGGAGAACAAGAGATGAGTATATGAGTTGCAGGGGAGCAGGAAGGCCATGGACGAGAGAGGAGGAATAAATATGCATCGCCATGGGTTATCTTTGTAGAGAGCCTTTCACATTTGCCCCAAGCCAGAGCTTATGTCATTCTCTCTCCTTCCCCTCATCGTCTTTCCTCTGGTCTTGAACTGTTTCACCATTTTTCATACACATTTAAACACACACATGGAGCTGTGCACATGCACCAGACACCCAGTGGTGCATCAAAACCAATATCAGCCCTCTACAAATTAATTACCACCTCCAGCCCCAGCGTGCCGCTGTAATAAGTCTCTCAGGGAGCAGAAGTGATGTGCTATACTGTGTGCACTCCCCCTTGCATAGAGGCTGACAGCTATTTCCTCTATAGCCATGGTCTTTCAACTCATAATATCAGCACTGCACCCACCCACTCTACAAGAGAAAAGAGGATCAACCTGTGAAACAATGGTTCCCTGAATTGGCTTTGTGTCAAGGAGAATGAAGTTGTGTTCTGTAAGAAGTGTGCTGCAGAAATGGCTGCAGTGTGTTAAGGGCTCACACAACCTGAAACGTAAAATGACTTGTTGAGTATTTGGCACATCTTTGTGACCTACTCAAAGACTTGGTCACAGTGAAGGTCAGTCAGATCAGTTATCTTCTTACCTCCCTTCACAATGTGACTATTGATCAGCCAAGGAGAAGCTAGGTAAACCAAGCTGAGAAATGATTTGAGTGGTACAGTTTGACTATATTCAGTACTGCTTATAAAGTGATTTAACAAAACAGAGGCAGCACAGAGCTTCTATGTGTTAGCTATTTTAAGTGTTTTAAAAATTCAGGTGGAAGCAAAGAGCATACATTTTGAGCTGTAAAAGTCAGAAGGTGCAATCAAGTGCAAATTGGCTTCTGAGGTAAAGGAAGGTCAATGAACACGTCTATTTGCTTTGTAACTCTTTGGAAAATGTGCTGGTATATTATGCTGGTTTGATCATGTGAAGAAAACAAAGCATATCATTCTGCTACGCTTAAAGTAGAAGGGCTTGAAGGAGGTGCATCTTGAGGTGCAAGCAGGGGTAGGGGTGGGCAATGTGGAAAAAATGTCACATCATGATTTTTTAAACATAAAATCTCGATTTTATCACAAACTTCCATCGGAAAAAAAAGAAAAAGACATTTTAACCTTTTGAACAGATTTTCATTTTGAATGTGCAAACATTGTTAACACTCAAGAAGTAAAAAATAAAAATGAAGACAACAAAACTAATATAGTAAACATCATCACTCTGAAAAAGTGCACTCTTAAAACACAAACTGTAATTTCTTCAGGTAATTTAATATGATTAAAGTATGAAAACACCAAATAGCTTATTGAAAATGGACAAAAAGAAAGTAACTGTGGTTCTGTTTTAGTGCAACAATTTAAAACAAAAAATATCAAACTTATCCTTTTTAAACAGTTTCCCATCACAAATTTTTTGCCAAAAAAAACAATTTGTCCATCTTATTTGGCTTGAGAGTAGCCCTTTTCGTTCTGAGGGAGCACTTTTTGCTGGAATGCACAGATACTTCTGAGCCAGTTGGCTAACTCGTGGAATGTTTCCCTCATGGACTTTCCACCATTCCAGAGGATCCATCTCACTGTCTGCATGTGGGGTGGAAAGATAGGCTTTAATTTCCCCCTCTATTGCCCCTCTTAGAGATGGGATGGAAGCTGTTGTGCCAGCAGCACATACAACACCTGAGATTTTGAAAAGGCTGGCTAATGTTTTCTTCTTTGCTTTCTTTGGAGGTGGTTCGACTTCTGCCTCAGGAGCACTCTGAAGTGGAGGGGGGCAGTGGATGCTGTGCTGTACTCAAAAAGGACTCCAGCTCAGACACAGTTCTGGCTTGTACTTCCTTTGTCTTGTCACTGTCAATGTACTGGCTTTTGAACCTTGGATCCAAAAGCGAAGCCACGTCGAGCAAATTGTTTAAAAAAAGTCAAGTCAGTCATAGTCAAAAGGATGTGACATGAGCTGGCCACAATCGTACCAGATATACCATAGGGAATGACACAATACAGGATCACAATCGAATGGGTAGCTCGCCATCAAATGACAACCTGTTCTCATCCCAACGCGTCAAATACCGCCTATTTGTCACGCCCCTGAATGCTACATATGGACGCCGAAGGTAACCTTCCTGTTTATTGACGCTCTGGGTTCTCCATTCACTCTCATGCAAACCCCAGCTCGGCTGGCCGGGACGCTGAGAGCAGAGTCTCCAGCCAAAGCCCCTAAACGTCAAATATAAACGCGGAGGGTAAAAATCAGTGTCCAGATTTGACGGATTTGGTTCTGCATTGACTTCTGCATTGTTCTGCACTGACTTGAGTCTGGCTAAACATCTACGTAAATAATGTGAATTTATACTAAAACAACAATGATAACAGTGGATAAATTGGATTTCAACACAGTTTACATCTACTTAGGACCCGCCCCCCTCGCGTGTGCGGCGTGTTACCATGGAAACGAAAGGACGGCGTTGCTTCAGGTAGTCTAGTCAGAGTTTCCCCAATAAATGTATACAGACTTTAAATTATTGTAAAGTAAACGTCAATTAAAATGCATTTAATTTTCGAACTGTAATAGAATTTCTAAACATTATTTTTATTTGATTTTTTATCATCTAAAGTCTATGCCATGAGACCTACAAAAGTCACCGAATTAATAGCCGCTACTGAAAGTGAATGCACGCAAATACCAAGAGAATTGTGTGCAATCCGCATTGTCAGCAGTGACTGGATTAAATTATTGATTATGATAATTGTTATTATTATTATTTGGTCGCTCTCTGTCTGACAGAGAGAGAGACAGAGAGAGAGAGAAATATGTCATGTTCATACGTATTTCTTTGAATATTGACTTGGTATATGAGAATCTCTGAGCTCTGATGAGAAGATTGAAACTCAACTCAAGTCAACTTTCATTTGTTTTAAGTGCCATATCATAACAGCTGTTATCTCAGAGCACTTTACAAGGAGAGCAACACTGTGTACATAGTGAGAAACCCCCTGTCCTTAGACCCTCGCAAAGGCTGAGGAACAACTCCCAAGAAAAACCCTGACAGGGAAAAAAAGGGGAGAAACCTCAGGGTGAGAGACAGAGGAGGAGATCCTCCCCCAGGACGGACAGGCGGGCACAAGCAAAACATTATTGATGGTTAACAGTTCAGGATATAAATAAATCAATGAATTGAATTGAATCAGTCCATAGTAGCAGGCAGGAGGAACCGCAGTGAGATGAGCCGGGTAGAGGTGGTCCTGGATCCAGCTCAGCGTTGATGGAACCCGGGAGGGAAAAATAAAAATAATAAAAATAAAATGAAAAATAAAATGAAAAATAAAAATAAGAATAAAAAGAAAATTAAAAATTAAGAATTAATAAAGAAAATATTAATACAATTAAAATAAGAATAAAAAATAAAAATAAATAAACATTGAAAGATAAAAGGGAGAGGGGGAGGAGAGGGAGGAAGAGGAGGAGATGGAAAACAGACGGGGAGAGGCCAGGAGGAGAGAGAGAAGCTAGAGGGAGTGTGAACCTGATTCACACCCACAGAGAAGGCAGAGAAGATAGAGCTCAATGTGCCGGGGACCCCCAGCAGACTCAACCTATAGCAGCTTATCTTGGATTTATCTGTAGGCTCTGTCAAAAAGGAGGGTTTTTAACCTACTCTTAAAGGTAGAGAGGGTGTCTGCCTCCCGGACTGAAACTGGTAGATGGTTCCACAACAGAGGGCCTTGGTCGCTGAAGGCTCTGGCTCCCCATCTAGACTTAGAGATTCGTGGAACCACAAGTAGGCCTGTATTCAGAGAACAAAGTGTCCTAGTGGGGCAATAGGGTTTTATCAGGTCTGAGATATAAGAGGGTGCCAGACCATGAAGACCTTTATAGACAAGGAGGAGGATTTGGATCCTGAAAGGTACAGGAAGCCAGTGCAATGAGGCCAGAACAGGAGAGATGTGATCTCTCTTTCTAGTTTTAGTCAGGACACGAGCTGCCGCGTTCTGAATGAGCTGCAGAGTTCTCAGCGACCTATTGGAGCATCCAGCCAGTAGAGAGTTGCAGTAGTCCAGCCTGGAAGTAACAAAGGCATGGACCAGCTGTTCTGCTGCATGGGGAGGGAGGAGGTGTCTTATTTTTGAAATATTGCGGAGGTGGAAGTAGGCAGTCCGTGAGATCGATTTTATGTGGGAGCTAAAAGACAGGTCTTGATCAAAACTAACACCTAGGTTCTTTACAGTGGCGGCAGAAGGAATCACAAAACTACCTTGTAATGCTATGGCATCAGATATAGAGTCACGTAGGTGTTTAGGACCTATGAGCAGCAACTCTGCTTTTTCAGAGTTCAGAAGGAGGAAATTATTAGTCATCCAGGCCTTAATGTCATCAAGGCAGGACTGAAGCTGCTGTAGACGGTTGAGCTCGCCCGGCTTGATAGATAGATATAATTGAGTGTCGTCAGCATAACAGTGGAAATCTATAGAGTGACTCCTGATGATATCACCGAGAGGGAGCACATATACAGAGAAAAGAACTGGACCAAGCACAGATCCTTGTGGAACCCCGTGGCTGACTTTAGAACGTGGAGATTGGTTATCGCTGACACAAACAAACTGATATCTATCTGAAAGATAGGACCGGAACCAGTCTAAAGCTGTGCCTCTGATTCCAAAAATGACAAAAGAGATTGATGAGAGATTGATGAGAAGAAGAAATTGTGATCAGGAACCTTGGAAGCTTATTATAGATGTTGGGGCCTGCTTGAACGGTGTTGCTTCTGACCTCCCCATAAACATTCTAAAATGTCATCCTCATTGCTCAAAAAATCTATTGAGGGCTCGTTCTTGCCATAAGTGTTATGGGCAGTCACCTGGGGCGCCATCTGCTGGGGGGGTGCTGTCATGTCACCCTTGGCCTGTCATTCAATTGTGTATGGCCCTCTCAGACACTTTCTGAGGTAGTAGGAGCCTGAAACTCAACATTTCAGCCATTTAGCTCAAAGTGTTGAGGAGTGGCCGATTGAAAAATGAGAGGGTCTAAAAGTTATAGCCAACTAGACCATAAAATTCTGGAGGCCAATCTGGAGGAGATCTCTTTCTAAAGGTGCTGTGAATATGACATTTCAGTATGTTGTAGGGGGGCCCTGGACAAAATGATATGTGTTGGTTTGGTCCTGATTGGAGCCATACTTTTCAAAGGGCGGGGCTTTGAACGTTCGCCATTTCCCACCTTTGAGGGCTCGCCACGGTCTCAAAAATAGACCAAATGGCCTGAAACTCAGTCTGCAGACCCCATAGCGGACCTGGAACAGACCCTCCGAGCCCCACCTCCATAGACCCTTGGGGGCCCTTGGGGACGCAAAGTTGCTCTAGGAAGGTGCTATTAACTTGGAGGCAGCAGATCCTAATACAAGACCTTCTGACAAGTAACATAGTCAAAAACCAGGAGGAAATTCCAAGAGGAAGGTATTTTTCTCTCCCCTTCTCCCTTTTGACTCAGGCACATTAGGACTACAAACAAAATGGCGGAGTACATGAGTGTGTATTGCAATGTAGTTCATTTTTGGTTAAGGCTTCAGGGGGTTCAGAAAACCTCTTTCTAAGAAATATATATAACCACAACATATATATTTATTTAATGTGACACGGTACATTATGAATCATAATCATTTACATTTATTAAAACTAGTGTAAGAGTAGACACTGCATAGCCAGCTTGTCATGCACGGCGCGGCTATGACGTCATGAAAAAGTGCGGCGTGGTGGCTGCTGGGAGTTGGAGTTGTGTCAGATTGAAAAGCTGGTAAACCATAATAAACAGTTGTGGGGATCAATGTTCCCTCTAATTGTTTATGTATCTGGGCATACACACAAGCTCCCTGAACACACCAAGGACCACTGTGAGCAACATCAGATGTGCACGCTGTGGCCACACACTAGTATCACACTTCAAAACCTGACGTGTAGTATGTTATATGTGAGTCCCGCTCTGGTCATGGGGAGAGTCCTGCTTTGGCTAAGGGAAGAGTCCTACTTTGGCCATGTGAAGAGTCCTGCTCTGGTCATGGGAAGAGGCCTGGTTTAGGGTCCTGTTCTGGAATAAATTATACATATACACCTTTCAGACTTAACATTTTGTTTACATTAAAACATTCACATTTTGAACAACGTGTTGTTGCTTGTGATACAGTGTAAATTCCTCTAACACTTTGTCTGTAAAATGTGAAATGACTGTTTTTTTAATCAGCATTTCTATGAGCCATAAAATATCTAGTAGTAACAGCATTTAATGATTAACATCCATACATAAAAAAAACTTAATGTCAATAGAATATGCACAAATCTGATTTTACCTCATTTTTCACGCCTGTCCTTCTCACTTGTCCAATGTTTGTAGACTTTGTCCAGGTTGATGGCTTCGTCTGCTTCTTGCTTTGACTTTATGCGCATAAGCTGGTCCAGATGTACCACTTCAAGACAGTTTCTGCATGCTGTTTTGATATGATTCATTAAACCAAATCCTCTTTCACAATCTGCACTGGAAGCTTGAAATGTAGCACAAATATCCACAAGCTGTGAGATCTCCTTTAGCTCCTCACATCGAAGTGTTGCAGCAACCATATCCGAGATTGTGCTGATTGACCCCTGTTTAAGTTTTTGCTTCATTATGTACTTGAATTGGGCATATTGATTGTTGATGGCCTCCATAGACTGTGGGTGGTAGAGAATCGCCTCATTCTTCTTTGCCAGTGTGGCAATGTCTGCTAGTCCACAGTCAAAACTGATATCTGAGTTCAGTGCTTCAATGTCAAATGCAGACCACTCCTTTAATTCATCCTCTGGAAATCGAGCATTCAAGTGATCACAGAGCTTGCTAATGAAAAGAGTAATCTCACCAGTATTTCTGCAATCAGCTGATGAGGTCCCCATTGCCTCTTTGACACGGTCACTCCACTGTACATCCTTCTCTTTTAAGTATTGGGAACGCAACTTCTCAATATTGGCTCTAGCAAAGCAGTGTCCTTCCATCACAGTCAGGTTGCGTCTTTGTAAAGTGAGGCAGAGTTGTGCTAACTCACTCAAAACATCTCAGCAGTGATAGTAACCTTGAACTTTGAATCACTCAGCTTTTTGTAGCAGTACTTTGCCATTGGATCTCTGTTTTCGGTGAATTCTTTTTTGCAGAATTCTTGAAGCACAGTGTAGTTCCTCAGAACAGCATTGACAGCTTGGTGCCGCGACAGCCATCGCACCTCATTCAGGGGCTTGAATGATAGTGTATCTTGATCAAGAATCTTTGCTAGGTCCTCCATTTTGCCCCTCTTCACAGTGGACCGAGAGAAAGTGGAATACACAGTTCTAAGAAGAGTTTCCACATCTCGCATCGAAGGTACATTTTTCCAAGCCTCATCAATGCCCAAATCCTCTCTATGAGCCACACAATGTTGTTCAGTTAGGTACGGTATTTGGTGCTTTAACAAAGTTGCAACTCCGTTGTGTTTTCCTAACATTACTGAGGCACCATCGGAGGTCAGCATCACCATTCTCTGCATCTCCAGGTCATGTTTGGAGTAAAACTGAGCTATTGCCTGTACAATATCCTGAGCAGTGCATGCTGTCAGCTGGATGATGCCACCAAACACAGTTTTATAGTTAACATCATTCTCCTCCCTGTATTTAATATACAGGACAAGCAT
Organism: Karalla daura; assembly: GCA_029224185.1. NCBI lineage: Eukaryota > Metazoa > Chordata > Actinopteri > Chaetodontiformes > Leiognathidae > Karalla > Karalla daura. The sequence goes on from CM055194.1 coordinate 2,975,848, forward strand.
TTTCTGTACTGATATGTCTGTGCTCTCATCTACTATCAGAGTATGCCAGGGTGCATTTTTAACACTGCTCATAGTCTCATTCTGCACTCTCTCATTGATTGAGTTCACAAATTCAAATGCATAGTTTTTGCTTCGCCAGCTTTCTGGTATACTCACATACTTTGCCATGTGATCGTGGATTTGTTGAACTGACAGCATTGATGAATTCATTTTGATTGCAAGTAAAATACTGTCAATGAGAACTTTAACTTGCTCTGGGTCTGATTTTGTTTTGTATGACAGCTCGTTCCTTTTTTGTCGGTCTTGGGCGCTCTCATGCAATAATGTACCGATCCCCAGTCCCGCCTTGAGTCTTCGTACAATTCCAACGGCTTTCAAATGACTTTTGTGCTGAATGTGACGCTTGAGGTATTCCAACTTCCATTCAGCCCACATTTTTCTGTCCGAAAACTCACTTACTATTTTAGCTTCGCTGCATGTTTTGCAGAGTAGGCCTTTCTCACTTGAAAAAGAGAAAATCTCACCCAGTTTCACCGCTTGTTCTTCTATTTGCACATACTCCGACAGCCATTTCATCTTAAAAGAAGCACATTTCTTTTTCGCTTTGGCTTTTTGAGTTGACGTGTCGCTGCCCATTCGTTTCGCCATGATAAGGGGTTAGCATTTGCAGTTGCGTTACTGTTGTTAGCTTCTTGCTAAACTGCACACGACACGTACAGGCAGGGCGCTGGGGCACTGCCAATGCCATGATTGGCTGCGTAGCGCACGTGAACCTCTCTCATCGTATCATTGGCTGGACACCTGTCACTCACTGAGTTGTGTTGGAAAGTGGTACAGAAGGCAATATTATTGGTCTAATTAATTTAGTTGTTTAATACGTCTGTTGATTTTTATTTTGTGCGCTGCATAGATTTTCTTGTGCGCTGAGAACGTGAAAGCAGTGCACAACTGCAAGGTAACATTGGTGGGAATACCTCTCCAGTAGTAGTCATAAGAGCAGTTCAAGAAACCCTGCACCTCGGACACTTCATTAGTTTAGTTTCGATTCCTGCCTCAGTCTGCAAATAGTAAACACTCACTTTGTGTCGCAGACGGAAGAGGGTGCATTCAAAGTCAAAATTGCTTCAGCAACGTTTGAAAACCACTTCCTGTGCTTTTTTGTTTTATTTGTAAGAACTAACAAACAAAAGATCATATCCACTCACTTAACTTAAGCTATGTAGACTGCATACACTTCTATCATACTGAAAAGCATTTCATACCATTCAGTTAAGTAATCACTATCAAGTAATTAGATTGAATACTATGAAATATACAAAATCATGAAACAAACTATGAAATAAACAAAATCATGTACTAAAACTGCAGTAACTCATTTCAACAGTAGGGCGAAAAAGTGCATTGCCATGGGGACGCAGGATGCGGGGCACATGAGGAGACAAACTGCACCGGAGGAATACGAGAAAAACACGTGACACGTGAGGCTATTGATCTGGGCAGATAAGCGAATAGCACGGCTAAGCACCACAGCACATCTTGATGCTTAGGTACACACACAGGCCAAAAAGCCAAAAAAGCCAAACCATGTGGTCGTACTGTACTTTCTTGTCTGTCTTTCAGAATGAATTTGGAACAACGGCACTTCCGTTGCCATGACGCCAGTGCATATGTCATTGTATGCAAAAAATAAAAGGGTCTGTTAACTTACTGACTCTATTTATCTTGGAACGATGGCAATGATTTGCATGAGCATAGCAGACCTGTTATCATTTTAAGCAGGGTTCCCACAAGTCCTGGAAAATCTGGGAAATTATTGACTAATTGGGTGAGGGTTAGAATGAGAAAGGGGCCGTTGCTGATCCCGGACCCGTTCTCTACCGGGGTCGTTCCTGTGCTGCAAACTTGCTTGTGCTCTCTCTCTCTCTGCGCTCCAAGCAACTTTTTTTTCTCCCACTCAAAATCGTCTTAACTGGGGGTGGCCCAATCCAGTACGTCTGGTCACCCTGCTATAAGCAAATGGAAACGGGTCATGCATGTCTCGTGTCATTTTCTCCTCTGGACAACATACGGCACTGGCACTTCTGTACCCCCCCACTTCTGTACCTCCCCCTTTCAGCCGCCCCATCGGGCAAGGTCCGACAGCACAGGCTAAAAATGTCCTGCAAATTAATTTCAGGTTAGCAGTGGGAACCTTATTAAAGTTTATGTTAATATTCTTGTTGTCTGAATAGTTTACTTGGTTTTGTGCTACTTGTGCATAGTAATGTGTGTGTGTGTGCGTGTGTATGTGTGTGTGTGTGTGTGTGTGTGCATGTGTATTTGAAGTTGAGCTTTGTCAGAAAAAGTGGAAGGGGATGAGGGACACCTACCTCAGGAGAAAGGAGAGGAGCGGGTCAGCAGGAGGACAGCATAAAAAGTGGCGGTTCTTTGCAGTCCAGTCTTTCCTTGGTCCTTTCACCACACCCAGGAAAACTAGTGGTAACATGGGTGTGGAGGAGGACGACTGGACTGCAGAGAACCCCAATAAAGAAGATGATGAGGCAGCAGCAGGGTATAGACTGGCTGGTTTCTAACTGATAGTTACATTAAAGAATGCATTTGATGGTGTAATATAAGGTAGGTCAGCATGATGAAAAATGATACAGGCACAATAACTGGTACACATACATTGTATACATACATTGTAGTTATATTACAGGAACATCACTCTATGCTTTTATTTGGGTGGCTCTTAAAAGAGCCGTTTTGATGCAGGAAATATTTCCTGCACTTCCTGAAGTTGCAGCAGCCACAGTCTTTATACTATGTGATGGACAGTCTATTGTCTATGATGTATCCATGTATCCAAATGCATCAGGGTTCCCACTTATAACCAGAAATTATTTTCCAGGACTTTTCTAGGACATTTTCAGCCTGTTGTGGTGTTGTATGTTGCCCAGAAGATAAGGTGACAGCAGACATGCATGTGCATATCTTTTAACCAGTTTGCATTCACTCACAGGGCAGGGGGAGGACAAATAAATTTCCAGGACAACTTAAACAATTTCCAAGACATTTGATCTGTTTTTCTCATTTTCTATGTTTTACATGACTGGAAAATTGGTTTTCCAGGTTTTCTGCGTCATGTGGGAACCCTGCGCATGCACCTATGCAATCAGCTACTTTAGTAATTAATTACATCTGGGTCTGAATGAGACAGCAGCTTACTGTGGTTTGCCTAAATGTGTTTTTTAAGAAATTTTTGGACACCTTACAATAGATTCTTAAAGCCGTCCCCACTGATTTTGGCCACCATTTTCAAAATCAGCTGTCACAATACAGCTGTGCAGTTTCTTCACTGGCTAAAAGAGTATTATGAAGTTTGAATTGGAGGGAGGGGAAAAGAAGCGGTTCACAATCAGTTAAGCAGTGCAAGTCCCTGGTCCGTTAGCTATACATGTATTACAAAAACTGCCTTTGAGGCATGACAACTGAGGTCACCACATTCTTTGATGTACTTACTTTGGATTTCAACCAAATGTGCTCCATAAAAAATGAGTACCAGGTGTGTTGCTGCAGTCCATTTAGCTTAACTGATTTGCAACAGTACTTTTTTAAGGTGAGCAAATTCACCATGGCTTGTCAGCAAATGTTTTACAGAGATGAATGTAGAATAAGTTTGGGGGAGAGGTAAAAGCAAATGACCACACTATAAAAGCAGACACTCACAGACAGGCACATAGACACCATGCTCCAGGCGTTTCCCCATTCCATTTACAGTTACAGGCTTGGAAATAAAACCCTAAATATTATTTTAAGAAACAATAAAATTGGCTCCTTGCTTTCCACTTAAGCTGTTAACCGGGTGACTCCAATGGCAGTACGGGGGGAGCCGTTCTTCACTCTAATCCGCATGTAGCTGCAGCAAGGATTTCCAATACTCCATAAATTCAAGGCTTATCTCTAGACAGTGACTAGTAAATGGTAAGCAATGCTATCAATCATGGAGTTCCCCACTGTGTGATTCATAGTAATGCGTTTCCATTTAAAACTCCCCCGGGGTGGAAGAGAGAGGCGAGGAGAGGAGAGAATAGCAAGTCTCTAGGCATCAAATTCACCACAACAATCAATACGTGCAGCTCAAACAGCTCATGCTTCAACTTTCCCAGGGTAAATAAATGTATTAAGGTAAGGAAAAATACATTAAAGGGAAATGTGTTTAGGTGAAAGGAGAATAATTAAGAATGTGGCATCAAGGCAAAAACTGGGAGCACAGGAAACATAGCCGCCTGTGAGACAGGACTGAGTGGGGCTGCTTTGTAATGCAGTGCAGTTGATGCTACATTAATTGCAAATCAGTGGTCTAACATGGGCGTGGAGACAGAGATAAAATGAACGTGGATAATGGATTAAGGTGACCAGCTAGATGGAGACACTGAGCATGCTACGCTGCATTATCAACAGAGGTCAGTGTTTGGTAACATCTCATCAGAGCTTTGATTCATGTTTTTGTTATTGTGATTCAGGTCTAGGCAGGCTAAGCTACCAGGACCCTACTGTTTTCCTGAATGTCCTTCTTTCTTGTTCTTCTTCTGTGGAAATCCTACTTTTCATGTGTGAAAAAGCAACAAATTTTGCATAAATGTCCAGTGCCATGCCAGATTGCCTTTGGCATGGCACTGCTAAGTGAAATTCTGAAGCTATCTGTGTTTTCTCCACTTGCCAATTAGCTCAGTAAGTTAGAGGATAGTTCTTGGTATTGAAGCACTGGTGCCAGAATCAGGAGGGCCAAAGGGCCAATGCCCCCGCCCCACCACTTTACAACCCCAGTGTGGGACCCCCCAGCAACTATCTGTGGTATTTGCCCTACTATTATTCTCTGGGGGCCATAAGGACCAATTAAGTTTCAGTTTCAGTTACAATCAAGTCCAACAAATCAACCATATGTGCTATGGCTTTAATTTTCATTTTGCCTGAAATTGCAGCAGCAATTTCATTTTAGTTAAGTTCTCAGCTTCTAAATTAAAAAAAAAAATTCAATTTGATTTCTGTGCATCACAAAAAAGCAGTAAAGTAAAAGCTCACAGAGGTACCAGAACAAGCAAGTTTAACATATGATTCATAGCTTACACAGACACAGCAGTCAGTTCTGGCCAATCATGGTAATTACTGAAAGAATAAAGGGCAGGTGACAGGAGACAAATGGTGTTATCAACTAGTACAGAAACACATTGCACAATGTGTCGAGCAATGGCAAAAACATGTTAACTCACACATTTGGAATATTCAAATGTGGCACACAAAACACAACTTCTGGGAAAGTTTCTATGAGTGTACATGTTTGCCTGTGTGCGCGCATGTGTGTTTGTCTGTGTGTCACCAATGAACATAAGGATATAAAAGATAATGCCTCCATCAGGAGAATTGAAACTGTTGGTGGAATTATTAGAGATTAGAGCTGTTCACCACATTTGTTAAGCCTCTGTGATCAATAAATTCCCTGAGGCCACTGAGATCCATGTCCTGGCTGACTTCTCTTTCTACAGCACTGCGACTTCACAGCAAGAAGGTTGTGTATGTGCCTCCTGCTAGTAGGGATGCAACAATACAACTATCTACATATGTCATAAACCTGTCCATTCAGAGCATTAATGTGCAGATAAATTGACTATTGTCTCAAAATGTCAAATACTTCATCACACTGCAAAGACTCAAACTCACATTAAGATTTTTTCTAGTCGTAATGTCTCATTTCCAGTCAATACAAATATCATTACTGTACACTTACAGGATACCTCACCTTAAAGGTAACTATTTTATACCTATTTCACTTGAAATACTCAGAGAATATTAGTTAGAATATTAGTTAGTACTCAGACTTAGGGCCTGATTTACTAAAGCTTTGCGTGTATTAAAACGTGTGCAAACTCGTTGTCACCCGCAAAAAAATGTGCTTGTGCATGCAAAATCCTGTGAGGAGAATATGCAGTTTGGAAATATTAGCACACACAAAACAATTTATGAAACCCAGAAACGATTGCAGTGACTATTTTTGTGGCTAAATTTAATACATCTGAAAGGAAGGTGCAAATCCTACCAGTATTACACACAATGGCTGCTGTCACCGTGGCCAAGAGGAAACATCGGAACACAACCCGTTCTCATCCCAACGCGTCAAATACCGACTATTTGTCACGCCCCTAAGCGTTGCATATGGACGCCGAGGGTACCCTTCCGCGTCTGTTTATTGACGCTCCGGGTTTTCCATTCACTCCCATGCAAACCCCAGCTCGGCAGGACGGGACGCTGAGAGCAGAGGCTCCAGCCAAAGCCCCTAAACGTCAAATAGAAACGCGGAGGGTAAAAATCCGCGTCCGGATTTGACGCTGCGAGTTCTGCATTGACTCTCATGCAGACCCCGGCTCGGCAGGACGGGACGCTGAGAGCAGAGGCTCCAGCCAAAGCCCCTAAACGTCAAATAGAACCGCGGAGGGTAGAAATCCGCGTCCGGATTTGACGCTGCGAGTTCTGCATTGACTCTCATGCAGACCCCGGCTCGGCAGGACGGGACGCTGAGAGCAGAGGCTCCAGCCAAAGCCCCTAAACGTCAAATAGAACCGCGGAGTGTAGAAATCCGCGTCCGGATTTGACGCTGCGAGTTCTGCATTGACTCTCATGCAGACCCCGGCTCGGCAGGACGGGACGCTGAGAGCAGAGGCTCCAGCCGTCCATTCACTCCCATAATAACCCGGTCACGCGAAGCATGATGCCGCTTACTACTGTCTCATTGAAGAACCGAGTATCCTCTGCCCGGAAGTGTTTTTCTCACTATTTTCTCACTATTTGTACACTTTGTCCCGAGAATATATCCACTGACACGTTAAACAAGGCCAAAATGTGAGATACCTGGCTAAATAACTACGTAAATAATGTGAATTTATACTAAAACAACAATGATAACAGTGGATAAATTGGATTTCAACAGACTGTTTACATTTACTTAGGACCCGCCCCCCTCGCGTGTGCGGCGTGTTACCATGGAAACGAAAGGGTTGTTTCGCTTCGCATTTGTGCCGACATAATTCGCTTCCTTATAGTCTCCTTTTATTCCTTCAGTGAGTGGATATGATCTTTTGTTTGTTAGTTCTTACAAATAAACAAAAAAGCACAGGAAGTGGTTTTCAAACGTTGCTGAAGCAATTTTGACTTTGAATGCACCCTCTTCAGTCTGCGACACAAAGTGAGTGTTTACTATTTGCAGACTGAGGCAGGAATCGAAACTAAACTAATGAAGCGTCCGAGGTGTAGGGTTTCTTGAACTGCTCTTATGACTGCCAAAAACTCAGGAACCGAGACTATTGGAGAGGTAACCCCACAACTGTTTATTATGGTTTACTACGTTTTCACTCTGACACAACTCCAACTCCCAACAGCCACCACGCCGCACTTTTTCATGACGTCATAGCCGCGCCGTACATGACAAGCTGGCTATGCAGTGTCTACTAGTTCTACACTAGTTCTAATAAATGTAAATGTTTATGATTCATAATGTACTGTGTCACATTAAATAAATATATATGTTGTAGTTATATATATTTCTTAGAAAGAGGTTTTCTGAACCCCCTGAAGCCTTAACCAAAAATGAACTACATTGCAATACACACTCATGTGCTCCGCCATTTTGTTTGTAGTCCTAATGTGTCTGAGTCAAAAGGGAGGAGGGGAGAGAAAAATACCTTCCCCTTGGAATTTCCTCCTGGTTTTTGTTTATGTTACTTGTCAGAAGGTCTTGTATTAGGATCTGCTGCCTCCAAGTTAATAGCACCTTCCTAGAGCAACTTTGCGTCTCCAAGGGCCCCCAAGGGTCTATGGAGGCAGGGCTCGGAGGGTCTGTTCCAGGTCCGCTATGGGGTCTGCAGACTGAGTTTCAGGCCATTTGGTGTATTTTTGAGACCGTGGCAAGTCCTCAAAGGTGGGAAATGGCGAACGTTCAAAGCCCCGCCCTTTGAAAAGTATGGCTCCAATCAGGACCAAACCAACACATATCATCTTGTCCAGGGGCCCCCTACAACATACTAAAATGTCAGATTCACAGCACCTTTAGAAAGAGATCTCCTCCAGATTGGCCTTCAGAATCTGATGGTCTAGTTTGCTATAGCTTTTCGACCCTCTCATTGTTCAATCAGGGACTCCACCTCAACACTTTGAGCTAAATGGCTGACATTTTACTATGTTCAATAGTAGGTCAAGAGCATCCATCGTGCTGAGTTTCAGGCTCCTACTACCTCAGAAAGTGTCTGAGAGGGTCATACACAATTGAAGGACATGCCAAGGGTGATATGACAGCACCCCTCCAGCAGATGGCGCTCCATGTGACTGCCCATAACACTTATGGCAAGAACCAGCCCTCCATAGATTTTTTGAGCAATGAGGATGACATTTTAGAATGTTTATGGGGAGGTCAGAAGCAACACCGTTCAAGCAGGCCCCAAAATCTATAATAAGCTTCCAAGGTTCCTGACCACAATTTCTTCTTCTCATCAATCTTTCAATCTTCTCATCAGAGCTCAGAGATTCTCATATACCAAGTCAATATTCAAAGAAATATGTATAAACATGACATATTTCTGTCTCTCTCTGTCTGTCTCTCTCTGTGAGACGGAGAGCGACCAAATAATAATAATAATAATAATCATAATCAATTATTTAATCCAGTCACTGCTAACAATGTCAAAATAACAAAATCAAATAAAAATAATGTTTAGAAATTCCATTACAGTTTGAAAATTAAATGCATTTTAATTGACGTTTACTTTACAATAATTTAAAGTCTGTATACATTTTTTTGGGGAAACCCTGACTAGACTACCTGCAGCAACGCCGTCCTTTCGTTTCCATGGTAACACGCCGCACACGTGAGGGGGGCGGGTCCTAAGTAAATGTAAACAGTCTGTTGAAATCCAATTTATCCACTGTTATCATTGTTGTTTTAGTATAAATTCACATTATTTACGTAGTTATTTAGCCAGGTATCTCACATTTTGGCCTTGTTTAACGTGTCAGTGGATATATTCTCGGGACAAAGTGTACAAATAGTGAGAAAATAGTGAGAAAAACACTTCCGGGCAGAGGATACTCGGTTCTTCAATGAGACAGTAGTAAGCGGCATCATGCTTCGCGTGACCGGGTTATTATGGGAGTGAATGGACGGCTGGAGCCTCTGCTCTCAGCGTCCCGGACTGCCGAGCCGGGGTCTGCATGAGAGTCAATGCAGAACTCGCAGCGTCAAATCCGGACGCGGATTTCTACCCTCCGCGGTTCTATTTGACGTTTAGGGGCTTTGGCTGGAGCCTCTGCTCTCAGCGTCCCGGACAGCCGAGCCGGGGTCTGCATGAGAGTCAATGCAGAACTCGCAGCGTCAAATCCGGACGCGGATTTCTACCCTCCGCGGTTCTATTTGACGTTTAGGGGCTTTGGCTGGAGCCTCTGCTCTCAGCGTCCCGGACAGCCGAGCCGGGGTCTGCATGAGAGTCAATGCAGAACTCGCAGTGTCAAATCCGGACGCGGATTTCTACCCTCCGCGGTTCTATTTGACGTTTAGGGGCTTTGGCTGGAGCCTCTGCTCTCAGCGTCCCGTCCTGCCGAGCCGGGGTCTGCATGAGAGTCAATGCAGAACTCGCAGCGTCAAATCCGGACGCGGATTTCTACCCTCCGCGGTTCTATTTGACGTTTTTTTGGGGCTTTGGCTGGAGCCTCTGCTCTCAGCGTCCCGTCCTGCCGAGCCGGGGTCTGCATGAGAGTCAATGCAGAACTCGCAGCGTCAAATCCGGACGCGGATTTCTACCCTCCGCGGTTCTATTTGACGTTTAGGGGCTTTGGCTGGAGCCTCTGCTCTCAGCGTCCCGTCCTGCCGAGCCGGGGTCTGCATGAGAGTCAATGCAGAACTTGCAGTGTCAAATCCGGACGCGGATTTCTACCCTCCGCGGTTCTATTTGACGTTTAGGGGCTTTGGCTGGAGCCTCTGCTCTCAGCGTCCCGTCCTGCCGAGCCGGGGTCTGCATGAGAGTCAATGCAGAACTCGCAGCGTCAAATCCGGACGCGGATTTCTACCCTCCGCGTTTCTATTTGACGTTTAGGGGCTTTGGCTGGAGCCTCTGCTCTCAGCGTCCCGTCCTGCCGAGCTGGGGTTTGCATGAGAGTGAATGGAAAACCCGGAGCGTCAATAAACAGACGCGGAAGGGTACCCTCGGCGTCCATATGCAACGCTTAGGGGCGTGACAAATAGTCGGTATTTGACGCGTTGGGATGAGAACGGGTTGCGGAACAATGAACACAGATGCAGAAAACAAATTTTGATTCTGAGTTATTTAGTGTGAGCTGTCTATTGTGCATTTTATTTTCATTCGAAAAAAGAGAAAGGATACAGGGAAATTAGATGTTAGGTATGGCAAACGTGATTAAACATATTTTTCAGAATAAACAGAAGAAAATCTGAAATCCAAGCAAAAAATTAACAACCGCTGTCAATATGACATCAATCTGCGGTCCTCCTATCCTCCATCTCCCTCTCTCCTGCCTCCTCCTCTGCCTGATCCTCTCCTCCCTGCTAATAGAACAACCAGCCACTGTATGCACCGCAGCTTCCACTCCTCTAGTCAGTGACTGTATGGCCATCGCTGGTCCAGACACGGCGCTGACCAGCTGCCCGGTGTGCGCAGCAATGTCACAAGTGTCCCACCAGAGCGCACGAGCCAAACTGGCCGCTGCTCGCACCTCTAGTGCAATCGCTGGTGGCCTGTAATCGAGAGCAGCAAACTGTTTACTTTGAAAGATGTGTTTGTTTGCCTCAGCCACAAGGACTTCCAACTCCAGGGAATCATTTATTCTTGCGCATTTCTCTGCACTCGCTATGATGGAAAGACTGACAGCGTGCAAACTCCTCATTAGCATACTGCTGTTTGCACCTGTTGTCACTGCGGCAATTTTCCTTAGTAAATCACCCACAAAACGCACGCCAACCAAGCACGCAAAATCTTACCAGGAGCACGCAATTTAACGCCCCTTATCTGGGAACTTTGTAAATCAGGCCCTTAGAGTTTTTTAAACCTGTTTTTTTAAATGGACCCCTGCTTCTGAGTTTAGTTGCCAGATTATTTTGGAGCTTAGTTCATGACCATCCAGCATTTTTTCCTGCCTTACTCATCTGGCTTTGACCCAGCCTGTTCATTGACTTCTGATCGTGACTCCTGCCCTCCTCAGCAACAAGGTTTCGGATCTCGTTCCAGTCTTCGTGTCCCCTTTGAACTGCCTTTTTTCTCTGATTCATCTGTGCCTATTCCTCGCTAATCTGACACTTGTCTCACAACTCTCCTTGTTTTCCTGTCCTCCCAATTAGACCCGCTTTCTGTCCCGGACCACGTTGTGTGACCAAGGAGGTCATTGTGGACTTCAGATGATCCAAGAAAAAGGAACACACCCCTCTCCTCATTCATTGGGAGCAGGTAGAGCGGGTGCACTGCAAAGCAGTAGACAGCAGTAAATAGTGACATAAATGGATGGACATCAAGTTCCTCGGCATCCACATTACATCTGACCTCACTTGGTTCATGCAAAGATCTCACCTGGTGAAGAAGGCCCAATAAAGACTTTTCTTCCTCAGAAAAACACTTGACTCTCCTCTCAGCTCTTGATAAACTACAGAGCCACAATAGAAAGTATCCTCAGTCTAAGTCCAACAGTGTGGTATGGGAGCTGCACAGAACAGGAAGGACTTAGCCTGGATGGTGAAAACTGCAGGCAATTGTGGAGAGTCCTCTCCCTTACCTGGGCTCAATATCAACAGCCAGGTCCAAAGGAAGGCTGGTCCAGTGACGTGCGGTCAGGAGAGGCAGGGGAAGCAGAGCCTCACCTGTCATCATGGAAAAAATAAAATATATAATAAACACATAAATGAAATGGTTATATTTATAAAATGGTTTTAATTATAAACAAATTTTCCATTTAACTTGATCAATTTGACTGTTTATTTCATGAAAAATCGCTGAATTTTCACATTACCGTTAAAGCGCTGGGAAGAGACGCAGGTTGAAGCAGCAGCAAACTGAGCCTCAAATCGAATTGCACAATCCCTTGCAAACTGTGCTCTGCCATGCAATCGCAGCGTGTCACTGTCTTTTTCTGTATGTTGCCAGTCAAATGTTTCAAACACTTTCAATAGCCCTCCTGACTTTCCATAGTTTGGCTGATGTTTGTTATATTTGTGTGTAGCTGAATTCGTGTGCTCAGCGATCTTACAACGGCAGTGAAGGGGCACTGGGTGAGGCAGGCAGTTCTCCTGCCTCATGGTAGGGGGCACTAGTGAGCCCAGGGATTCCACTTGCGACTACTCGACTCGGCTGCAGAATAAGTAATAGTGACGAGTGATTTCAAATGCAGCCATCCGTTATTTACTCCTGTCGTCGATTATAAGTAAAGGTAAGACAGTGATACGGTTTGTATGTTAAATAATGCTAATATGAGATTTTAAACAATACACTAAATGCTGTCAATCAAATGGCAAATAAGCTACTCTATGGGGTTCAAACTGACTGAGACAGAGCTTCTTCCGTAGAGCTGTGAAATCCATCACCCCTTCCCCGTAACACACACATCCCATCCAAACACTAAGCACCAAACCCCTTCAGATGCTGGACAGTCACTAATACAGCACTGCCCAATTGGACTTAAAAATGCTGCAATACATGCAATATATTGATACCAGTCATTTAAAAGTCTTGATTTGCACTACTACCTCTTAATTCACTCTTTATCTTCCATTTTATTTAATTTTACTTTACTTTTTCTTTTTCTTTTATTAATATTACGTATCCTACTCTGTGCCTTAAACCAAGAGCTGCTTAACAAAATTTGATTGTGCATTGCATAATAACAATAAAGATTCTTGATCTTGAAAAGTCTGATTTAACTTGGGAATAAAATAAAAAATCAGTTAAATTCTGTGATTTGATATAAATGGAAGTGATTCTGCTGAATCAGCATGTATTATTATCTCATGTTATTTTTTGGCTCCTGAGTTGAATTAGATGTAAATTGTGGTAAAATTGATAACATTGGAAAATATCAAAACATTGTCCTTTGAATTAATATATTTTCATGGTGAAACTTAGATAGAGAAAGATAGATAGAGATACTTTATTGATCCCGAAGGAAATTAAAGTAGCATAAAAGTTGCAATTAAAGTAGCTTTCATATAAAACACGTTGCACACATAAAGTGGGGTCTTGTGGTGGTCAGATTGTGACCTCAATACATGCTTTTGAACAATGGGAAGAAGTCAGAGTATCTTGAGAAATCCCCCCTCCCTATACACACAGGAAGAACATAGAAACTCCATACAGATATTGCCAGAATTAGAATGCAAACTCACAACCGTCTTGTTATGAGGCAACAGCACTAACCACTGTGCCACTGCGTGGCCTTAGAAAGAAGATATACTTGCTAACTCTTTCTATCAAAGGCAGTAGCTAGATTTAAACAGTGATGGTTAATGCAATGCTGCATTTGTTTTGGCCTATTTTGTGAAACTGCTGTATACATTCAACTAATCCTGTTTGCCTACATACCAACACACATCAGACCTAGTATACATCATATTAAATAGCTGCAGGGTACATAAGCATAATTTCACACCTGTGTCAATATTGGATTTACTTAGAACAATTGTTTATCACCCAGGGCAGACAGTAAAGCTTGCTAAACAGCATTCTCTCTATGCACACCAATGTTTCACCAGTAAATCACTTTCTACCATACATCTGTTTGCATTAAAGCTGGTCATAAATCAATGACATTTTTTTTAGCTGCTCATGCTCACACTAATGCAGATGCATGTTCATACATGAGGTCAGAATGATGAAGCGGGGTTGGTGGAGTGCATGGACTTAGAAGAGCTGAGCTGCAGTCCTCACATTTAATATTAGCATTTTTATCAACTATAAACAAGATCCTTCTGTGAAAACTTTATCCCCATGTGTCACAGTCGCAGGACATTTATTTGGCCTTGTAGACATGGCCTGGGCAGTTCTTTGCCTCTGAGGAGAGGGGCTGGGCCAGCTCAGGCCAGCCCAGGTACAGCCAGCGCCAGCTGAGCTGAGATGCTCAATCAGCCTACCTTGTAGCTCAGTGTAGTGGCCATGTGCTGGATCAGTTGAAACACTCGCCAGAAGACCAACATGAGTTGAGGTTGGGCAATCTGACTGTACTGGGAAGGCCACCTCCAGATGGCTGTAGGCAGAGAAGATGGAGGGAGAGATCTGCCTGATTGGTCTGATCATGGTGGAGCAGTTCCTGGAGGGGCACCTGGCATCCACAGCAGACCAGATGCAACTGTACCACTGCCGCTTTGTAGACAGAGGGCAAGAGGTCACCACAAGGGGCTTGGCAATGAGCTGCCTGTCCAGAGAGGCTATGGAGTGGCTGGAGTGACCAACAACAGACACCACTTCCAGAGGACGGTCACAGATCACAGAGGAGTTACATGCAGAGACAAGATCCCCTTGTGGATGTAATATCTCTGTATGTAGTATGTAATTTAGCATCTATAAAAGTGTATGTATTACATTTACTCAAAAATTTCCATCATTGGCTGATTAATATATATATATGTGTGTGTGTGGTTGTGTGTGTGTGTGTATGTGTGTGTGTATATGTATGTATGTATGTACAGTGGTTACATTATCAATTCAGCCTCGCTGTCTTTTCTTCAGATTGTACATTCTGAAGGAGGAGCTGAGAGGCCACATAAAAAGAGAAATGAAAAGGATAAATTGATGGCTACTGTCATTCTAAAGGCAGATTTCTCATTATGGTTAAGTTAAATCAAACCAAGATGACAATTTAAGGCTGATTAGGGCAACACATTAGAGCAGAACTGAGATTATTAAAGCGAGAACCATCGTAAAAATGTAAGACTTGATAGAGTAGCGGCTATTTCACATCAGAATAAATATAACCACTTCATGGTAATGGGTTTTGAAGTGCTGCCCCCTAAAGCTAAATTATTTGAGCTGATCTTCTCTATAGACAGATATATTTATCAATCATATTCTTTGAGATTGTTTGCAGTCATGATGCATGTATTCAATCTCCCTTAAAGAAATAAAAAGCCTCAAACTATTTGTCAAAGATTAAAAAACAGGCCACAGGGAAACACAGTGGTTCTTGCTGTTGTCTCACATCAAAAAGGTGGCTGGTTCATGTCCCACCCAAAATAAAGACACTTCAGTGTGGAGTTTGAATGTATCTGCACATTCTTTCACCAGATAGTCTGATTTCTTCCCACAGTCCAAAAATATATATTAGGATTGACTTTAGACTCTAAATTGCACAAGGCCTGTGTTCAGTAGCATTTTGGTGAAGCCACATGTCCATAAACACCACTTACTTTCAAACATCCCATTTGACAAACTTTGCATTTACCTAGAACATATACTACAGTCACAAAACCTTTTCTTGATTATCCTAGAAAGGTACATGAATAGCCATTTTACAATTTTACAATTGCTCTTTTAAATCTAAGTTTAATTATCTGGCTGAGATTTTTGGACTGTGTGAATCAAATATGCAGATAGAAGAGTTGTAACAATTGCAGGAACTGCAGTGGGAACAGTGAAAGAACACAAACAATCTATTGAAGGAGAAGTATAGAGTTTATTCACCAAGGATTAGTGGATGACCCAGGGGACTGTTGCAGAGCAAAAAGGGGCCAGGCATGCAGGAAGGAACAGTATTAAGGCACTGGCAAAGGGTTGGGAAGTAAAGGTATGAAATAAAGGATGGTGGATAAGAGAGTTGGAGGATTTGAACTGCTGTGACTGCAGGAATGGTTTCCATACCACATTCATCTACACAAAGTGACAATGTTACAATAAATCAGTGTCAGTTACAGTAGTATTTGTGGATACTACTGTAACTGACGCTGATATATTGCAACATTGTTGAATATTTATCATTATGTATTCTTCTAAATTACTTTCTCTCCCATTCACAACATCAATGTGTGTGTTTGAATATGTGTACTACCTCAATTTAGACACGCTTCACATGATTTATTTCTCTGCAGAGGGATTCAGTGTGTGAAAAGGGTCACTAAAAAGTAACCAAAACAATGTTCACCAGATGCCTCAGGTGAGCATTTCCAGGCTCTACAAAAGACAGAGAAAAACAACAGAACAAAAAACAAAACATTCGGAACTGTTAAGGCTCATCTCACCTCTACGCCTCTCACCAGCCAATCTTCAATTAATCATCACGTTTCTTTCAAATAAGTGTCCACATTTATCATTGTGGCCATCGGCAGACCCCTCAGTCTCAGTCAGACAAGCTAAGACAATGGTCATGATCCAGGTACTGTAATGTCCCTCTTTACCACGCACTCCAATTCACAACTACAGTTCATCCAAAATCCAGCAGCTATATTACTAAAAAAGTCAAGGCTGATGCAAGGGTCTAATGGCAGAGGGTGTTTACTTCATTATTAATCTGTAGGTTATTTGATTGCTCAAGTTACATTGTACGTTTGGTTTTACCAGGAAAGCAATTTGTGCCTTCTTTTACATGCATACAATTATTTCCTCCTCTCCCTGAAAATGTGGACACTCAGCATCTTCAACAGCCAGAAGTTTTGTTTTTTACTTTTTTAAGTCACTTAAAGGAGACAATTCCATCTTTTACTGACTTTTGCTTATCATTGCTACAATTTTGATTACAGATTTGTTCTGCATAATTTTCCTCCTTGGAGAAAAGGGAATCCTCCTTTGTTGTACTGTAGAGATGTAAAAAAAAAAAAGATTTCTGCCAGTGTTGTGTCCCGGCTTTCTTCTGACTGGCTTGCTCGGTGGGGGATTCCTCATTCTCAGATCGAAATTTCCCAGGCCTGACACCCATGTGTTCTTGTTTACCTTGCATTACACACACTCTCTCACACAAACACACATTGAGACACACACACACACACACACACACACACACACACACACACACACACACACACACACACACACACACAGAACTCAGAGAGAGATAAAGAGAAAAGGTGAGAGGGAAAGAGAGAGCGGTAGCAAATGCTGCCTGATTAAAACAGGAAATACTTTCATTATTATTTTTACTTACAATACTTTTTACAATAACAATAATGGAGTGCTCGGCAAGACATCCTTTGTCTTACTTCTTTGGTGTAGGGGAGAGATGCCAGTTGGGCGCAGGCCTTACGGATTTGTATTGGTCTGTCCTGATGATAACACCTGACATCAGGTTTTGCATAAATCTTGCATAAATCTTGTTACCTCGCGTTCAGGGAGACTGAAAAGCACATGAAATCTCATTGGTGGGTGACGGCTTGACCCTGATAGCTCATGTTATGTGACTGGATAAGGCATTATAACATTGAAATGACAATTTGAAATATGGAACAGCACGTCTCCTTTAAAGTTGATCTTGATATGGCGTAGCTATAAAGATATAGGTTTAAATTCCTAAATGACCACTGCAGAGCAAATTAAAAGCTACATAAAATAAAGTACACTGCAGACAATTGAAACAAGATTATTTGTACATGTTTTTATTTTCAGAGGCATCAGAAAGCAGTTTATTAAATATACAGTCTAATTTGGATATTCATCAGTTATTGGACAGCACAATAGGTCTTTCTGATTTCCACTGTATTTCTCTGAGATATTGTTCATTTCATTCAAATAATTTGGTCGAAACAGAGTACATTCCTTGCAGTTTTTTTTTCTCCTTGCAGTTGTGATGACAAATGTAATAGTCTAAAATGTGATTTTTATTTAAAACATAACTGAGCCATTAGGTGTGACCTAATGGCTGTGATGAAACCTATGATGCAAATGCAAAGCGTCTTGGATTATTATGGTGACTCTCAAGTTTTGGCAGGACACATCATGCTTTGTGTATTTTAGAGAAATTATGAGACAATGTAATTAATGTATTCTTCACTCAGTGAATGTCTTCATATACATTCTAAATGCTATTATAAAACTGATTGCTTCTTTCTCTATTTAACACTGAATTACTACTGTTTCACGCTCTTCAAAAGTGAACTCTGTCTCTGTCCCTCGTGGAGTGTTGAAGAGTGCAGGCGGCTCCAGAGCTTCAGCATTAACTCTTACATCTTCAGTGGATTTGAAGCATCAATATTAAAAGGAAATGCACTTAGTCCAACAAAAAGAGATGAGTTTATTATTTCTGCTCACTTGGATGCTCTGTGTCTCATAAATTGGGCATAATTGTGAACAGTGACAGATATGGAGTCCACATGGATTTAAAATTAAGATTAAATATGTGTAAATATAATGTCAAGTCACTCTACTTGTGTGTCATAGTACTAAATGAAGTGAGTTAATAAACTCTGAGGTGTCAAAATATCATTCACTGAGTCTGTCATGATTAAAATCCCAATGCCACAAAGGTTAGGCTAATAATAATAGTTGGACTAATTATGTATATTGTTGCAGCAATACAGTATGTAGAATCATGGGCCACAGGGCAGAGCAATGATTCGTTCCTAACAGCAAGAAGGTTATGGTTGCATGTTCTCCCTGTGTGTGGGTGGGTTTTCTCTATGTACTCGTGTTTACTCCCACAGCACAGAAGTAGGTGGAGACTCTAAATTGTTCCTTGGCATGAGTGCCATGTGAAGGAAAAGCAGCCTGTGCAGGGTGTGTCCCTGCGCATGAACCGAAGATAGGTACCCATGACACCAATAGGGTATAAAGTGGATAAAGAATGGATGGTTGACAAAACTAAGGTATCTGAACCGATATCTTAAAATATAATGTCCCAGATTTTGTCCATCATCAAATTGGGAAAAAACTAAATGATATCAAAAATTTATTAAACTAATAGAAATGTG
The DNA here is from genome assembly GCA_029224185.1 of Karalla daura. Lineage (NCBI taxonomy): Eukaryota > Metazoa > Chordata > Actinopteri > Chaetodontiformes > Leiognathidae > Karalla > Karalla daura. Next base: position 2,994,755 of record CM055194.1, read on the forward strand.
TTACCTCCCAGGGACGTGGAGTTAGTTTTTTTATTTTTATTTTTAGCATCCTAACTGTATCAATAAAATGCTTGAATGATGTAAATATCAATCTGACATATTTGATCATGTATACCCTGAAATCTGTGGAAGTTTCATCTTAGATACCATGTGTAGCAATATCTTATCCCAAAAAGAGAACATACACACTCTAGATGCAAAAAGCATGTCATGTCATGTGACATTCACTCACACAATTAACAGGAATGTTACTCAAATGTTAATGAAGAATGTGAAAATTTGATTTTATTGTTGTCTTTTCATGGGTGGTGAGTTAAAAATCAACATGTATTTGCACCACTACACATGCGCTCACACCTTGAGAAGGAGCCAATCTAGAAATTGTCCTTTGAACACGTAGTGTTTTGGTTCATTGCGCTCTGTTGCCCAGTCATCAGATCACAGTAGAACATTAGTGAGATACACTAGAATGCAGTGTCGTGCCGTGAGCATTATACCTGGACCTTCACCTCAGCCCTTATTGCTGAGAACAAACCATACACACATTGACAAATTAATTCATTAGCATCCTCAAGCTACAATGCAACTTCATGCACAATTAAGCATGGAACAATGAATACTGATGTCAAAGAAAAGTCACAGTTTTCATAGGTTCCACTACAACACCTTCTTAATTCTCTGCAGGGAATAAAATGGATCTCTGCCCGCTGTTAGGACTTAAAGAAGGCCTAAAATCTTTTGTTTTTCTCCCACCTGCTTAAAATCAAACCGTGATTGGTTTCTCCCATCACTCTATTTACGAAAACACATAGCTTGGCCTTCCCTGAGATTCATGAAGTCCTAGCCAATCAATAAGCCAGCTAACTGAGCTTCGGAAAAGACCGACGATTCTGATTGGATAACATATTTCAGGACATGTTATTTCAATGCTGATGAGAACTTCACAGGAAATGTAACTTTAGAACATAGATGGAAAAAAAAATGTTGAATGTTTTGTATCAAATCAGATAGATTATCTCAATATGACTTATTACATTACTTATTTCATTACTTATTATTATTATTAACATGACTACTTATATGTGTATTTAGTATTTTATTATTATATTATTATCATCATTGTTATTGTTATATGTGTTTAATGTGTGTAATGCTTTTATATGTATGTTACCTTTTCATTCTATATTTAATTACTCTATACTTTTAATTACTTATTTTTTACTTAATATTCTATTACAAGATGTCTTACTTACCTAATTGGATTTATTTTTTAATTGCTTCATACATTCAATTTATCTATTACTTTATTAATCACTTTTTACTGGTTACACTACGTTTACTTAACATATTATTACTTATTTTATTACTTATTACTTATTATTATTATTAACTACTTAACGTATCTCTATCTCTATCTCTATCTAGAAATAGATAAACATAATAATTCAATACTTATATTGTTTGGTTCTGAATTATTTAAAGCGTTCTCTGAAGGCGTAGAAGGCCCTGAAGGTTCCCTGTTAGAATGACACGGCACCATTGTTTGAGGTGTGTGTCCCATTGAATACCTACAACACCTTGAGAAGTCAATGGCCTGACAAATTGTGCGTTCAGACAGCAAAAGAGGGTGGAGCTTTATGTAAGGTCACATTTCCTGTACCATTTTGCACTTTACAGTTTGTGTGTACTCAGATATATGACCTCAAAGACTGTTCCAAGTCATTTCATCAACCTTATTGAAATTTATGTCTCTGAAAGCATAATATGACAGCAAAGTATGGCATCTCAACATCAATACTAATTACCACCCGATGAGAATGTAATTGGTGGAAATGAATGTGAAACAGCTAATTTACATATTCATAATACACTACAAACACAGCAGTGAACAAATAAGTATTAACCTAGCAACAACTATGGTGAGCGTTGGTCTAAATGTACAGTGCCTAAAGAATTAAACTAGTGTCCTCAGTAACTGTCCCCTAACATGTCATTTGCAGTATGCATAGTACTGATACTGATACTGATACATAAAGACTAATTATTTTACTCTGTGATTCTGGGAGAAAATGTTGCTTTGCTTTTAACTCTTGAACATTGTCATAAACACTGTTCTTCAACACTGTGGCAATTCAGGTCTAATTCTACTAAGACCATACACTGCACTAGCAAACACTGAGATACATTGGGGGAATGGTTTGACACTCCCATCTGACTCCAGCCTAATGGGGCAACAGGGTCATGCTGTTTAATGGCAGTTAGCTAGCTGAGTGACAGCACTGCACGAGGCCAGGGGCTCAGCTGTCATGGATCGCAGGTGTGCTGCTGAGTTATGTGTCATTGTACAATACGATAAGGTCGAGAAGAGACTGGGTAGGAGACAGAAAAAGAGAGAGAGAAATAGAGAGTGGGGTGGAGAGGGAGAGTCTGTCAGGAGTCCCACAGTGCCAAAGGTTCAACATAAACATATACAAAAGTATGAAAAGATGATTTGCCACAGTGAAGTTGATAATGACCATTGCTGGCTCAAAACAGTAGTTTTTTCTCAAATTACATAGGTATTTGCGGATCATGATATCAATGGAAATGATGGAAAATAGTGGACATTGTCAATAAATGTTTTCATTATTTTAAATGTATTTCAATTTATCATTCAATATCTAGTTCCCTCAAGGTAATATATATAATATAGTGCAGTCCTTACTAAAATAAATTTGGTGCACTGTGATGTGTGCTGGAAGGGGAAGCAAAAAAGATCCATGTGGATCATTTTCACAGAGCGGTACAGTTACCTTTTCCATTTAATTAACCAATTAGGCTTGTGTCTCAATTTATCAAAAGAGTAACATTAAACAAACATAAAAAGACATACATATACAAAGGAACACAGTATAAACATTGCAACACATACACTTACATTCTCAGTCCTGCACACTGCTTTGTGACGTCTCCTTGTATGCAATTTAACTAGGATATGTCAGTGGCAATTATAATGCAAAGGCTAACCTTTTGGTGAGATCACTGCATTGATATATCGAGGCTTGTTATATATAGGATGACAAGAATTGAAGATTGTCAATGCTTCCTTGACAATCTACAATCATTCTGGAACACTATCCTAGAGCCCTTGTCATACTAATACAGCACCTGCCTTTGGCTTCTATCTATTGCTAGAATTAAGAATTAATTAAGAAGTCACTTACCAGGGATTTGGTTCTGATTTGGTATTTATCAAATATTTTGATCAATGTTTTTTCATAAAAGGTTTGCACAAGTTCATATTCTATTCATGTTTCTTTTTATATTTATATTTTGAAATCTGTAGATATTACACAAGAGTTATTTCAAGAATATGCACTTCGTATGTTGTTGATTGTTGTTATCAGTGATTACATTGAACATTCTAAAATAAGTGGAATGAAACAATGACAGTGAACATTTTCAAAATCTGTGGAATGACATTGATTATATTGAACATTCTAAAATGATCAGATCAGAGCTTCCACAGTGATACTTCAAAATAAGGCTCTGGGTTTAGTTCCCTTGAAGCGGTGAAACAATTCGGTGAGTTAAAAACGCTTTTATTCTGAGGCAGAGGTGCTGCTGTACCTATAGACAGCTTAAAAGTGAATCTATTGAGCTTTTCCCTGAACTTCCACTTACATAGCAGTCACACAATTAGACATATAGTGTAAAACAATAAGAGTCAATTTTACAAAAAAAAATGTAATATCAAAAGTTAACACGACTTAAACTAGAAAATTCCAGCACGCTGAAATGTCGACAGTGCTTTGGGACATGTGCCCATTGGTTTGCCCATCTCATAAGACGCCATTCTGTGAGTGAGAGTATGTATAAGAGAGTGTGTGTGTGTGTGTGTGTGTGTGTGTGTGTGTACATGAAGTGTTTTTGCGTCTGTAAGGTCATCTGTGAGCCTGCCGTAGCAGGAGGGTCTCTGTCAGCAGAGGAGCAGACACAAGGCACTTGACCATATGCTCTTTGAGAAGGCGCAGCTGAAAAACGATACAACCTATCAACATGCAACTCGGTACACAAACGGACCACAATTTCCTGGAATTTTTGAAACTAAACGTTTTTCCCATTCATTTGAAAAATTACATTTGTGCTTATATCTCTAGGTCAATTGATGTCAAACTTAATGCAAATGAAGCAACAAACTACGCAATTGTTCAATCGTGCCTCGGGGTGTTCGGGGAAATATCCATTGCATTCAGTGCCAAATGTATAGGTCTATTTTCTCATGGGATTTTTTTTTTTCAGGGCACTTTTGGCCCAGTGTCAAAAAGTGACTTAGTGGATTTTTGTCAAAATTGACGAATTGGATTGTTACACACCAAAGCGTCTGGGAGAGTCTCACAGATCTTGTCCAGATTCTGGATTGTTTGCAGACAGTCGCGAGTCAAAGGTTTTTTATTTTGTTGTGAAAAGGCAAAGTACATTTGTGTGTGTGTGATGAAGCATTTACGGCCGACCGACATTTCGCTATAACATTAAGGAAGATGCAGAAGAATAAACACGCAGAACAAGAACAATAGTGCTCCTTCCCAGAGCACTAACTACATTTTCTAGTTGTCAGATTTTTTAGATATTCAGCAGCAAGTCAAAAACTCAAATTAAAAATTGACTAATTTTTCTGACTATCCCTTTGTTTTCAGTAAGTTGTGACAGTGAATTTGTTGTTGTGCATAGTGCACTATTCTAAACAAAGCAGGGATTCTTCAGATAAGGGACAAAACATGTCGGAGGGATAAAACAAATTTTTGTGGTTAAATATGTACATAAAATGTCACATGATTATCTTCAATAAAAGAAAAAGTACAGAATTGTATTTGCGCTCTGTGTAAAGGGTGCAGCTTTTGAGTGACAGCAGCTTCCATATAATCAGAGGCTGCAGAGGCTCCATCAGCTGTGCACGTAGCGCGAAAGTTTGTATAGAATAGAATAGCAAGTGTAAATAAAAGGCAGGGATTTGTGAAGGAATAGCTGCAACGGTGGCGGAAGAGGGTCTGAAAGGATGACAAAATGTAAAAAGTGAGGACGCGTGACAGAAGTCTTGCGGCTCTATAACCAGACTATAGAGCTGTCAGGACCATCGCGGAGTAATATGTTGGCTGGCAGATAGGCCTACTGTGCAGCAGCAGCAGCAATCATGCCCTCACAATCACTGGAGGATTGATCTGAGAGAAATTACCATTATTTTCTGATCCAAATTGATTTTACAGTCGTGGAATGGAATGGAATTAGAAATGCTCTGGAAATATCAACAAATAAATGCCTGCTAAATTTGAAACTGTATTTATGTGTACTGTGATATTGGTGTGTGTGTGTGTCTTCACGTACCCAACAATCTTAAGCTCCTGCGTCTGATGGCCCTGCTGCTGCCTCATCATCTTGTGTGTTGGGGGTCTCTGCAGTCCAGTCTCCCCTCTCCTCCACACCCGTTACCATTAGTTTCCCTGGGTGTGGTGAAAGGTTCAAGGAAAGACGGGACTGGAGAGAACCTTTTTATGTTGCTCCTCCTCTCCTTCTTTCTCTTGAGGAGAAAGAAGGAGAGCCTCAGGAGCCTCAGCCCCTTCCACTTTTTCTTACAGAGCTCAACTGCACATACACATTCACACAGACATGCAATCACTATGCACAAGTTGCACAAAACCAAGTGAAATATTCAGTCAATAAAATAACATTAACATAAACCCTAACAGGGTTCCCACTCATCACCTGAAATCAATTTGCAGGACATTCTTAGCCTGCACTGTGGTGGACCTTGTCTGATAGGGCGGCCAAAAGTTAGGGGGGGTAAGTGCCATTGCCATAAATTCCCAGAAGATAAGGTGACACAAGACGTGCATAACCCGTTTCCATTCACTTACAGCAGGGTGACCAGACATCCCAGATTCCCGGGGACAGTACCTGATTGGGCCTCCCTGTACCCTGTTAAATCTGTCCCCGATTTTGAGTGGGAGAAAACAAAGTTATGCGGAGTGCAGAGAGAGAGAGAGCGCAAGCTAGCTAGCTAGCCGGGGACAAACGACCCCAGTAGAGAACGAGTCCGACATCAGCAACAGCCCCTGTCTCATTTTCCATGTGGGGCTGTGCTCATGACTGGAAAACTAATCATTTCCCAGGTTTTTCAGGACGTGTGGGAACCCTGCTTTAACTGGTAACAGGACTATGTACTATGCTTGTGCAAACCATTGCTAATGTTCCAAGAGAAACAAAGTCAATAAGTTAACAAAACATGCCACAGAGGGTCTCACAATTGAATTGAATTGAATTGAATAACATTGGAATAAACTCGTCTCTGACTGGATATTGTGGTGCGATGTTGCCTGAAAAGTTACATTTTTCCAACTTCATTCGCCCCACTCAATTTGAGTCACTTGCGTCATTTGCGCTGTGCTGTGCCAGACTAGATTCACATTATTTGTGCTGCGGCTCATGCTCAATTCGGGTCATACATGTCATACGCGCCATACATGCTGTCGCGCCACACCTGGCATTTGAGCTGCGCCACTCGCTTTGAAGTCGCGTGTCATTGCGTCATTTCCATTGGGTTTGAATGTAGACTTGCCCGTTTCTCGCGTCTGCCACCTGCCGGTGTGATCGTAGCTTTAGAGTGAGTGTCTTTAAGTTGTTTTCAGTTGTTCAGTCATACCAGTAGCATTGCTTGGGAATCTCATTTAGTTAATATTTCTTTAACATTTTATGCAATCACTGTTACAAAGCAGCTGCTTAAGATATTGTTTACATTGACTACGACGTGGAAGTTAAGAGGGTGCGCAGCCACACCCTCTTAACTTCCACCAAGTTAAACTATTTGATGAACAGTGTCCGTCATTCAGTTACTGAAAACGAACTGAAACTGAAACTGAAAATGACATACCATTACCAAGCTCTAGGTCTAGATCAAACATTTGCTGATCCAGCCTAATGCAACTTCATTAATCATCCAACAGATAAATCAACTGAACCCATTCATCCACTTCATGCATAAACCACACCATTTGATGAGGTGGTCGGACTAAATTCTTGCTCTTCTGAGTGGCAATATTAAACTTCAGCTACTTCTAACCACTGTGTCTAAATGTTCACCTTACCATTTGCTGAATCACCATGCAGTTCACAAAATATCGCATTTCCAAGTATCACATTTATCAAAGAGGGTGCTATGACTAGGGCATCCCACTCACTCATCGTTAAGCATCATTCTTAACCCTTCTTCTGCTACCCTTACATCTGCTTCTCTCAACCTTACAGATCAACAGATTCACCCAATAATCATCTGTAAAACTACCAGTAACTTCCATTACTGCTGTTCCTCACCCGGCTCTCCGACACCATTAGAGCCATCCAGCCATTTATCAGCTTCACTTTCACTGACCCTGTTCCACCCATCACTGTACTTGACTTAACCACCACAATGCTACAACTGGGACTTAAACTCTGATCCTTGAGTTACCAAGGGGTGTTCTTAACCTTTATCCTGCCATTGCACACCAATTAGTACCTGACATGGCAATATTGCTGCAAATATCAAAGGAAGATGGACTTACTCTACTCTCAGCACCATTGTCAATCTGATGAATAGAATAGAATAGAATAAATACTTTATTTATCCCGAAGGAAATTAAGGTGTCAAAGTAGCGTACATAGAAAAAAACACATTGTACAAATTGTACACATAAAACAATAATAACATTGATGGTAATAATAATATATGAATAATTAGTGCTCTGGGAAGGAGCACTATTGTTCTTCTGCGTGTTTATTCTTCTGTATCATCTTCTTATTATAGCGAAATTTTGGTCATCCGTATCTCAAAAACGATTCATCACACATGCGGTGTTTCTCTCAGCCTCCTCTCTCCATAAAGGTGCTTCCACATAGACCGCGGCAAGCGCAAGCGGCGGGCGGTAAACCCATTCATTGTGTATGTGGCTGCGCGGCGCAAGAACGCAGAGCCTGGTGCGCAAGAGTTGAGAAATGTTCAACTAGGGCGCTGCGCACTGTGACGTCATCGCGGCGCGTCCAATAGGAGAGAGGTCCAATAGGAGAGAGGACTCCAGAACTATGGAGGGGCAACTAATCAAGTTTCCCGATCTCTGGGACACAAGGTTTACCGGGCAGGCGGTTAAACTCCTCCCTGCTTAGCCTAAGTAGACCTCAAAATGGACGTGATGGAGCTGTAGCTCCCGGACCAGCCTGAAGTAGACCTCAAAACGGGGGTTATGGAGCTGTTGCTCCCGGACCAGCCTGAGGTAGCTCTCAAAGCGGTCCTTACGGAGCTGTAGCTCCCGGACCCGGTCTATATTCCCCCAGTTCCTGCCTTCCTATCAGAACTGGGTGGACCCACATCCTCCTTTTCTGTGCTGCTCGTCTCCTCGTGTCCTTAATAGCACTATAGCCAGGACTTAACACACCTTCTCACAAGGTCGCGCTCAAACCAACTGCTAAATGTTGTTACTGGTAGCTTAGCAGCAGCAGCGCGGCACAGCAGCAGCGCTGCGCCCCGGCGCAGCGCGCTTGCCGCGGTCTATGTGGAAGCACCTTAAGCCTCCATTAATTTTCGGACCACTGCTATCAGAGTTAAAATTTGCACTTCCTCTTGCGACTGTGGCCTCAGTTTTCATAGTATACACACAATTTCGCATCAGGGCGTTCCTGAGACTCTCCCCTGTGTGATGGTGTGCTTATATTCCAAATAGGTGCAAGCGTTGTCTCCGTAGAGCCAAATGTTTATCACTTAGGCAATTTCGGTTTTTCCTATAAGAATAAATGGCTTAGGGGAAATTTTAATTTAATTTTAAACTTGTGGTTCATTTGTGCATGTTGTTGCATGTTGATAGGTTGTATCGCTTTTCAGCAGCACCTTCTCAAAGAGCATGTGGTCAAGTGCCTGCACCTGTCTGCTCCTCTGTTGACAGAGAGTCTCCTGCTGCAGCAGGCTCACAGATAACCTCACACACACACAGTCTCTCTCCCACACATGCAAACACTCCCAGAATGCTATCTTGTGAGCAATCCAAAGGCAGACAAAGTGCTGCAAACTAACAGGCAAACATCCTGGAGCACTCTCAAAATTTCAGCGCTCTGGAATTTTGTAGTTAATAATAATAATACACATAGCATAGGTAGTGAATGTTAATAATAATAAGTAACAAAATAAAGTAATAAATAATATGAAATAAATATTTAGTAAAATGCATAGTGTAACAAGTAATAAGTGAATAATAAAGTAACAAATAATTAAAAGTACTAAGTAATCAAAAGATAAATTCAATAAGGTAAAGTAATTTTTTGGTGTCAATATTGCATTGAATTTCCCCATTGCACATATAATAAGTAATAGAATATTAAGTAAAATAAGTAATGTACAAGTAAAGAGTAATTAAATTTACAGTTATAAAGTATTATAATGTTATAAAAGAATATATAGTAAATATAGTAATTAAAAGATAAAGATCAAATGCAATAAGGAATATGAGTAACATTCCAAGGGCATTGTAGTGCAGTCTAGTTCTCATTCAGTCCCGTCCATGATGTTCAGCTCAGCTCCTTCTGTGCGTCATTGTAAAGCTGTATGGACCTAGGGACAAAGGACCGCTGCAACTAGTGTTTCCACCTGTCCCCGTTTTCCCTGATTGTCCTGGGTTTTCACGGACTGTCCTTGGAAAAAAAAAAAAAACGGGACTGAATGTCCCGGTTTTTCTATATGATGCATAAAGTTTACATTTCTGTGTATTTGAAGCCTACGTGCGCAGATGTGCTGCTGTTAGCCCAGGGATGGTGCGGATGAGCCGCTGTCAATAGGGTGTGTGTGTGTGTGTGTGTGTGCAACCTATCAGTCCCGCAGGAGAGAGACCGGAGTCTGTTGCTGATCAGCCTAACCCTAACCTCTCCTCTGTAAAGTCTCTGACAAATAGCAGCCATCTGAGAGAACAGAGACGAGTTTTGGCTCATTCACTGTGACCACAGTGGTACACACACACACTCTTAAACATCTTTATGCAACCACCTTCCGAAAAGCACAATCAGCTACTTAATGCACAGCACACATCTGATATTGGGAGGACATGAATTCACTCACACACTCATTCAGAAGCCGTCAAGTTTTAAGTCCACATGAAACAAGACTTGTACGCTCTATGTGAGATGCGCAAATGTTTTTCACTTTCCCTTAATGTTTATATTTGTAATAAAAAATGTAAATGTTCATTACACAGCAACACAACAACCCAGTACCGGTGTCTATAAACAGCACACCAGACGTGCATTCAGACGGCCCGGCCTGTCATGGCTATTGTCAGTGGTGCTCATTTTCTCCACATAAACAACAACTTCAGTGGACCTACATGCTTAATCAAAGCAAGCAAGACAAAATACGGACTATAATCACATCAAAAATAAGACAGTTTGCTAACTGGGCTGTTCAGTAACTATTAAGCTGCTTAAAGAAATAAATGCGTTTTGCTGACCCTATCAGATGAATATCCATGAATTCTGTGGTAACCCAGGGATGGTTCAGTGAGCATGACTCCTTGTCAAGAAGGAGACAGGGCCAGCAAAAAAAACGTTGAAGTTTAGCACTTCCAGCCAACCACTCAGTGGGACGTAATTCTTATTGAATGTCGGGAAACCTTTCTTCCTCTCAGTACGGAGATCTAGTTTTGGTGTTGGTCACCCATCAGATTTAATTTTGAGTTGTTGTTCAAGAAGCAGTTCAGTAAAATTATTTTTGACCAAATATTCCAATTTCCCACCCTCCATAATTGCGCCTGGATGTCAACACAAATCTTTCGTTATTCATATCAGTGATGTTGATGTTGACGTACTGTGATTTGATTGGCTCAGATGTATCCAAATTTGACAAACTGGGGCCGCTCAGTGAGATAGTCTGTGATCCAGGACACCAGGCCAGGCTCTACTCCCATCCGCAGCAGTTGGATGGTGCTGAAGGCGCTGGAGAAGTCAAAAAACATGATTCTCACCATACTACCTCCTTTGTCAAAGTGGGAGTGAACCCTGTGTAGAAGATACAGGATAGCATCCTCAATACCCACTTCTCTTGGTAGGCAAACTGCAGGGGGTCCATTGCGTGGCAAACCTGAGGTTTGAGCAGATTGAGCAGCAATGCATGCTCCATGGTCTTCATTATATGTGAGGTGAGGGCAACTGGTCTGTTGTAAGTGCAAAACTGACTAATCAGTTATGCACTGTAGGGGTCTTTAAGTGCAGCTACAATTGAATCTGACAGCGTCAGTGATAGGAAGCAGAGTAGGACTAATGATAAAATGCCTCTGAGATACATTAACTCATGTCTTGCTCTGCAAATAAATTCTACAATTAGATCAATCCAGAGGTTGATGTGAAAAATGAATATGATGCTCTTAGAGTTCATTTTTAGTAGCTGACATGTTTGAAAATTCCAAAGAAACATCTGACATTTTTAAGCATATACAGAAATTACTTTGATTGTGAGAACTTTTGAGAACATTTTTTGTTAACAAGCTATATATTCTGTCTGCAGTATAGGCTGACATATACTCAAAAGTCACATAACAAGCTACAATCGCTTTTGTGTGTGTAGTGTAAGTGGTGCGTTGGAGCAAGTAATGGGAGACAATGACTGGAGAAATGGATAACTCCTCAAAAGTCACCTTGAGTGAAATGAACTCATCATTCATGCGTCAAACACACACACACACACACAAACACACCTCGAATTTTCCTCTCCCTCTCTCTCTCTCTCTCTCTACAGCCAACCGACCAAGGTCTTTGTCAACATTAAGGACACTTAGCATGTTGGACCCTGCTTGGTAGTCATCAGACATATCTACCAAATCTGTTTTCACCATCATTGCTGGTGCTGACAGCGACAGGGTATGGCTCTACCACCTCTTGGTGTTTCAGTTACATGTTTAATGTGATGTATTTGTGATCCTCACATTTGAAGTTCATTCACAGTTAAAGTTAGCATTAAGATATGTGTGAAATGTTTGTGTGCATCCATACAGTGAGGTAATATGAAGTTGATACATGATTTACAATTTTATACTGTTTATTTTACATTTTTTCTCCATTGGTTTGGCTCATTTCTTGAAACAGACAGGTATGACTTTCTCAAAATAACATGGACAAATCTTCAAACCACCTTGCAATTCGTCATAACAGAATGTAATTTCTCATTGATTATATCAAAATGCAAATGTCATACCAAATGGTTATGTACAAGTAACCTACAGTTAGCACAATGAGCCAACATTTAGCACATTTTTCAAATTAGTAGATGTTGCTTATTTAAACTGATTAGTTGATTTTCATTCTAATGGTAATTCTCTTCAAAACATGTCAGTATGACCTCATTCTGTAAGTCATCATACGCACAATAGTCAATTGTCAATATGAACACCATGGAGGAATTTCTTGGAACATTTGACCAATTCATGACAGTAATTGACAGTTAGGTGAAATTAGAACTTGACTAACAAAGGAGGCATTTCTCACATCTCATATGACCAATCAAACAGTTTGTCACTTGACAGGTGCTGTCCATGATTGTGATTGGTGCCAAACATGTATATATAGCTTGGCCAGGGCCAGTGCCATTTTCAGTATGAACATGGAGATACCTTGCCAAGGACAACTTTATGTTCGAGGAAGAGGAAGAGAAGGAGGAAGAGGAAGAAGGAGAGGTAGAAGAGGAGTAATGAGGATCCGTGGTGGTGGAACAGGGGGAAGAGGCTGAGAGGCGTGAAGACACCATGCTGTCCCTGATGAAATTCGCGCCACAATTAAAGACCATGTAGTCAACCATGGCCTCACAATGGCAGAGGCAGTTCGCCGAGTGCAGCCTAATGTGCCCCACCATCATCCAAACCTTCCACAGGGAAAACGTGTATGTACTCAGTCAATGATGGAATTACAGAATTCATTCTGTGTTTATGTGTGCATGTGTGTGTATAGGCCGACAGTACCATAATATCTTACCTACTGGAAATGGCATGTTACAGTATGATACTATACAAATGACAATGAAAATAATTTGGAAAAAATAAAGTGGGATTATTGATACAGTTTAAAATAGTAGTCCAATCACTGCGCAGTGAGGCATTACAATAGTAAAACACCATACAATTACATTGGTAATTCAGTAACAAATACAAAAGGCATACATTGCAAACTGTCATACAGTGTTGTCCTTTGACTTCTATGTCTAGGATTGGACGACAACCTCTCATGGGTGGCAGAGGAAAAACTTCTAAATGAACAACAAGAACATGAGATCTATAACATGATGATTGCAAATAATGCTATCTGAGACCGATCCGTGATGCCGACCCACAAGACAATGCCATCTCAAAAACATCAACTCTATCAATATCACCACAATAGACCGGGTATTGAAGAAACATCAGATGACCATAAAGAAGATTTACAGGGTACCATTTGAGAGTAACTGTCACATGACAGGGTTAATAATGTATGTATGCCAAGAGAATGTTGTTTGGAAATATGTTTCACATGACTGTTATTGTTGTATGTATGTATGTATTGTAATGTCTCAGCAAAAAGGCAGTGACGAGCTTATCTTCAAAACGTTTATTCTTCTTTTCATCGCAGGATCACTGTATGACATCATCTTCCGGTTTACCACCCCTGACACCGGAACTCCGTTCCAACAATCCTCACCCCCCACCCACCTTGACTGACAGGACCCGCAGTCCAGTGAGTGACAGGGAGGGTGACAGACTAACAACTTTATAATTAGGGTCCATTACAGTATGTAGAGCAAATGCTGTCTGTAAATGCATGTTTACTGTGGGCGTGGGGACCGTGGGAAACTTTTTAGAGACTTTTCTGTCATAAAATTTTTTTTTGACAAATGAAAAGTCCATGAATTAAAAATATGCAATACAAAGATCAGTAATGATCTATGTCTGCAGCTGAGGACGTCCTGTCAACAATTTTAAAGCCGTCTCTTTTACTATTGCTGTCTATGGGGAAAATGCTTTTTGGGCCCAATGGGATTTCTGTTGCAATACCAGGGTTGGCCACTGGGAATATTCGGCTGGCCGCCAGTGGGTGGTGTCGGTACCCGATCTGTCCGGAAGTACCTGATCGTTGCTCTGTGTCCGCGCATGCGCAGTTTGTGTATTCTAGTCCGAGTGTTCACGACAATGCCCAATTCATCCCTTGCGGTTTGTTTAGATTCTATTAACTCAGGGTGGTGCGAAAGAGACTTAGAGCAGTGCCTTTCAGCCAGGGAGCCATCTTACTGACAAAACTTTATAACATTTCTTTGTAGTTTTAGTGTTTCATTCATTATAGAATTACTTTTGAATTTTATAAAGCACTGCAGGAATATATTTCCAATATATTTTCTAGGAGAAAGATCTACTGTGGTGCCTGTGAAAAAGCTGAGAAGGGTGAGACATTCTGGATATCCTAGTGAGAAGGACGGCGTGTCGTGACGTGGACCAGGCGGCCGCTTGGTAGGAGAGGAGGCTGCCTGGTTCGCCTTCACCAGAGGAAATCCCGCCCTCCTCTCCCAGGTATATTCCTGAGTGACGTGAACTCCCTTCCCAATAAGATGGACGAGCTCTGGCTGTCGGTCTCAAGGAATGTCGCCTTGGTTGAGAAACACCTGTCCCCGGCAGTACCAGACGAGGCCGTTCAGTTGGATGGCTTCTCCGTGTTTCGTGCTGACAGGGACTTCCAGACCGTCAGAAAATCATGCGGCGGTCGATTGTTTTTTTGTGAACAACCGCTGGTGCTCGGAGGTGACAGTGATCCACCAACACTGTTCCCCTCCACTGGAGTCACTCATCATTCTCTGCCGTCCGTACTATTTCCCACGTGAGTTTAGCATCTTGCTAGCCTGTGTTTACATTCCTCCCGATGCTGATGTCACTGGTGCCATTGACACCCTTGCAGATCAGTTGTTGGGGGTGGAGTGGAATCACCCGGACAGTTTTGCCGTAGTTTTGGGGGACTTACACCAGGCTCATCTGAGTATAGCTCTCCCGTAATTCCGGCAGCAGGTCACATGTACCACCCGTGGACTAATCACCCTGGATCACTCCTACTGCACCATTAAGCAGACTTACCACTCTGCCCCTCGTGCTGCACTGGAAAAGGCAACCACCACCTCATCCACGTGATCCCTTGCTAAGCGCAGAGATTGAAAACCTCTAAACCTGTGGTGAGGAGCTACAGGGTGTGGTTCAGTGATGCATGTGAGCATCTCCGTGCCTGGCTGGAGAGTGGGGGCGACCAGGGAGTGGGCGGGGCCTGAGGCTGGTAACATCCTGGATGTAAACACAGACACTGTGACGTCATTCATCAGCCTCGGGGAGGAGGTGTGTGTCCCACTCCGCTCCAGAAGGACTTTTAACAACTACAAGGCCTGGCTCTCAGCCCACCTCAGGACACTGAGGTCACAGAAGGAGGTGGCCAGGTGCAGTGCGGACATGGGCCTATTCAAGCAGGCCAAATACAGGTTTGCAAAGGTGGTGGAGGAGGCAAAACATCGCTTCTCAGAGAAGCTGCAAGGGAACTCCTCCGTCTGGAACAGGCTTGGGGCCAATTGCAGACCAAGGTCCCCACAGGCATCCAACAACTTCTCCCTGGCCAACGATTTCAATGACTTCTATTGCAGGTTTGAGAATGACTCTCTCCCTGCCCCTCCCCCCTCCTTGCACATCACCCCCCACCCCCCGGCCACAACCATCCCCTCACTCCCCTCTGTCTGAGATGGACGTGATGCTGCTGCTGAGGGGCCAGAACCCCTGTAAAGCAGCAGGCCCGGACTCTGTCTCCCCTGCTGTTCTGAAGCACTGCGCTGACCAGCTCACCCCAGTGTGGACTGACATCTTTAACACCTCACTGGAGACTGCAGTGGCCGCAACATCATTGGCCAGCGGGCCACAGTGGATGTCCCAGTTTCATACATGATTGTATTCTGTTAGCTCAGGGGTAGGCAACCTGTTCCACAAAGAGCCTCTGTGGCTGTAGGTTTTTGTTCCAACCTGTCCATAGCACGCAGATTGATCAACTGTCTGAAGACTCAGATCAGTTGACTGAATAAGCCAAATCGGGTGTGCTGCTCCCTGGTTGGAACAAAAACCTGCAGCCACTTTAGGAGAGAGATGAGCTTTTGCAGATGATCCATGGTGTTGGGTTTGGGTTAGGGTTAAAAAAACCATCCAGGGTTTTTTTTTGGCAAAAGCACTAAGCGAATGCAAATGAGCCAAAGCAATTGAGAAGGATCTTTGCAATTTTGATGACAATAACTCTTTATATGAGAAAGGAATTAGGCTTTGAAGATGTGTGAAGTTTTGACAAAGATATGAGCTTTAAGAATGTTTTAAGAATGTAGTTTGTTATAAATACATACATGTGTATGTCAATTGCAACATTAACTAGAGTGCAGTAATCAGAGTGTAAGGTCCATTTTAGGTCAATAGATTGTACACCGATGTGATAGATGCGAAGGAAGCATCTGGAGTGTCCAAAGCCACGTAAATGAAGTTGGAAAAATTGAACTTTGTGACATCCAATCAATGAGTTTATGACAATGTCACAGTTTGCACAGATGCATATATAAAAAAAATATATATATACTTGTCGTGTGTAGGCACCCACTCCTCTACACTGCTGGAGTTTTTTACCGGGACTGAGTGAACAAAAGTGAGGAGGTGGGACTCTGGTGAATTGTGACACCCTCTGAGGTTTGTTTTACTATGTTTCTGGCTGTAGTGACTGTACTGACACCACTGTGGTGTCAGTGCCACTGTACTGACACCACTGTAGTGACACCACTGGGGCACATCCTGGCACAAACTTGAGCTAACAGGTCCTGAAACTGGCCTCAAGTCAGCCTGAAGTACTGCATCTGGTCATCCAGATGGAACTTCAGGATGACAGCTCCTGAACTGGATGGTGGATCTCTCTCAGCTCAGTGCGTCTCTGAACATCATGAATCCAGACCCTTTTGGGACGTGTACAATAGGTACTGTGTAGCAGAGCAGGACGAGCGCAGTTTTTTTTAAAGCTCTCTGCTCTCTTCTCTGCTCCTGCTCTTCTGCGCTATACCTGGTGTAGAAGTCCCAGAAGTCTCTGGGTTCATGACGTTTGCAGACGCACTCCGTCTGGATCACAGCCGGGTCTAGCGGTACCTCAGAGTGACTGGAGCCCATTTCCATGATCTGTTATCTTGGGTCAGTGCCAGGATCTCCCTCCTGGACGTCAAATATGGGGGTGTCGTGACAGTCACTACAATTATTAACATAGTAAAACAAACCACTGAAGGTCCCACCTCCTCACTGACTTCAGCCCGAGCCTCTTCTTTTTTGATCTGAAAAAACTGCAGTTGTGTCATAGAGCACCAGGTGCCCACACACAGAGTGTGCGGACATGGATGCTGCCTGAAAAGTTCAAGTTTTCCAACTTCATTTGTGCCGCTTCAGGTGCTTAAAAGTGTCCCTTTTGTGCCACCTGATTCAAATTTGGGTCATTGTGCCATTTACATTGATTTTAAATGGAGAGTGCTGCTCAATTTGTGCGTTTGGTGTGAATGCCGCATAAGACCATTGGTTCATACAACATTTTCAACTTAACTGAAAGAGATAATGAATGATTGCAATGCTTTGAAACCTGACCTGACCATGAAACCAATCATGGCCCATTTAATGTAACCTCCTGAGAATCAAGGAAAAGAAGTTTATGTTTTTGAGTGATTTCCTATTTTTTGGGCCTGAAAAAAATATTAAAATATATTTTTGTTTATATTTTTTGTTTTAATATCACAGCATGTCCACTGTAGAGGACAACAGAACTATTTCCTACACTCTGCCTCAATGCCTTTTGAGCTGCTCTGATAGAGCCATACTTCATGCTAAAATGAAGACCTATTTTTTCTTTTGTGCATCTCTCTAATCTGATTTAAAGCATCTACATTCAAAGAAGCTACCAAAAGATGACACCAAAAGACCACCTAGAAGCCCGTAAAACATTGCTTATCAACAATACGTCAGCCTTTCTGTTTCAAAACAAAGCTTAACATCCTGTCATTTACCCTCATTAGGTAATGGAAGGTCAGCTACAGAGAGCACAACAGGTGTCCCACTCAGCACATAAATACACAGACACACCTAATGTTAGAAACCTGCTGGCTGTGGCTGTGGTCCATTGAGTCCTTGGTGAGCGACATGCCTCATTAACAGCTTTTTAACTGCAGAAGTGTTCTGCTTTCAGGGTCTTTTAACACACCCACCATCCTCCCTCCTCATCACAACCCACCCACAACACACTTCCCTTAAACTGTTACTGAAGAGGCTAACAACCCATTCCCAAAAGTCTTATGAGGTATTTTTACTTTATAAATAAATGCTGTAGGACTCAAATGGTACTTCACTGAGAGCCCTTATGGAGCATACAGCACCATGTGTTAAAAGCAGCAGTAAGGTGAGTACAAGTGCTTTATTTAAACACACGTTTTCCAATAACTGTTCAAAGAGCTGTGTGTGTGTCAAAGGAAGCCAAGCAAAGACAGTGTGTTTGTGTGAGTATAGTCCAGGACATAAATATGTCAGGACAGAATGAAAAAACTGAAGCTACAGTGGAACACAATTTTTTGAACTAACTGCATTTGTGGGTCGATTGAAGGTGATCCTTAATGAAACAGACACTGTGGTGGCGATTTTAAACATCAAATTGAGCATTTGGCTATAGCTGTGTCCACAAACTGCAAGCTGATCCATCGTTCGAGCGTACCATTAAAACGTCAAACAATAACATGCAGAATTCCTTACACAGCATGATAAGAGAGCCCAAAGAATGCCAATATTTTGTTTCAACATTTTTCCACAATGATGCAGACATATGCTTATGATGCTGAGTGCTATGATTGGTATTAAACACTCACGGAATTGCTTCACTGGCATATTTCTGAAAGTGAGATAGTGTTAGTGTCATGGAACTGAGAAATCCTGGCAACTGCACTCCATTTAATTTTCATGCCTTAAACCATGCAGAAAACTGCACAAAACAGGTGAATACAATGAGGCTCATCTTAAAATGTCTCCACAATTCACAGGAATGGATTGTACAGTAAAATGTAAAAGATTCAGCATTTCTCGCACTTTGAAAGACCTACAGAATTTAACCATTCTGTTTAAATAGCATAGTCTACAAAGTGCTCTGATATTTGTTTGATGACTTGAATTGTGACATAAAAGGCTATTATTTTAAAGCAAGCACTCAGTGGAGTGCTTTCGCATTTCATGGATCAAAACATCACCTTAAAGCGTTAATTTCATGAATGCTTTCGCACTTAAAACAACAGTAAAACATATTATCAGGAATTTGAGTGCATGATAGAAATGATTCTGTTGAGAATGGCATTTTACGATTGTTCCAATAATCCTGTTTTGTAGCAGCAAAGAAAATATTTACTTATATAAATTTAAAGCAGCAAAGAAAATGCACAAATATTCAAAGCTTTATATCCCAAAACACCAAAAAGCAGATTGACAGTTCTTGCCAAAATCACAGAATTAAATGACCTCAGCACACCTATGAGATCATAAAGGTGCAGTGTGTCTTTAATTCCCTCCCTCTGTGGCAGCAGCCACGAAAGTGAGGGCATCCTGGGCGAACCACAAAGCCAAGGGTTAAAGACAATACCACACTGACTCTTCCTAAATGACATGCCATGCCATTTTACTAGCTCTTTATTTCCCTGTCATTGCAAACCAGCTCCAACTTCCTGCTCACTTGCATGCCATTCAAGGACAAGGAAGAGAGGGACGAAGCAGGGAGAGGAAAAAAAAGGAATGAGTGTTTCAACAACATTAAGGGAAGGTCATTGTCTGTGGGCTTACCATGGGAGAGATGCAGAGGGCCTGAACCTGCCAGAACCTATCCACAGCAACCGGGAGAGGGACCTGCAAGAGACCAGAACAACAAAGACAGTTTGTGACAAAGCTGAGGCGCCACAGTCCGAGAAGAGTGAAATCAAATGTGACATTTTTCATTTATTTGTAAATGCCTCCTTGGCGGCACACTCACTCGAAACGACAGTTTGGCTCTTACCAAGTTAACGGGAGCTGATGGTAGAATAGAGGGATCCTGACAGAGGTTGTAATGAGATGCCGCATTAGGGCCGCTCTCTCATCCGCTCTTCCCTCTCTTGCCCAGGAGCACGCCCTTCACTTCCAATCTACTATCCCAACCATTTAGAAACATTTAACCCTATGAAAAACTACGCTAAACCTCTTTGGCGCTCTTATAAAACATTCTTTGTGGGTTTGTTCTGTCAGAGGTACCTTTGATGCGACTAATGCTTTTGTTAGGAGGATTTGGAGCATTTGGGACCACGGGAAAGATGGAACAGAATTGACAATACAATAAATGGCAGAGAATGCAGAGTATCATGTTTTAGTGATGGAACCTGATGTCATTTGTGAATTTCATTATTTTGATTTTATCCTAGATTGTATCACTGACATTTCAGAATGTAATTTACATTTAACCTTTCTTAATACTATTATCTTTCAGGAAATTTTCACATATAAAATATACTAGAATTAAATATTAACCCACTGATGCAACTTTTTTTTTTATTTTGGTCATTTTGGAGAGTGACTCCTTGTCTTCTCACCCACATCTTTTCATCTTTCCATTTAGCGAATCTCCTGATACCCAGAGATGTGAAACAATACATTTATTAATTTATTTTGTTTGTATGTTTCAGAAAGTTACACAGAAATGATGTGGGATGTGGGACATCCCAATTAAAAGTCCTTCTGCATATAATAGATCTAAATCTGCCTATTATCTGCCATCGCCTGTTAATGCATTCCCATCTTGATTTGACGCTGATCTTAATCACATTTTGATGCTTCATGTTACGTCATCAACTGGAAATACATGTGAACTTTAAATGTAAAAATTGTAACTGTAATCATTTCAAATCACATTGTACGCTTCCATCACCACTTCTGACTTATATAATATTATATACCACATTACAATGCAAGTTAAAAGCAGTATACATGAAAGCTTTCTCAGCAAGAAGTTATATTATTGCTAACCAGAGGTCCTTAACATTTGACATATCAGAAATACAAAACCCATTATCATTTAAAATGATTGAACAACCATTAAAAGTAATGACTGAGTCATAATTTTCCCTCAGAAAATAGGTCAAGCAAGAAAGAGGTCTCAGTAGAGGAGCTTACAAGGGAAATGAACTATTACCCTCTACAAGTGTGTGTAGTGCCCTCTAAACTGTCCTTACAGATTGAGAGAATGTGCTATATACTGGGCAGCATGTGAACAATGAGTTATGTACTTCATTAAGCTCAAGTAATTTCACTCCAAGATTTCACGTTGCCTTCAATCGATCCTTGCAGCCATGGGCTATATTTAGCTCTCTGGAGCACAAAGCTACACCTCATCATAACAGTGTAGGTAAAGGTGTTTGGCTGCAGCCAAGTTGTACAGGGTGTCATGAAAGAAGAAGGAAACATTCTGACCTATATTAACAAACTAGAGCAGATAGAAATCTTGAGGTTTTCAGTGGCAACCCATTCATCATCCTTCCTTGTTTAACATAATTAGATTTCTTATTTCATATCTCCAAGATAGCATGGTGAAATTTAAACAATGTTGGACCTCTGCTGAACTGTAAAACACAATCTAATTAATTTTGTTAAGATATCTTCAGTATAGTTCTTGCACTGCACTGGGACTTTCATCTTAGTTCTGAAGGTCCAAATTTACAGATTTAAAACTTTGTATTGAGTCCTTATATTATTCAAAGGTACTCCAGTTGTGTACATTGTGGTGCAATTAATAAGGTTTACTAAAATAAACCTTGCTATCTCTAAAACATGCTCTTTGGCGTGATTGCTGTCATCTCTGTTATGTATATGAAAATTGCATAGAAACTGGCCACAGTGGTTAGAACTGTTGTCTACTCCAATGTGTGTGGCACCAGCAGACCCAAACCAGTGGGTATAAAGCAGAAATGATAATGGATGGATGAACGTTGGCAGTGAAAAATAAATGATGTGCTGGTGTACCTACATTCTACACGCTGATGCATAATGGTCAGGATCTATACACAATTTACAGATAACCATTTTTGCAATCCATAATGAGCTTAATGAAGTTTTGAAAAGCAAAATGCATAACATTTGATGTGAATCTTAACTGCTCTCTGCTCTCTCTCTCTGTTTACAACACCACAGCATGAGACAGCTCATCTTTTGAAATTAACATCTGCCATGATAGCAGAATCCATCCATACCTTATCTTATCCAGTTACTAATGAATAAATACAGTTATTAATGTATAAATTATCAATTAATTAATGTATAAATTATTAATGTATGTAGACGTATTAATAATTTGTTGAATCTTCTTCTCTTGTTCTTAAGCCTGTTGAGATTAGTCATATAATCAATGCATTGCGCCATAATTGATTATAATACAAAAACATTGATATTTTGCATCCGTATGGTCACAACGTTTTCACAAGGTAGCAGTGATCATGACGTATTACCCCTCCATCCTAGTCACATTTCTAATCTATTAAAGCAAAAAGTGTCCGGTGGCCATGTCTAGCAGTTTTTTCTTTCACTTTTTTAGAGCAGTTTCTGAAGTGTAAGCTAATTTTTCTGGAATATATTAAGAATTTCTACAGTGTTTACCTCCATTTTTGTTATCTTTCTAATGTTTGAAACAGACATTTTCCTGCCATGTCAACTGGGAGTAAATCTGAGCATGGAGGTGTGCCATCTAGTGCACAACAGTCACTGGGTATTGTGCTTTGGCATTGCAGTACAGGCGACTTAATCTGATGCAGAATTGACTACACTAACAACTGAATAATTTCCCTTAGGGATAAATAGAGTGCTATCCTATCCTCATATCCTCTGTCCTCTCTATGTGCCTGGTTGATGTTATATCTTTGTGTAGAAACAACCTGCTTCCTTTTACCCAGAGAGAGTTTGATCCAAGTCCCTCTAGGCAAGTCATGCCACTTATCATTGTAACTGCTGCTAAAAGCCCAAGGAGACCAGATCCCTATCGAAATTAATGGAGACATGGTCAAACCCACCCTTTATCACAGAATGATGTTTAAAATGCTCTTTGTCCACATGGAGCACTCAACTATGCATGCACAGAATCCGTGAATCTGAGGCTGGTCTGCTCTGCTTTTCCTGCATGCGCTGGCAAAACGATATGATTGGGCTATAACTGTCCCAGTTCGGCTGGTGATTGACTGTTCGTGAATACACCATCTTTGCCTTACTGATTTTCCCATTTAAAATTACTTGAGTGATCTGTCTCTACAATGTACAATGTCTCTGCTATGGGTCAGTCAAAGGGAAACTTGAGCCATAATACTCCCTGCCATTCTTCCAAAAATGTGTGAATGCCTGCCCTTTCCTTTGCATGTGGAAGTTTGAATGTGTACAGTGCAGACATCACAATGCTTGTCTTGTTATGAACAGATGGACGCAACAAAACAAGTTGGGTTGTCTGGAAATGTAAGATTAAGATGTTTATTTGTATATTTGATAAGATAATATAACAAGGATTTAATCATGCAGAAATCACTGTGAATGGTACCTCCGGTTTCCCACATGTGACCACAGACGCAGCTGTAGGGGCGCAAAGCGGCAGCCAAAAAGCCAGAGTCACCACGCCAAACCTGGCACACACCGCCTATCATCAGGAGAGGTAACAGGAGTGAGGATCCAGCTGCAGCTGAGAGAAAACTCACACCGATCGACCAAAAAAGTCCTACAGGACTGTATGCCGAGGAATTGGGGAAAATTGCTTTTAGTTGCTCTCATGGTGCCAGTCCTGCATTCATCTCCCTGTAGCTCACCCAAAGAAACCATGTGGGCGAGGTGACATCATTGATTAGCTCCTTATATCTATGGGACACAGAAAATGAAGGCTAGACAGGTGAGGGAGAGGCTACATCTTACATGCTCTCACCTGAAATCCCACTCCAACCACTCCCACTCCAACCGCTGCCTTTCATAGCAATGGGGTAGAGCTAACACATGCTGGAACAGCGTGGACACACTCATTCAGACACCAAGCACTATCGTGCCAATCCAGGTCTCTTCTCTGTCTGCATCAGTCAGGGTAGATACATTACCTCCTGTTGCTGCATTCCATTGCCAAGGTGGTTTTCCTGTTATTTACTCCAGACCTTCCCTACACACGAGCATTGGGTGCTATGTGGCAGATGCATCCCAGCTGTCCAAAGAGTCATCTCAGCAGGAGGAGCTGCAGTGGTAAACTGTCACTAAACTTCCAATACAAGTCGACAAAGTGTTAGAGGCTGGGCCACCAGGATGGTCAGGGCAACAAGGAAACACCAGGGTGGGCAAAACCTAAGGTATTTACCGCAGTTGAGGTACCAGGATGCTGCAAGGCAGGTCCAGGTTCCTCCCACCATATAGCAGACTTACCAGCCACAGTACTGGACATTAGGGAAGCACAGAGAAAAGAGGTGGATCTCAGGGGCCTGATTGAGGCAGGGACTTGCCGTTGGTTGTAACCAGCGGCAGCCAGGGTAAACTTGGGTACACCATGATACATGGGCTGTTACACCAGTGTTCACCTTTAAAAGAAGGAGGAGATAAACATCAGATTGTGGTCCCAAAGGCTCTAGTGAGTGTCTTCTTGGAGTACTTCCATGGCAGGCTCAAGATTCTTTTGAGACTGCTCGATGTGCAGCCTCATGCAGAAACCACTGTGAATGGTACCTCTGGGTTCCCACACGTGACCACTGACGCAGCTGTAGGGGGCGGGCGAAGCACCAGCCAATCCAGAGTCGCTGCACCAAACCCAGGGACTTTAAAACACACCTCGCCTCGCATCAGAAGAGGTGCCAAACAATGTTGAATCCTTAGTTTGATTGTGTACCGTCTTATTTTCATTTCCCCCTCCAACCTCCTTTGTGTTTCCTTGTGTGGCGATAGTCTATCCGTAAAGCTCTAGGGGCGATTGAGCTAACTCACTAGGGGAATGTGTTTACAAAGTTAACATAACTATTTACACATTCATGTTTCTGTTTCCAAATCTTTACATCTGCATTATTTTTGCACTGATGATATGATGATGCTTCTCTGGTTCTGTGTATTTTACCTGAGTCTAAGTCCTTATAGCACAATAGTAGTGACAGTAGTACAGTGGTTAGTGGTGTTGCCTCACCGTGTATGTCAGTGGGTGTGTGATTTTTCTACAAGTACTGCAAAAGACGAAAGGCAATGGATGTTAGGTAATGAGTGACTCTAAAATTGCTCCTGGTTGTGAGCTTGAGAGTAGTGTGTGGGGAAATGTCCATCCAGGGCACATGCACCATTCGCTCTCATATTTTATTTCTTATTTGTGGAGTTTTTAAATCAGTTTTTATGGATCAGCTTTTGGATCATTGGAGGAAACTGGAATGCCCAGTGACAACCCAGACAGACATGGGAAGAATATGGAAACTCTATGCAATTGATTTACTCCTGCAGAGGTCAAAGGGATCACATCTCTGCCTCTGCCTGCCCCTGACCTCAGCTGTTTCTGAGTCCATGCAGGAAAAGATATGCAACATGGAGCTGAACACAGACAGCAGAGGAGCACCAAGGCAATTAGACAGAGCATGAAGAATGGAGGCATTAGAGCAAGACTGTGACAGGAGACCCATAAACACTAACCACTGCGAGCCATCATCTTCGCTCTCTACAGAACAACACAAACGAACTTCAGGCCAATGTGAATCAACTGAGAGTATAGAAATGCATATATCCTGGTGTTTACAGAGGCCTGGTTCAATGCCCTCCACATCTAATAAACAACAGGGCAGGTGTGTATTTCTTTGTGAACCCTCATTGGAGTTCCACAGTGCAGGTGTGAGAAGAAATGTGTATTGAGCTAGTGACTATGTCCACATCCATTCTACCTCCTTAGAGAATTCCTCCATCATCCTGATCCTGTTTTATATCCACCCCAGAGCCAACTCCATGACACCAACCTGAGCACTCTCAGAAAGGTTTTCATCCAGGATATCTCTGTACTTGGCCTCATTCGACTTTCCATCAATTGCAATCAGTGGCCCTGTGCCTGCAACTGAAAAAACATCCCCACAGCATGATGGTGCTACCACTATCCAGTGTAGGGATTGTATTGGGCAGGCAATGAGCAGTGTCTGGTTTTCGCCACAATTAAAGCCAAAAAGTTCAGTCTTGATCTCATCAGACCAGAGAATCCTATTTCTCTGGTTGGGGAGTCCTTCATGTGTGGTGGCAAACTATGCAGGCTTTCATGTGAGGAGAGGCTTCCACCCGGCCACCTTGCCATGGGGTCCATCCTGCCATTGGTGGAGGACTGCAGTGATGGTTGACTCTCACAACCTCCCTACTGCATCTCTAGAGCTCAGTTGTATCGGTTCAACACAGTAAATATTCAATAAATAAATAGTGAATAGTGAATAAACAGTGAATAAATAAATATTCACTGGCGACTGATCCTAGACACAACACATGCATGGGGAACCAGACAGAGCAAACCATAACCAAGTCAGAACTGGAGCATGCATCGCAACCGGATTGTCCATAGCAACCATCCTAGCGATGGTGGAAGGATCAGAAAAATCTTCATAACAACGAGCAGGCGAGTGATTATTAGCATGCCCAGACATCCCTGATTTGCCCATCCTGTCCCTGGTTAAAGCTGTCCCTGAAAATGTCCCCGGTTTCAATGGGAGAGAATAAAATTTGCACGGAGTGCAGAGAGAGAGAGAGAGAGAGAAAGAGAGAGAGAGACAGTCGCGATCGGGTTCAAGGCAGTAGAAATTTCGCAGGAAAAACTATGAAAATAGAGAGAACAGGCGAGAACAGGTTGAAAAAAGGGAGGGAGGTGCCATCACAAAGGAATATGCTTCCAGAATCCCTTCCTGGCTAGATTTTTCTAGTGTTTTCTAAACATATGGGATGCACCTACACAGTCTGATTGTTGGTTCTCAATGTGCATGAGTCTTCAAGCACCACAGATTCAGCTGGGTCCCTTCGCCAAATTATATGGCTTAATAGAAAACAATATAAGGCTGAGTAGAAGTATTGTTAAGTAGAAGTTTGATTAAAGACTTGGACATATTTTATTTAAACCTGGGCATTGCTCTGTTATTTATGGAAAAATGTTCCCAGTCACATGTAATGAATAAGTATATATTTATGCAAAACCTCTCCACTGCAGGAAAGTGTTCAAAGCAGTTAGTTACATATTCTGATTTTCCAGTTTTATGTTTGCAAGAGATAAAATGATTTTCCTATTATCTCAAACTGAAGTATAAATGTGTAAGAGAGCAGATTCTGTGAATAGTTTTTCCCCCCTTTTTTTAAGGTACTGAAAAAAGAAAAAAAAATCACTGAAAAGTCAGAAAAGTATTGGCAAGACCCTAATCCTGCTCTCAACCCTTCCCCCTCACCATCCTGTGGTGAGCTCTCCTGTGCAGCACCTCTCCTCCTGCCCCTCCTCTACCTGTGACTCCTCTCAAGACTCCAGCACATCTTTACAACCTGAGTCTGAGTCAGGAGAGAGTCAGGGAAGAAGTCAACTCCATTGGGCCTCAATGACTACTGACCAGTTGCCCTCACATCCCATCTAATGAAGGCGCTGGAGAGGTTAGTATTGTATTTAAAGATGCTATCATCTACCTGATGCAACAATCTCATGAGCACCTGGATGGTGGAGAAAGCACTGTGACAATCATATTCTTTGATTTCTCCAGTGCATGTAACACCTTTCAGCCATTTCTTCTGGGTGAGAAGTTATGATACTGGGTGGATACTGGGTGTCAGCAGCTCAGTGACCTCCTTTATTACTGAATACCTGAAAGACAGGCCACAGGTTGTCTGTTTGGGCAGTGTTTTGTCTGATGCGGTGGTTAGTTTTATTGGGGCTCCACAGGGTACTGTGCTGTCTCCTTTCCTCTTCACCCTATACACTGCAGACTTTTTTTTATGAGCCATTGGCCATTATCAGCCATTGTTGGGTGTATACACTCACCGGCCACTTTATTAGGTACACCTGTCCAACTGCTTGTTAACACTTAATTTCTAATCAGCCAATCACATGGCGGCAACTCAGTGCATTTAGGCATGTAGACACGGTCAGGACAATCTCCTGCAGTTCAAACCGATCATCAGTATGGGGAAGAAAGGTGATTTGAGTGACTTTGAATGTGGCATGGTTGTTGGTGCCAGAAGGGCTGGTCTGAGTATTTCAGAAACTGCTGATCTACTGGCATTTTCACACACAACCATCTCTAGGGTTTACAGAGAATGGTCCGAAAAAGAAAAAAATATCCAGTGAGTGGCAGTTCTGTGGGTGGAAATGCCTTGTTGATGCCAGAGGTCAGAGGAGAATGGCCAGACTGGTTCGAGCTGATAGAAAGGCAACAGTGACTCAAATAACCACCTGTTACAACCAAGGTAGGCAGAAGAGCATCTCTGAATGCACAGTACGTCGAACTTTGAGGCAGATGGGCTACAGCAGCAGAAGACCACGCCGGGTGCCACTCTTTTCAGCTAAGAACAGGAAACTGAGGCTACAATTTGCACAAGCGAAATTGGACGATAGAAGATTGGAAAAACGTTGCCTGGTCTGATGAGTCTCAATTTCTGCTGCCACATTCGGATGGTAGGGTCAGAATTTGGTGTCAACAACATGAAAGCATGGATCCATCCTGCCTTGTATCAACGGTTCAGGCTGGTGGTGTGGTGTAATGGTGTAGGGAATATACTATAATGTACTCAAATGGCCTCCACAGTCACCAGATCTCAATCCAATAGAGCATCTTTGGGATGTGGTGGAACGGGAGATTCGCATCATGGATGTGCAGCCGACAAATCTGCGCCAACTGTGTGATGCCATCATGTCAATATGGACCAAACTCTCTGAGGAATGCTTCCAGCACCTTGTTGAATCTATGCCACGAAGAATTGGGGCAGTTCTGAAGGCAAAAGGGGGTCCAACCCGTTACTCGCATGGTGTACCTAATAAAGTGGCCGGTGAGTGTAGGTGGGGGGAAGAGAGCAGTGATGGACAACAATGTTTTGATGTGATGGCTGGACCCATCACACGGACACATCACTTCGGGAGGAAGGGGATGATTTCACAGCCATTGTGCATTCCGGGAGTGGATGTGGAGGGTTAGGTTAGGTAGTACCTAGGCGTTAACATCAACAGACTGGACTGGAAACCCCATTCTACTTCCTGAGGAAGGTTCTGTTGTGGCCAGTGTATTTTTCTTTGCCATGGTTTGTTTGGGAATCACCATCAGAGCCAGCATCTCTTAACTGGCTGAATTTTCTAGTTAGCAAAAACGTAACTAGAAAATTCCAGTGTGCTGAAATTTCGAGAGTGCTCCAAGATGAGTGCTGGTTGGTTTGCCCGTCTCACAAAACATCATTCTGTGAGTGTGTGTATGGGGGAGAGAGAGAGAGAATGTGTGTGTGTGTGTACTCCAGGGTGTGTGCCCATTAGTTTGCAGCACTTTGTCTGCCTTTGTATAGCTCACAAGACAGCATTGTGGGAGTGTGTGCACGTATGAGAGCGAGAGAGAGTGAGTGAGTGAGTGAGTGAGTGAGTGAGTGAGTGAGTGAGTGAGTGACTGTGTGCATGAAGTGTTTGTGTGTGTGTGAGGTCATCTGTGAGCCTGCTGCAGCAGGAGGCTCTCTGTCAGCAGAGGAGCAGACAGGAGCAGGCACATGCTCTTTGAGAAGGTGCTGCTGAAAAATAAAATCTATCAACATGCAACTTGGTACACAAACAGACCACAAGTTTCTTCCATTTTTGAAATTAAAGTTTCCCCAAACCCATTCATTCTTATAAGAAAAACCAAAGTTGCCTCTGTGCTAAACATTTGCCTCTACGGAGACAACGCACCTATCTGGAATATAAGCACACCGTCACACAGGGTGAGTCCCAGGAACTCCATGATGTAATATGGTGTGTGTAGTATGAAAACTGAGGCCACAGTCGCAAGAGGAAGTGCAAATTTTAACCTTGATCGCAGTGGTCCAAAAATTAATGGAGGCTTATGGAGAGAAGAGGCCCACATCACATGAAAGAGCACAAATTTTCCTACAAACGTGGAAAAAAGACTTTGCCTCCTGCGTATGGTGTGGCTGGTAGCAGCGTGAAAAGAGTAAAATGAGAGCTCATTTCCCACATTTACTGACTGTTTCATCCCACTCTGGCTGCATCGAAAATGCCAAACCCACATGTTTTTGAGAGGGCCTGCATGAAAAGCGATACAAGGTATCAACATGTCGTCAGGTACAGGCAGAGAGG
Source organism: Karalla daura (assembly GCA_029224185.1). Classification (NCBI taxonomy): domain Eukaryota; kingdom Metazoa; phylum Chordata; class Actinopteri; order Chaetodontiformes; family Leiognathidae; genus Karalla; species Karalla daura. The sequence goes on from CM055194.1 coordinate 3,025,151, forward strand.
ACAAGTTTTCCTGCGTTTTGAAGTTTGAATGAAGTTTCTACATCAATGTATGGCTTTACAGCAAATAGTTGTTTGAGGATGATTTTTTGAATTTGCTTGTTTATCCCATTCATTTCTTGTGGGATTCGTTGCTCAAAGCGAGTACCTGTCAAGAGTCTTAAAGTAGATACTTCAAAGATGAAGAAAAATCTCAAAAGGGTCTTTATGCAGTGCACAGAATTTTTGTATGATTGGATAATATATATATATATATTTTATTTTATGTTTTATATTGTTTCAAGGTCAAATTTGAGGGTTAAAAATAAACAACCTAATTTCATCATGGCACCCCATTGGATTTTAAAACATGCTGTGTCCCAAAGCACCCCCGAGCCTAGCCCCCTATCACCTACATACCCTCGTAGTCTCATAGTCCCATCTCACTCTCCCTTTCAGCTGTCCCAGAGGATGACGGGAAACAGGGCTTGAGCTAGTGAACGTCGGATGTACAATTCAGAATCAAGGTGATCAATGATACATTGAATACCCTACATCTCGTTCACTACACATTCGGATACTTCTGAAAATAGCATCCACCCGAAGGCCCTATGTAGCAGCTTGGGAGTGGTTTACGATACAGCCATAGACACTTTAAGAGTCAAGAGAAAACAGGTAGGAAAAAAAAATGTGCACATGGACCCCCCTGTCCATCTTTACAATTGAAAACTGCTCTTGAACACTTCCTGATTAAATACAGCGTTGCATTTTCTTAAAAGTTCTTTGTCACAATATCACACTGGCATAACTGCATCATGTCAGTCTTAGTTGGTAATACATATATTGGTGTGGCATTTTGGTATATTGTGTGTTTAGGTCAAGCCTGAATTTGCTCACTTTGAAAAGAAATCAAATAATGGAAGCATTTCAGTGAAATCTACAGTGTATCTACATATATATCGCCCATTCCTGCAGGTGCCTGAAAACATTAACTTCTATTGGTTGGTGAAGTAAATTGCCAATCTGATATCAATTAACTGACACTGCCTGTAATACAAGTTCAGCCAAAGTTAGGAAAACTAAAATGGGTTATTGAGGGAATTTGTGGGTCTGCACCTGGGCATTCCAGTCAGAGACTGACTTGAGCACATCAGAAGATGAGTTGGCAAACATTTTATTTTATGAGGTTGTTGTGTGAGTGTGCCAGGGTGGTTTATGTTGGGATACTGCTGGGTCTGTCTTCTGTGTTTCAGAGTGTATTATGCACATAAAACATGTTTCTGAGGCAGGTTTAAAAAGTGGTTGAATGAACAGTTACAAGCCTCATTAGTCTAAGAGCCCTTTGCAGTGGATTCATTTAGCACTAGTTGGGGTTAGCTTCCGTTAACAGGCTTCAACAGCCTTTGTGTGTGTGTGTTTTTTTGTATGTTATGTCATTTTCCCTTTTTCCTAACTGGAGTCAGAGCCACAATTTCATGTACACCAACACAAATTTATATTATGATGTTGAATAAATGTGAATACCCAGAAAATCTGTTGTACAAGTGCAAAGACTGACTGGAATATGTCAAGAGGAGTCATTGACACCACTTATGCAGTTTTCATGTAATTCATTCAATTCTTCCGTTGCTTAATTTTGACACCTCACAACGCACTGGAAGAAGTTCACCTGGATTATACACACCTGCCTCTGCTATGGCTTTATTAAAGCATCTCAGCTCAATTAAGTACTTACCTAAATATTGCCCTGTTTCACCTGCAGTTAACAAATGCCGGTTCAATTTCTTAGCAAGCCTAACTAAAGGGGAGTGACCTTGCCCGACATTTTGTTAAATGGACCAGTAAGAATGTTTTTTGTGGGTATCTAAAAGGAAAAGCTGTTAAAGTCCACCATTTTCCCATTTCTCTCTGTCATTGATGCCTGACAAGCTGTAATTTTCATTCTCTCACTCCAGTGGAGCCTAGTGAGCTGGAGATTATGGAGATGACAGTTTGGTTTTTTTAAGTGCCTTCTTCATCCTGTTTTAAATCTCTATAATGTCTGAGCATAAATAAAAACAGATGCCTTTTATTATACAATCGAGCATTGGAGCTAAATAACATTATGCTCCAGTAATTTCACATTTATTAATGTCACCATGAAGTGAATACTTTCTGTAGTCATTGTCTATCCATGTGTCAATGGAAACTCTTTTTGACTAATGACTTAAGAAAAACTGTTGTTTACAATTTTATCTAATTTTCCTGTCAGTGTCAATTCCATCATTCACAATGTCACTAAAACTGTATTTCTCATTTGCAAAGGGCAACTCAGATTTGCCTGCATTTACTGGTCATTGATGTTCACAGACGTAAGTGAGGAAGAGAGCTTTAATCAAATTGGTAGTTTTGCAGCTCATTCGCTTGCACCATTTTTGCACCTGACAAACACGAGGCGAGAGTGAGATTGTTTCACTCCTGTTGTGAACTCTGCACTGCCTTCACACTCTGCATTAGCCTTCAAAATCATTTTCCTTCCGTACAAAGCCCTCCATGGTTCTTATACCTCAGGCCTGATGGAACCAATACAGACACATGAACCATGCTAAATTCCATGAAACAAATTGCTGTGCTGCCAGCTGGTTTGTGTCAGAGTTTTTACTCATGGTGGTGATGTTCTCAATCATTGACTTGGAAACTGTTGTCACATTTAGTATCAGTACAGCTGGTTTGGAACATCAACTGAGGGGGTACCAAAATGTTAACCAGGTACCAGGTAATACCTCTCATGTGCAAACAAAACTAGAGTCCTGCCGTAACAATCCAACTCTCCTGGATACTCACGGAGTTTCCACATATCAAAAGTGGCTCCCTCACACTTGTAAACCACTTGTAATTTCCTGGAAATTAGAATACACGAGCAAAAGCATGAAGGATTGTGCATGTGACCCATCATGCAGTACTCTTTCCTGCGTAGCTGCTTTCTATGTGAGCAGTGAGTGGTAATGAGTTGTAATGTTAATAATATTAAGTAATAAAATAAGTAATGTAATCAGACATATGTAATAATCTTAAGTAAATTGTGCAACAAGTAATTAGTAAATATAATGAAGTATTATAATGTAATATAAGTACATATAATAAATATAGTAATTAAAAGATGAAGATAAAAGCCAATAAGGAATAGGAGTAATTTTCCAAGGTGCAGTGCAGTGCAGTCCAGCTCTCATGCAGTCCAGTCCATGATGTTCAGCTCAGCTCCTTCTCTGCGTCATTGTAAAGCTGGATGGCTCAGGGGACAAAGGAGCAGGAGAGAGACCGGAGCCTGTTGCTGATCAGGCTCCTCTGTTTGATGAAGATGGAGTGTAGGGGGTGGCGACTATTGTCCATAATGGATCGCAGCCTGCTCAGGGTTGTCCTCTCAGCTGTTGTGGTGAGCATTTCCAGCTTCATGCCCACCACTGACCCTGCCTTCCTCACCAGTCTGTCTAGTCATCTTATGTCTCTCTTCCTGCTGCTGCCCCCCCAGCACACCACAGCATAAAAACACTAGCCATCACAGGCTGGTAGAACATCAGCAGGAGTTTGTTGCAGACACTGAAGGATCGCAGCCTTCTGAGGAAGTAGAGCCTGTTCTGTCCTTTCTTATAGAGTGCATCTACATTGAAAGACCAGTCCAGCTTATTGTCCAGGTGAACCCCAGTTACTTCTAAGTGCTGACTATCTCCACCTTTCCCTCATCAATGGTAACAGGCAATATTGACAGGGCTGTTTTCCTGAAGTCTACCACCATTTCCTTAGTTTTGGTGGTGTTTAGCTGCAGCTGGTTGGCCTTGCACCACACAAAGTTCTCCACAAGGCACCCGTATTCCTCCTCCTGTCCATCCCAGATAGATCCTACAACTGCTGTATCATCTGAGAACTTCTGCATGTGGCAAGTCTCTGAATTGTAGCCGAAGTCATTGGTGTACAGCGTAAATAGTACTGGAGATAGAACCGTTTCCTGTGGCACACATGTGCTGCTGACCACTGTCTCAGATGTAAGGTCTCCATGTCTGACAAACTGGGGCCGCTCAATGAGATGGATTCTCACGGTACTACCTCCTTTGTCAAAGCAGGAGTGAATCCTGTGTTGAAGATACAGGAGAGCATCCTCGACACTCACCCTCTCTTGGTAGGCAAACTGCAGGGTCCATTGCATGGCAAACTTGAGGTCTGAGCAGATTGAGCAGCAGCACACGTTCCAGAGTCTTCATTAAGTGTGAGGTGAGGGCAACTGGCCTGTAGTCATTGAGTTCTTTGGGGTGTGCTTTCTTGCGGACTGGTATCAAACATGATGCTGTCAAAGAGGTGATGAAGAGGTTCTGCTAATTCCACTACACAGGTCTTCAGCAGTCTGGCAGGGATGCCATGGGGGCCTGCCGCCTTGGACTTCAGTCTTTTAAGCACTCCTCTCACCTCTTCAGCAGTAACTATGGGTGGCTGGTGTGGGTTATCCGCAAGCAGAGGTGAGGTGGAGTCAATGTCCAGGTCGTTGTCAGAGGCGGAGGTGCAGAACCAGTTATAGTACTGGTTTAGCTCGTTGTAGCTCGTAGCTCTTTAATCCCACAACCAGTGATGTTTCTAACCCCCTGCCATACCTCTTTCATGTTGTTGTTTTACAGTTTCTTTTCCACCTTTCGCCCATATGCCTTCTTGGCCTCCCTCAGGCTTCTTCTGAGTTCCCCTTGCACGCTCTTCAGCTCTGTCATATTGTGCTGTTTAAAAGCTTTCTTCTTCTTGTTAAGAAGTTTCTTTAACATCACTGGTCACCCATGGCTTGTTGTTGGGGTAGCAGTGCTCAGTCTTTGTGGGAACAGTGGTCCATGCAGAAGTTCAGGTAGCCGGTTGTGCAAGCAGTGGCCTCCTCCAGATTCTCACTGTTTTGTAGTTCACTCCGTATAGTAGACTTAAAGCAATCTCTCAGCACCTCCTCTGCTCCTGTAGGTTCTTGTGGTAACTGGCAGTCTCTTGTACTCTTGGTATGTATGATGGCTTAAGGTAAACAAGGTTGTGATCAGATATTCCCAATGGAGGAATTGCATGGTATGCATCTTTTACATTTGCATACAGGAGTGTATACAGGAGTGAACCTCACTCACATATACAAGTGAAATCTTCTCATGAGCACTACTGATATTCTCTCATACAAACAAGTGAAATGCTCACACAATCAGCGAAAACACTCACACATACAGCGGTGTATGTGACACAATAGAACACACAATAAATCCCTATTCTATTTATCAGTTATGTTTCCTCTTTATTCCTCACTTTGTTTTCCAGCCAAACACACACACACACACAAACACACACATAAACTTATGTACACACACAGGACCATAAGCTCCATCTTTTAAATGAAAACATTTCAGTCGTGTGTTTGAGAGCAATTAAGCAGTATATCTGAGAGCGTTTCAATTGCATGCATGTCAGCATTTCAGTATGGTATACAAGACATTACATTACAATACATTTTAGTAATGTGTATGAGAACATTTCAGTTAAAACTGAAGGTCTTCCACCGGTTCATAGTGCAACTAATTTTAATCATCAGCCTTGTTGCTTGCAATACTAACCCAAGGCAGCAGCATTACTCCAAAATATATTGGCGTATTGGCCATAAGAACCCTATCAAATGCAACAGCAATTGGGCAGCAACCGAACGTTTCAACTCTGAGCCGGAACACATTGGATATTCACATAGCTTTCAAGCGCGGTGTGAGGCAGTAGCTGTGAGTACAATAATCTATTTCTCTAATTGTTATTGTTGTGGATTTCTCTCTGCGTTTCTCTTTATCCTCTCCTAAGTTTCCTACTTCTAGAGCACTTTCGCTGTCACTATTATCTCCTTTGTCATCTAGTTTCAGAGCAATCAAAACCTATTAATAGTCCAAGCTATTGCGGTGGGTGGGTCAGGCCTCCCCCACAAGCACTCCTTTTCTGTTATCTGAAAGGGGGCGTGCAATTTATTGAGAAAATAGCTTATATAGTAACACTATTTCCTCATAAGTCGGACAAGCTTACAAGCGTGACATGAGGCAGATCGGTTGGGTCAGACCTCCTCCACAAACACTCCTTTGCTGCTCTCCAGCTCACGTGCCGCTTAGCCTTAAACTCATGTGCACTACCGCTAATTTATTCAGGGAATAGCGCTGTAGCGTCAGCCCCCCTCAGGTGAAGACAGGTCTTCTTCCGCGAGTCTGCCGAGCAGGTCTGTATATCGCTCTCTCTTAGTAGCCACTTATTAGCCTCTCTCTCTTATTAGTCACAGCAATGTGTCTCGCCATTCCTGTCATCTCCAGCACTCATAGAAAGCCTCACTATTCCGGCAGGCAAAGAAACCCAGCTAACCTACAAGCACTTCAGCCTTCCTCTCCCACCTCCTCCTCTCTGACTTCCTTTTCTGTTGGGCTCTGGAACTGCCAATCTGCAAAGCCAAGTTCATACCTGCTTATGCCTATCAGCAATCTCTCAGCCTTCTGGCTCTCACTGAGACCTGGATCAAACCGGAAAATTCTGCCACCCCAGCTGCACTCTGCACGCTGAACTACTCTTTCACTCACACCTCCCACCTGACGGGTAGAGGAGGGGGGACAGGTCTCCTGATCTCCAAAAATTGGAAATTCACTCCACTACCCCCACACAATTTCATCTCATTTGAGTACCATGCTATTCAGGCGTCTGCCCCAGTACATCTTGGAGTAGTTGTAATCTACTGACCTCCAGGATAAACAGGGGACTTTATGGATGAGTTTGACGTCCTCCTGTCATCCATTCCCAATTATGTGTGTGTCCATTCCCAACCACGTGAGTGTTCACTATTCATTCTTGGTGACATGAATATCCACCTAAATTGTCCTAACTCCTTTGATCTTACACGAGTCTGCACCCTCCCACCTACAGAGCTGGCAAAGAACTCGACCTAATCCTGACATGCAACTGTTTCACAGACTGCATCATGGTCACACCTCTGCACATCTCTGACCACTTTTTTATTAACTTCAAAATACAGCTTAAATCACTCCAGTCACCCCCACCTTCTCTGGTGCAATCTCCACAATCTGTCTCCCACACACTTCTCTTCTGCAGTGGCATCTGCTCTACCTACACTCACCATCTTTTCCTCTCTAGAGGTAAACAAAGCCACAAAGGGCCTGTGCTCCACCCTAACCTCCTGCCTGGACAGCCTGTGTCCTCTGTCCACCAAGGCAGTTCACTCCCATTGGCCCAAGCCATGGCAAACCAACACCATCCGTGAACTATGTAGCACTTTAAGAGCTGCAGAGACAAAATGGCACAAACCCAAAGAACCTGGCGATCCCAAAGCTTATCAGTCACTCCTGGCCTCTTTCTCCTCCATCATCTACACTGCTAAATCCACTTTCTACAAAAATAAGATCAGCAGCACCAAAGACACCCGCAAACTATTCTCCACCTTCAAGTCACTGCTCAACCCTCCACCTCCACCATAGCCTACTAACCTGTCTGCTGAGTCCTTTGCTTCCTTCTTTTCAGAAAAGGTGGAAACATCAGCCGGCAGTTCTCTGCACCACCCACTCTCAGACAGTCTCCTCAGGACGAGGGCCCATCACTCTCCTCGTTCACCCCTTTCTTTGAGATTGAGGTGCCAGCCCTCCTGACCCACAGCCATGCTACCTGGGGGCAATGTCCTGCAAAACATTGCCCCCACCATTATACCAGCCATCACACATGTCCTCCAACTCCTCATTGGCCTCTGGAATTTTTCCTGACTCCTTCAAACAGGCTCAGGTGGTGTTCCTACTCAGTAAACCCGATTTCTCTTCTTCCCTTCCTTTCAAAACCCATTGAAAGGGCAGTCTTCAATCAAGTGTCATGCTTCCTCACACACAATGCTCTCCTTGACCCGTATCAGTCAGGTTTTAAGAGTGGCCACTCCACTGAACCAGCTCTTTTGTCTGTGACAGAAGCTCTGAGGGCTGCTACTGTAGGTCTGCAGGACAATCCTCAGTTCTCATCCTCCTAGACCTATCAGCCGCTTTTGTGATCCATCCTGTGAGTGAACCTTCCTATCCATACTCTCTGAAATGGGCATCTCCGGCAATGTTCTCTCCTGGTTTATCTCATATCTAAATGGGCGTTCCTTCACAGTTTCCTGGCAAGGGCACACCTCCTTTCCCATCCCCTCCCCAAGGAGGTGCCCCAAGGGTCAGTGCTGAGCCCCTTCCTCTTTGCAGCTTGCTCCACCACCCTGGGCCCCGTCATCCGCTCACATGGCCTCTCTTACCATTGCTATGCGGATGACACCCAGCTCTACCTGTCTTTCCCAGTGGATGATGGATCACCATCTCCAATTCAATCTCTCTAAGACTGAAGTCTTAGTGATTCCTGCCAACCAACCACAACATCCTCCACAACATTGACATACAAATTGGCTCTTCGTCCCTCTGCCCAGTTAGAACCGCATAGAACTTGGGTGTCATGATCGTCAACCAGCTCTCCTTTGCAGTGCACATTGCAGTGGTCTCCCGGTCGCTTTGCTCTTCACAACTTTCGTGAAATCAGACCGTTCCTGATTTAATACGCGACCCAACTCCTGGTTCAGGCAATGTTCACTTCCCCCCTCAATTACTGGAATTCTCCAGCCTTCCCTTGTGTGCCAAAAAACCTCTACAGATGGTGCAGAATACTGCTGGATGCCTCATCTTCAACCAAACCAAAAAGGGCTCACGTGACACCGCTTCTGAGAGACCTCGAATCAAATTCAAGTCACTTGTGTTAGCTTACAGAGTGACCTCTTAGTCCGCTTCCTCTTACCTGAACTCCTCCATCCAGCCCTATGCTCCCTCTCTAGCACTAAGCTCCTCCCAAGAACGTCTTGCACTGCCATCCCTACGCACAAAGCAATCTCAGTCCAGACTGTTTGCTTTTGTGGTCCCTAGGTGGTGGAACAAACTCCCAAACACCATCAGAATGGGACTCTCCCTACCCATCTTCAAGAATCTCTTGAAGACTCTCCTCTTCCAAGGGCACCTCCTTTCTTAAACAGTGCTCTTTCCCCCAAATATGAAAATCAAAAAAAAAACAAAAAAAAAACAGAAAACAAACAAACAAAAATGTGCCCTATCCTTCTATTGTACCTATCCCATGACTTATCTACCCCAACTATCGCCTCTTGATGCACTGTAACCGCTTATACCTTCCCTCAACTGTCGCTTTGGATAAAAGTGTCTGCCAAATGAGTAAATATAAATGTAATGTAGCATTGCTTTATCCCTCCAGACAGCACAGCAGCATCACTGCAGCATGTGCCCGTGCGAGAAATAGCTGGAAATAGCAGGAAATAGCTGGAAAAGACGGAGCTTACTCCTTAGTGTTAACAGTCTCTGTGTGTGTATATAAGTTAATGTGTGTGTATATGTTTGTGTGTTCGGCTGGATAACAAAGGAATAAAGAAGAAACTGATGAAGTGAGTGTTTTGGCTGAATCTTTGAGCATTTCACTTGTTTGTATGAGAGAATTTCATTAGTGTTCATGAGAGGATTTCACTTGTATATGTAAGTGTGGTTCACCAGTGTGTAGGGACGTGTTTCACTTTTATGTATGAGAACATTCCATTAGTGTATGTGAGCAAATATTTTTCAGTTGAATGTGTGAGTGTTTCAGTAGTGTAAGAACATTTCACATTCATAATTCTGAATAATGTCCCTGAGGACCCAAAAGGGAATTCCATGAGGTAGAAACCATTTGCTTGTATGGTTATTTATCTATTGTAACATCCCATGGCACTGAATGACAACACGAGTGCTGTTGATTTACAGTTTAATCAAGGTGTGGGTTGTAACCAATGCCAAAGCAACAAAAAACATTCAATAGAGACCGCAGCTAACTTCTCTCTCACTTGCTCTGGCTCTACACACACACACACTCGTACACCTTCCTATGAACCATTGCTATGGGAATCATATAATTGACATGCTTCTCAGCCAAACAATGTCAATGTCTTCACTGGCTTTCGATGTGGTTGATTAACAATCACAACACTGTGACTTGAATCTCAAACTGTTATATTTTAAGCACCTATCAACCCTGCCACACTCTTAAAAAATACAGTTATAGTCTGTACTCTCCAGAATATCAAGCCCATTGTCTCTGATCTATTTTTAGATGTGCTTGCATATAAAATCCACAGTGTGAAGCAGCAAAACTCAGAGCATAATATAGCAAGGGATTACTATAATTACTATTCATTCTTCAAATTTCACCTTTTGTGACTGCATGGAGGACATAAGTGGGAAAGAAGCTGATTGGTGGAATGGCACTACAAACAATACAACAATCAGTTGATCAGTTGAAGACACGTGTAAACAGGTGAATGGGATAATCCACAAGAAATCAGTGTAGACACACAAGGATAGGACACACAAGGACATAACACAAGGAAAATTAACAATCCAAAGCAGGAAATAAATTAAACTACTCCTTCAACTTTTAAGGGGCAGGATTTCAAATGAAAAAACTACTCATAAGGGAAATCAACTTACAAAACAAAGGTATTCAAGCCACAGAAATCAGTCCAGGGTAATAAAGCCACATGAATGCATATTGTGTGAATTTTTTAAAAAAGAAAACTCCCTGCACAGGACTTCAAAGCTACAAGGAAATTGCATTTTTTTCCACCTCAACTTCACACATCCTCAAGCTAAAGCCATTCATTTTCTTTTGCTTTTTTTTTCCTTTTCTGTTCATGTGTAAAGTGCGAACTCTACAGTTTTCACAAGAGTAAAGTGGGTGCACATGATCAAAATCTCGGGGGGCAGAGAATTTCCACCACAGCAAGCGAATATCTAAACAACACAAATGCTTCTACCTTACTGTATCAGATGGAACTGGATCCATTTGTAACCTCTTGGTTTTGTGTCATCTACCTGTCGGAAAGGGCCCATTGCACTGCGTTAAATTGTTTTTTAATGCACTTTTGTGTGCTTAGGGTCACCATTTTCTTGTCAGCAGAGCATGTCTGGCTTCAGACAACAAATTGCCCAGAAATGTCCCTGCACTAGAAAATTGAAAATCACGTCACAAATAATTGATGGAAAAGGATCTTGTTTGTCCCAATTATGAGACAGTGGCCTAACAGAGCAGCAGCTCATGCTAGAAGATTTTGCTGAGTGTAACAGTTTTAATGCTTTGCTTGGTTCCACTGAACTATCTAGTTCAAGAAAATATGTGCTGTGTTAATTGACTTGAGACAGGTTTTAAGCTGGAATCTTGAAGTGCAGTTTTCATGCATGTCATCACCTCAATGGGTAAGCCACAAACTGATGGTACACACACACACACACACACTGGCACGTGATTCAAGATAATTGGGTGTGTATTTATTGGGTATAATAACATTTTAAGATAGTTGAGTCTGCCATGACCAACTGGTCAAGGATCATGACTGCAGTCCAGAGGTGTTAAGTTTCAATTACCCCCATGAGTAAAGTGCAAGAGCAAGGCACCTCACCTCAACTGCTCCCAGCAGCTGCAGTGCCTGAAGTTCCCTCTTGAAAAGGTGATAATTTATTCATTTCATTAATTGCATTACAAGACCACAGTTGATGTGTATCTGCAATTGCCAGGGTTTGTTTTGTTAAAAAGACGACTGTCATATCTTTGGGAAAAAATCTACACGTTATGGACTGTATACAAACCTTTGCTTCAGACTTGTCTTCTAACATTGTGTGACCCTGGAATCACAAACCTAAACAAATATACAAAATAAATCAATAATCTGTCACATGTATTTACATAAACACTGCAACAAATCTGTCTTTGCTCTCTCTATTTGAGTCAAAACCCAGAGAACAATCAGAAGCATGAGCATCTTACCTAATGAGGTTATGGTCTTGCAATTACCATGACACTCTGCTTGTTTGCTTGAAATCAATGATGGTCCAACATCTCTCATTAATTGGAGCTCTGAATATTAATGCCCCAACAACTGATTAAAGAAAAATCGATTCAACTGTGTTCCTAAATTGCTGAGTTTAAGCCAGCCTCAAGATGTGACCATGATTTATCCACCCTCAAACTATAATCAGTAGTTAAGCAAACACCAAAACAGAGAAGCTAAATGTGTGTGTACACTACATCCAATAAGCAGATAATTACTGCCCACTGCTCTCTTTGTGTTATTGATAAAGTGCATTGGTCCATTAATAGGATAAAGGTCAAAATGCAACAATTGCCATTTATATTCTTTTTACACTAATGGACATCAATGGAGACTGCAATGTTTTAAATGGCAAAACAGTTTAATGATTTGCAGCAAAAAATGAATAATCAGAAATGAGGGAGAAGCCAGCTTAATGAGTACTGTGCACATACTGAAGCCTTGCTTTTGTGTCTCCTGTGGAGAAAAAAACCCAAGCTTGTGTATCAGGACTAGAATTAACTATACCATCCACAGACGCAGCACATAAGTGTGGATGTGAGACATTACATTGTGAATACAGGATGGAGCCATTTCTATGTGAATTTAAACACGTCAAATTGTTGGGTTAAGGCAACTCTTTTTTTAAGTACCAGCAGTGCTAAAGCTAAAGTTAAGGTGAGTCAATTGGTGTCATTTTTAATAACCACAATGACAAAAATGTACCATCAACTTACAAATATATTGTATTTTCCAAACATATCAAAAGGGAGATCAAAAAACCACAAACACTGAAAACTGAAAACTGAAAGTTTTTTTTACAGTCTTTTGAGATTCTATAAATATTGATTTACACAAAATCACACCACATTTATGATTTTAACAATACACATATTATAAACAGATACAGCATATCCATCTGAGTAGTATATTGGATAAAATGAAATGTGTTGCCAGGTCATGAGGAGGAGTTTTGCTTTAGATTGCTTTTGCTTTAGACAGGAGAATGGTATGACACTTCAAGACTTGAACCAACATAAAAAGATTTGGGTTTGGGTTTGAGTACCCTAGTTTATTTGATTGCTTTTATCATTTGGATCACCATTAACAGCTGCAGAGCAGCCACTAAACTCTCTGGGATCCACACCCCAGGAACTGCATCATCTGGGCCAATTTCCCCTGCACTGTATACTTAAATAAGTTCAGGATAATTCAGATGTTTGTTGCAAGTGATTAAGAACTTGTGGTGAAAAATCCAAATACTTACCACTTGCAATCATAAAATATACAACTAAAATGTTAAGATATCCTATTTTCAGTTTGGCAAGTTAAAAACCACAGTAGGGTATGATAATGGGTTAGGGTTAGGGTTAGGTTAAAAGGTGTTCAATCTGAAATTCTAAAAGAAAATCCATTTGCATTATACTCCCCCTTTGCATCTCATTCCCTTAATTTGGTGGGTGTACATGCAGCTGAAACATCTCAGGAGGTAACAACATTTTTGCCTGTACATTTCTTGAGTATCAGTCCTGAGCGACGGGCAGTCTTGAAGAGAGAAACTGGGTGCTCTCTTCATCATTTGTCTCACCCTCGGTGCACGGATTGCTGCTGTGAGAGTTGTGGCTAATCATTTATCCTCTGTTCTGCCTTAGAAAGTGTATTAGGAGTGTATTAGCCACCACTGAAGCCACGTCTGAGGCAAATGGCCTATTGAATTATTTCTACTTGAATTATTTCTATTTGTTCTACTCACTGTATGGGTAAAGGTACTACAGTGGATTGAACATTGAAACCTGATCCTTCAGGCAGGTGATATTTCTTTGGCTACTCAGGCAGCAAACATCAAGGCTCTGCAGGAGGTCATACAGGCTATCCAAACTGAATGGGACTCATTTCTCTCAAAAGCATATGTCTGATGAGATGAGGAGTGAAGAGGATGACACTGAATGTAGTGCAGAGGTGCTGTTCAGAAACTGTGTGTTTTTTGTTACCATTAGATTAGAGTTAACTTTATTGATCCCTTTGGGATGACTCCCTCCGGGAAATTTACATTGATCATCATCAGCAATTTGAGTGCAAGGTATCAGCCAGTATATGTGAATCATTTGCACCATTTCTGAGATTGGGGGATATGCCAGAAGAACAAATAAAAGTGACAAGCAGAGCTCTGATGAGAACATACCCAAAAAGATCTCTCAGTTGAATTTGAGAACGAGATGCTGCACCAACATGCAGTATATGGCACCATATTACCTCCCAACCTGCCCCCTCTACAGCTCCTTAATTTGATATACAAGCTGCAGCTACAGAGCATTTTTATATAAATATTGTTGTGACTATGACAACAATTATAATACAATATTTGGACAGTCTAGTCTTCCAACCTGGGACAGACTCATACAGGGTCTTTTAAGGCCTTTAAGTTGGCCTTACACTGCTGGAGGTGAGACAGTTCTAACGAAGGTCGCGTAGGGTGCTGCTACTACTGGGACCTGGTGGAGGAAAACCTAGATTACTTTCTTATTATTATCAAATTTAAATCAGGGCACCACCCTGTAAACCAGGGACCAGTAATTAAGTTAACCAATCAGTCAAATTAGTAACCTCAAGTCAGTATCAGTTACCTCAAGTCTCGATCTGAAGGAGGTGAACTCTGAGCACTGACCTGGATTATTGTGCAGGTTCAATAACTACACACTTCGGCTGTTACAACACACACACTTTAATCACAATGTTGTTAATTTCAATCAGTATCTTAAAGTTGTTATAGACCATTAGAATCAGGGAAATCCGGGACAGGTTGCAACACTATAATAAAATATAAAATAAAAATAAACACATGCTGTTTTTAGTGCCAGTTTAGTGGCGATTCCTGCGTCTCTGTGAATGAGTAAATGTAGAGGTTCGTCAACAAACCGCGCAACTTTATTTGTTTATGTGTCCGTGACAAACAGTAAAACAGAGAGATTCTACATTACGATCTACTGTAGGGTTCCCACTGTGTTTGCATCAGATGCTGGGGGTGTGTGACAAACTATCCATCCATCCATCCATGGTGTAACCTAGGTTATAGGGATGATATTGAATACAAAAAAGATAAAGAGATAAAAATAGGATTTTTTTCTTTAAAATTCTGGTTATAGGTAAAGCAGTTTATTAGGAAAAGCCTTTCTAAGAAAGGCTAAACATTCCTAAATGCGGATAGTATTTTGTTTAAATTTTATATATTTGTACTTTTATTTTGTGTTCCAAAGGAAGTAATAGTGGAAAGGAAAGGAAAAGAGAGAGGAGGAGTTGCTGCAGAGGGCAGCATAGAGTGAGTTCATGATTACAGGGTTAGCCAATCAGGGAGACCCTATGAGTCAGGTGATCAGGTCCGGTAGCCACGCCCCGTTTCCTTTACCGGGAGAACGGCAATGTGCGCGATTGTGACTAGAGCTGTAAAACTCGGATCCTTTTAAGGATTCGGATCCCTCTGAGTCACTCACTGAACTGATCCGGATCTGCGAGTCACTTGAGTCACTTGAGTCCGTATTACTAAATAGAAAGTAATGATGAATTAATCACTTTTAAATAAAACTAAGGTTAAAAACAAGAGAAATGTTTATTTAAACACACCAAAAATAATACAAAACTTAAACATAGGCATAACAGCAAAATCGCAAAATGCAACCGAGAATAAGAATAAATAAGTAACCAAACTATTACTAATTATTAATGTTCCCGGATCACCACCAAATGTAATTATCTGTGCATTGCCCTAACACTACATTGTCTGAAAATTGCTTCCAAATCATGCAGTAGGCTACTTTCCCTGCGTTTCGAGCTTAGACAAAAACATTAACATCACATGATGTCTTCCGTGGATAAAATAAAATCTTTCGTGGATAGGCACATATAAAACGAATTTATTGAACTCATGTGCGTGCATGCGCTACGCCTGGTGTGACTCTGGATCCCCTCTCCTTACAGATCCGGGTGTGTTTAACCGGTGGATCCACTCATTATTGTCGGTTACGGTTAAGGACTCAGGATTCGCCGGATCCGCACGGATCCGGGTTAGTGTCGGTTAGCGGATCAGGGCTCAGGATTCGCCGGATCCGCACGGATCCGGGTTAGTGTCGGTTAGCGGATCAGGACTCAGGATTCGCCGGATCCGCACGGATCCGGGTTAGTGTCGGTTAGCGGATCAGGACTCAGGATTCGCCGGATCCGCACGGATCCGGGTTAGTGTCGGTTAGCGGATCAGGACTCAGGATTCGCCGGATCCGCACGGATCCGGGTTAGTGTCGGTTAGCGGATCAGGACTCAGGATTCGACGGATCCGCACGGATCCGGGTTAGTGTTGGTTAGCGGTTTAGGACTCAGGTCTCGCCGGATCCGTATTAATGCACCGGGATCTGTTACAGACCCGGGTGTGTTTAACCAGTGGATCCACTCACTACTGTCAGTTAGGACCCGGCGGATCCGGTTCAATGGAGACCTCGGATTCATGATTCATGAGTCATTTAAAGGATCCGGGTTATTAACCCGGATGAGTCCTGAACCGCCCAGCACTAATTGTGACTCCGGGTGTGTCTGATCAATATGATATAATCTTCTATCATCCATTGATTTTTGAAGCACTGTGAGACCGGATGGTTTTCACACCGATCTAGCGAGGGTTCGCGCTGGAAAAACGCGTATCTAGCTGATCACTCGGTCAGGTTTTTTTTTTTTTTTTTCTCTTTCTTTTTGTTTCTTCTTTCTTGTTCTGTGATATTGAATGAGATCCCAGCCACACTTCATCATCCAGCGGGGAGCTTCCAGTTGGGATGGAGTGAGGTTCCACAGCTAGTCCAGATCCCAAGATCCTAAGAATCCCAGCGTGAGCTGGGTGGCGAGCTACATTGAAACCACGGAGATTGAGCTCAGTTGTTGAAGAATTCATCCACCTTTCCTCACGGACAGTGTGGTAGGAAAAAACGGAAACAACACACTTGATACACAGATCAGAAGAAACACGGGCCCCAACGATATATATTTGAAAAGAAAAAGGGTTTATTTGCCGGCTTTGTTATTTTTTGTATCTGTCTTATAAATGCCATGTCGTATGTTTATTGTGTATTAACTAATAATAATTAGCCATATAAAACTTCTCTCATTGTTGTTTTCCTTGTTTATTATTATTAGGGCTCTTGGTAACATGGTCTTCTGATACTGGTCCATTTCTATACATTTTCTATTTCTATACATTCTTTTACTTACCTGTACTCTGCATACTAAACTGCAAAAGGGTTACAATGGTCTTCCGCTTATCCGGGGCCGGGTTGCGGGGGGAGCAGTCTGGGCAAGGACGTCTAGACCTCCCTCTCCCTGGACACTTCCTCCAGCTCTTCTGGGAGGATCCCGAGGCGTTCCCAGGTGACATAGTCACTCTAGCGTGTCCTGGGTCTTCCCCTGGGTCTCTTTCCGGATGGACATGCCCGGAACACCTCCCGGGGAAGGCGTCCAGGAGGCAGATGCCTGAGCCACCTCAGCTGGCTCCTCTCAATGTGGAGGAGCAGTGGCTCTACTCCGAGCTCCTCCTGCGTGACAGAGCTCCTCACCCTATCTCTAAGTGAGCGCCCCGCCACCCTGCGGAGGAAACCCATTTCAGCCGCTACTATCCGGGATCTCATTCTTTCGGCCATGACCCAGAGTTCATGACCTTAGGTGAGGGTAGGAACGTAGATCGACCGGTAAATCGAGAGCTTCGCCTTTTGGCTCAGCTCTTTCTTCACCATGACAGACGGATACAGTGACCGCATATTTAAGACAGACTGAGACACACAGGAAGGAAATCAGCAGAGACAACAGCAGACAACCACAGATCATGACAGTTAATATTGTTAGCCTAGTGACTCACTGAATAATCTAAACAGGCCAAGGGGGCACGAGACAGGGCATCTGTCAGCATGTTATCATGCCCATTTATATGACGGATGTCGTAGCCCTCTAAGAAGCGTTTTAAACTCTTTAAAAACATCAACACTCATTATTTGTAGCTTTATGTAAGTCGTTTCAGAGTTTTATACTTTAGCATTTTATTTTGAAATGTGACTTTTACTTTCAAGAATAACTTCCGGTATAAACAACGGGAGTTTTGTTCGCACGGCCCATTGGTAAGCTGAAGCTGAAAAATAGCTTGCTGACAATGTATAAATAACATGTTAAGGTTTCTTTCACATGATAACAGTCTTTCAACAGTGATTGAAAGTTGAAAGTGTTGTTAGTACTTGCGGTGCGCATTTGATTAACGCTGCTAGCTCACGTTAGCATCCGTTAGCTTCCGGCTAATGTGCGAGGCTAACTTTGTTAGCATCCTAAGCTAGTGTTGGTTGACTGTTCATACTTAATTGGAATGTTACATGCTAATGTTGATGCTGTGACTGTGAGATTGAGGCTGTCTGAGTGTGTTTAATTATTTGGGTCTGCTGTGTTTATTGTACTTCATTACTTTAATTCATAAAAATAGAAATAACAAAGTTATGATGAATCTGAAGTAGAATTACGTGTAACCTGTTGTATTTGGTTTATTGTTATTTCAGGTTTATGACCTGTGTTACCTGTGTTACTAGTGTTATCTATGTTACCCGTGTCAGCTGTTGACCAATATCATCTGAGGTCACCTGATTAAAAAAAAAAAGAAAACTGAGTTATAACCTCTGTGTGCTAGCTGTCAAGCCTGTTCAGACGACTAGGAAATTAAAAAGTCTGAACAATCAGGGGTTTATAATCTCTATGCACCAGAGGCGCTACACTGCCCTAATAGACCTCAAAATGCTGCAACGCCCAGGTTAATGAGAGCGCCTCCCCCCTAAGCAGGACAGCCCCCGCCCCACCTGGAGCTCAAAAGGCCTGTCAAACAGAGGAGCCGCTAGGACAGGATGAGAGCACAGAAGTGATTTAACGTTTTCAAAAGCCTATTTGCTATCTGACAAGCAGAAAAATTTTACTCGAGCTTTAACAGCTCCAATCAGAGGAAACACCACTGTGCATAAATTATTAAAGAAGCTCCTGTAATAACCTACAACACCTAAAAAAACGTTGAAGCTCCACTTTAGTGGGAGGCCACGGAATTCAGCCACTGCTGGAACCTGGCTTCCACAGGCGCAACTTTACCCTGCCCAACCACATGTCCAAGGTACATCACAGTCACTCGGGCTAATTCAGATTTTGCCAAATTTACTGTTAGCTAACCGCTCAAACAAGGCTTTAATCCTCTTGTGAAATCGCTGAGCTGTCCAGCTCAAATTTTCACTATCAGATGGACATCATATAAAAATTAAAGACACAGCTAGGGCGTATGGTGCAAAAAAGAAGTGCAGATTTATTTACAGTGTGAAAAAGGTGCATAAAAAACAACCCAAAAAGCTCAAAGAAAAACTAGCCAGCTTTGGTGTCGAAGAAACATGAAATATATCATATATAAAAAAAGAAAAACACGAAAGAGAGCATAGCTTCACAGCAAGGTATTGCAGCACAGTTACTCATGGGGAATTCATGGGACATACTGGCGTCCTGACTTCCTGGAGGAGCTCACTCAACAGGGTCTAAAACCTCAATATAACATCCAATACATCCCAAATACTGCCAAACCAATTTATATGCTTAAACTATTATAACTGACATTTTAACACCCCCAGCCCCGTCCCAAACACACTTTTCCCATGTCCCCAACAGTGGAACATAACAGTTTGCTTCCACCTCGAGCTCGCTTCCCGTGAATATATACAGAAAGCTAGATGTCTTTGTTAAGAGCATTGACTCATCTGGCCACTAGATGTCACTGTTGGACACTTATCAGTTTGGTTGTGTTTGCAGGTGTGTTTCTGTTTGTCACATGTTCTTTGTTCCACACCAGTAGGTGGAGTCCTGGGGTTAAAACCCTGTCGACAACCAGGAAGAGCTCATTTCACCCACGAAGAAGAAAAGTTTGTTGACATGCATGCTTTTGATGAGAGACTTGTGGAGGAGGTACGCCGCTACCCTCACCTCTACGACACTGCCCTGGCAGATTACAAAGATGATCACTCTGTCTTGCCACGGAACAGCACCATACAGCTTCTGAAAGTATCTCTCGAGGTTGTCCCGTACCTGCATTGCAGGTCGAGACGCCCTCGAGGTACTCAGGCACTCTGTGTCACCTGCCACAGCCTCCCACCACGGTCCCATTTGCGTCTCTCCATCTGCTCTCTGACTGTCAGCGTGGTCAGGAGGGATGTACCGCTGTGTCCTGGAATTTGCAGTGTCTGTGTAGGTCAGGAAGTTGTGAAGGACCACGCATGCCTTCACAATGTCGGTCACGTGGGCAGGGCTGCAGTCAATTGGGCGGCCAAGGATTCTCCACCTGGACGCCATGATCCCGAAGGTGTTCTCAATGATCCGCCAAGCTCGACCGTGCCGGTAGTTGTAGACACACTGCTCAGGCGTGAGACTGCGACCTAAAAACAGGAAAACAGTTTTGTTCCATCAAATTGTGCCCTCGATATACACAAGTGCAGCCAAGCTCACACACACAACCAACAACACTGACACACTCACTTACCAGAGTATGGCCGCATTAGATTCTGGTGCAGAGGAAAGGCAGCATCCCCTACAAACACATATGGGCTTGTTGTGTTTGTACCGGGCAGAGTGGTCGAGGATGGCAGACCCAACGTGCAGTCAGTGATCTGGGAACCAAACACGCTGTCCTGGAACACACCGCCATCGCTCCCCCGACAATATGCTCCAATATCGACCATCGTGAATCGATAGTGGGCATCACATACGGCCAGTAAAACGACTGAGTGTGTCCCCTTGTAGTTGAAGTAGTCAATGCCTGCGTTCGGTGGACATCTGATCTGGACATGCTTCGCATCGACACAGAGGGGGAAGTTCCAGATCCGCCAGAAATCTTCTGCAGTGTTCCCCCACTGAGCCTCTGAGGGCACCGGGAGAAACTCTGGCTGCAGACTCTTCCACAATGCTTGGCAAACTTCGGGAGCGATTGCAGACACGGAGGTAGTACCCAGACTTGAGTTGTGGGCTACGCTGTGCTGTGAACTCCGCGAAGCCAGATACCGCAGAGCCACAGCAAGTCTTTCGGGCGCAAACACAGGCAAACTATGTGTGCACTTGTGGCTGACCAATGGCGTGATGCATCGTACCAGCTTGTTGAATTTTGGTGCAGACATCCGGAAATATTCGTGGTGCTTCTCTTTGTCGAAAGCCCGCATCTCTTGCACCGTGTGAAACTCCCCATCAGTTTCACATGTTGTGTTCAGCGGTCGAACACTCCAGCGTCTTCCCGGCTTCTGGCTCTCCATCAACATCATAATGATCTGCTCCTCTTCTTCGGAATCATCAGAATTGGCGTCGTACGGCTGAATGCTTCTCGCTGAATGTCGAAATAGACCGGAGTACTAGGATCAGAGTTGTTTATATCTTTCTTCTTCTTTGTGTCATCCGGGGGCAGTACAGGCCTGTGAATAGATTTGTTCTGCCCCTTGTGGTGGCCAAGAACATTACAGAGCTCAGAAGAACGGTCGCGGAAGTAAGGGCAAAGCAGGCCACGCAGCATACTGCGCAGTGAGCCGCGTGGTTGTGGAGGCTTGTGCCGGGCTTTACGGCAGAGTGAAGAACGTCACAGGGTGCCCATCTTACAATGGTCAAACTTTCCAGCAGAATCCGTGAAACCTGATGTAAACAGAAGTAAGGCCAGTGATCAGCACAAGAGTTGCTGCTCTTGTCTTGCTGAAATTTTGACGGATTTAAAAACATTTACAAATGCATACAAGCCTTAATTTATTTATATATTTGATGTTTATAACAAACCAAACAGTTTGAAAATCATTTGGAATTCAAGCAAGTTATGTATCCAATAAGTACATGTACCAGTAGCAACACAATGTAATGAGTGAGCAAGCTGCCCGTCGCAAGATGGCCGTTATGTGTGGACGTTTGACTCTGCAAGCGAGCAACGCGGGCAAGGCATCTAGCTTTCTGTATATACACTATATTACCAAAAGTATTCGCTCACCTGCCTTTACTCATTCTATGAACTGAAGTGCCATCCCATTCCTAACTCATAGAATTCAATATGATGTCGGTCCACCTTTTGCAGCTTTTACAGCTTCAACTCTTCTGGGAAGACTGTCCACAAGGTTGAGGAGAGTGTTTATAGGAATTTTTGACCATTCTTCCAAAAGCGCATTGGTGAGGTCACACACTGATGTTGGCCGAGAAGGCCTGGCTCTCAGTGTCCGCTCTAATTCATCCCATAGGTGTTCTGTCGGGTTCAGGTCAGGACTCTATGCAGGCCAGTCAAGTTCATCCACACCAGACTCTGTCATCCACGTCTTTATGGACCTTGCTTTGTGCACTGGTGCACAGTCATGTTGGAAGAGGAAGGGGCCCGCTCCAAACTGTTCCCACAAGGTTGGGAGCATGGAATTGTCCAAAATGTTTTGATATCCTGAAGCATTCAATGTTCCTTTCACTGGAACTAAGGGGCCAAGCCCAGCTCCTGAAAAACAACCCCATACCATAATTCCTCCTCCACCAAATTTCACAGTCGGCACAATGCAATCTGAAATGTACCGTTCTCCTGGCAACCTCCAAACCCAGACTCGTCCATCAGATTGCCAGATGGAAAAGCGTGATTCATCACTCCAGAGAACGCGTCTCCACTGCTCTAGAGGCCAGTGGCGGCGTGCTTTACACCATTGCATCCGACGCCTTGCATTGCACTTGGTGATGTGTGGCTTGGCTGCAGCTGCTCGGCCATGGAAACCCATTCCATGAAGCTCTCTGCGTACTGTATTTGGGCTAATCTGAAGGTCACATGAAGTTTGTAGCTCTGTAGCAATTGACTGTGCAGAAAGTCGGCGACCTTTTTGCACTATGCGCTTCAGCATCCGCTGACCCCTCTCCGTCACTTTACGTGGCCTACCACTTTGTGGCTGAGTTGCTGTTGTTCCCAAACGCTTCCATTTTGTTATAATAGAGCTGACAGTTGACTGTGGAATATTTAGGAGCGAGGAAATTTCACGACTGGATTTGTTGCACAAGTGGCATCCTATGACAGTTCCACGCTGGAATTCACTGAGCTCCTGAGAGCGGCCCATTCTTTCACAAATGTCTTGTTTCACAGTCTGCATGCCTGAGTGCTTGAATTTATACACCTGGGGCCAGGCCAAGTGATTAGGACACCTGATTCTGATCATTTGAATGGGTGAGCGAATACTTTTGGTAATATAGTGTATCTATGGTGGTGAATAGAGGAAGTGGGTGTGCTGCTGGGGAGCTGTGGTGAGTGGAGACAGTGGGTACCTCATGATGAACTAATAAGTGGATGTTGATGATAAAACTGTGTGGTTGTCTTGTCCATGTTGCATGAATCGCTAATGCTACTTTGTATTGCTAGCACTAATGCTATCACTGCATTGCTGGTCCCAGCTGGAAGTCCTCAAGATAACTGTGACGGTCCAGGACCGCACATTTCCCCAGCCATAGCGGCTGTACATCAGCCTGGACTCGGTCTTTCATACACAAACACACACACACTTTCACGTGGACACTGGGGGAGCTAGCGCGCTAGTACGCTAATGCGCTAGCGGCTAAGGAGCTACTTGGGGGCATGGCCCCTCAGTGATCAGGCACTGGTACATTACCTGGCTCAGAAAAGGAAGACATGAGCCGGGGCATAAGTTTGCTTAGTTTTCGTTCACGTCTGACTCCTGGCTCCTGGTTTGAAGAGAAGGCTTGACAACTTTAATATTTTGTAAGTCTCTTTCTTTTTCTTCTTCTTTTCTTTTTCCCTTTTTTGTTTTGGGAACCGGTTCTTTTTGTTAAGAAAATTATTTTCTAAAAATTGTCTTAAAAAAAGTGCGTGCAATTAGAGAGAGCACGTCGTTGTGTGAATTAATAAATATTTAAAAGAAAAAAAAAACTTTTGTTGGACAAATTACTCTCCCTCTGCTATTTAGGCCTGGCCCACCTGCCCATAGAGGCAGCCTCGTGTCCATCCTTTCACAATAACGTGACAGTTTACATGGTGAAGTGAGGGTCTGGTATGCCTGTGAAAAGGCCACGTGCCACTGAATATTACTAAATCATCCAGGTAGACCAAACAACCATCCAACCCTGCAGTAAACCAATTCCTAAGACCCTGAAACGTCGCTGGAGCATTTTTTTTAAGCCACAAGGCATCAGGGTATGTGAATGCCAGAGGGAATGATAAAAGCAGTGATCTCCTGGGCACGTGACAATGGCACCTCCCCATAACCTCTAAGCAGATCAAACTTTGAGAGAAACTTAGCTGAGCCAACTAGATCTATATAGTCATCCCTCCTAGATAAGGGGAATGAGTCAGTTTTTGTAACTGAATTAACCGTCCTCATAGCTGTGCAAAAATGAGAGGTCTTATCAGCCTTTTGCACTAGAATGCAAGGGGAAGCCCAACTAGATGAGGATGAGACTGCAATATCATTTTGCAACATGTACTCAACTTTCAGGTTCAAACTCTTGAGTTTCGCTGGAGCCATGCGGTAAAAATGCTGTTTTATGGGCTGCACCTCCCCCACATCAATGTCATGCACAATCCAAGTGTTGCGGGATGGCACGTCACGAAAAAGCCCTGGAAACTTTTTAATAAGCTCAACAAATTCATTACGTTGAGACACAGACAAATGGGAGAACAGCAAATCAAGATTTTCAAGTGACTCAGAATTCTCTGACCAGCCACACAACACACTGTCATCAGGGTCCGGAACCCTGTCTTCTTCGCTGCTGCCACCGGTGAAGTGCTGATAGTAAGTCTTTAAATGGTTGACGTGACAAAGATGTGTTGACTTTTTACGACCAGGAGTAGCTATTAAGTAGTTTAAGTCTGTCACTTTCTCGGACTTGACTATTTTGCCTGGAAATCAGACGAGTCAGCACAAGGACCTGATCCCCAGGACTAAATTCTTGGTGCTTTACATGGCGTTGCGCCTTCATCGTCCTCTGGGCCAGCTGCAGTTTCTCTTTTGCCATACACCCTGCTATACACGAGCGGTGATGAAAACCATTCACCATGTGAGTTAAATTCACTTCCAATCAATTTTTTGGGTGCTTCAGGAGAAACTACAGCACTTTTCAAAGCCACCAAAGGGCTGTGCACCGAGCAAAGACGACATCATTTGGGCTGAAGCCTGTACTGTCCTGCACACCCTCAACAACCTGAAACACAGGTTTACCAACCATGTCGCTGCCACATGGAACCCATTTATGCATTAACAGGTTATCCTGTGCGAAGTAACCCTGTGCAGCATCCACAAATTGATCACCTGGCAACATCTGATCCCACAACACTGCTGTGCGGTCCGCTTCCTGTGCTTTAACCCACCCAACATGGGGCACAGCCACAGGCAGCCTAGACCACTGCAGGTTCAACAGAGGATGATTCAACAAAATCGTTGTCTTTTTTACTTTGTGCACGCGTCACAGCGCAGACCGGTAAAACCTTGCTGTCACAAGACACTTTGGGGGGTGAAGACTTGCTGAAATCACTGGCAGCAGAGGACCACTCCCCCACACAGCCCTCCCACAGATGTCATTCCTCAAACTTAAAGCCACACTGTCTAGAGTTAAGGCAGGATGTACACCTTTGTGCCACAGTCCAAAACAACGAGATGTCAAGGAACCGGGACAAAACCAAGCTCCGTGCCACACATTACAATAGAATAACCAGTCAGCGTGTCATTAGAAAACGGCAACACAGAGTCACGAGGCACTTAAATGTTTATGCTCCCACCAAACACGCGGGTGTCTTTAACAGGCTTAAAGACACCCGCACGTTTTTAATAAATGGATCAAAAGCTTGAGCTGTCACCAGATTCGAGGGGGGGGGGGGCGCCTCTTCTTAACAGAGAGTACTGGTCTTTCCAATGGCTTTCACCACAACAGTAATTGCACACATTTGTGCCACCAGGCCGCGTAAGACTCCCAGTTTGAACATTTTTACGAGAGGAGCCCTGTTTAACAAACGTAGTGTGCGCATTAACAAAATCGTCAGATTTACATGCAGACCCAGAAATCATCAGCCAACTGAGCAGCTTTAAGCACGCTGTTTGGCTCACGCTCATTCAAGTATGTAACAACACACAACACTCCAAAATAATGAGCTCACTCAGCTCACCGAAAGTGTGAACTTCCACCGCTAAAAACCAGCGTTGAAAATGGGACTTTAATTCCCCCACAAACTCCACTTTTTTTCCCTCTCCTTTAACCTGCTGCCTATAAGCCTCTGCAGTAAGCTCATATGCTTTTAACACGGTACCCTTCACCATTTCATACATCAAGCCTTCCTGTGCGCACACAGAAGAGTATGCCTTGTCCATTTCCTGTAAGCACACATTGAAGCAGAAGAATCTCACCAGACCGTTTGTGTCTAAACAGTACTTAACTTTAACTCCTGGTGACCAGAAACTCTGCAACAACCAGAGAACTCATACCAACCAAACAAACCAACCAAACAAACAAACAAATTTGGATGGCTGGACATGGCCGGACAGCCTTCTGCAAGCCAGGTCTGACAAACAAATTATAAACAGGAGGGATGCTGATTAAACTGTAATTTATTACAGAGAATCATATCAACTTAACTGAAATGTGAGACCTATATGAGTAATCTGTAAGATCAGTAGTGTGTGCCTGTTCGGTTGAGTGAATGTGTTGTATGTGAAACCTAGCCTGAGTGCCTAAACAAAGGAAAAAGAAAAAGGTGGCTGCCATGAGCCTGCTAATGCAGGCAGCCCAGAGCAGAGCCTGGCAGGGAGGGGCAGAGCAGAGCAGAGCAGAGAGAGTGTCTGAGCTGAAGGCCTGGCTTTTAAAAACCACAGGCCGCAACCCACGCCAGGTGGCACTGTAATCAAGTAGGCCTGAGGAAAAAGTAAAAACAATGACAGGCAAGAGGAGGAGGCAGGGCAGGAGGCAAAGCTGGGAGAACAAGATAGATGCAGACGAAATTCAGCCTGCTCTGGGGTTGTCACGGTAAATAATACTTGGGAATGAGAAGGGGGGCTCAAACAAAGCCCTTGAAAAAATTAAAAAGTCCTATGGAGTGGGAAAAAACCTGTCGTATTATGTGATTGGACACCTTCTGCACAATTGTAATTTTAATTTAAGTCTTTATCCAAGTCTTAGGTCTTAAGCAACTTTGTCTACATCAGCTCTGTATTCTCATGCACTCTCCAGAGACCTTTTGATTCTGTCTCCATGCGAATGTCATCTTCACATTTGTGTACCTGTGTTTCATCTGACCCAAAATCACCTGACGTCTGTCAAGAGTCTACCACAGTCCGATAACTTCTAAAGATGCATTTGTTTGCTGCATGAAAGAGTACCTTCTCATTCTTTTTCTCACGCTGCAGGTCGCTTTAGAGCAAGCCATCCAGCTCCCTGTTTTGATTGACAGCTCTGAGACGCATCACAATGACTCCTCTATCTCTATCATGTTTTGCCTTTTTCCCCAACTTCTCTCCTTTTCCATTTGATGCTCCGTGTCTCTCTAGCGTACATGTATACCTATCCTTAACCTCCCTGGGGACCTCTCTTTCCCCTAGTACTTGGAAACAAAAGCATGCACATAATAGAAAGTCTAGCTGAATGAGAACATGTATAATTCCTGGTTTGTCTTTATTCTTTGAGCTCCTTCAGGTTTCCTGCAGATGCAAAAGCAGCACATGATTGATTGACACCTCCTTTAAGCAATTCTTCCTTGTGCTTTTCTGTTTTGATTCACAGATGTACTGGATTGCAGATATTCCACACATATTAATAGTTTTGATTTGACAAGTGCCTTGAATGTGTGACTGCCAAATGCATGGATGTGAAAACTAGCTTAAAG
Organism: Karalla daura; assembly: GCA_029224185.1. Lineage (NCBI taxonomy): Eukaryota > Metazoa > Chordata > Actinopteri > Chaetodontiformes > Leiognathidae > Karalla > Karalla daura. Next base: position 3,052,942 of record CM055194.1, read on the forward strand.
AATGAAAGCAATATTGCGTAAGCCTATTTGTCAATGACTTTTTACTTTATTCACACCCCTGAAAAATTCAAATTTGCTCAATCAGTGAGTTGCTTGTCAAACGTTAACCAAAGAAGAAACAGAATTGGTAGACATTCAGTCCACTTGTTATCATTTCTGGTAATAGGAGTATGCATTGGAACAAACAAAACAAACTACAGTGCATAATTGGTGGACAGTCTTTCTCTGGAGATTTGACATGAAACACATGGTTGTATATGGTTCAAGTTTGCAGATCTGTCACAGATGGAGTCCAGAGGCCTTTTCCACAGGGCATATGACTTGGAAAATCTGTACAAGACTGTATTAAAAGTTGAGATGGTTTTGAGGTTTTGACCGAAAATCTTCTTTAGGTCTTTCAAATCCTACAAAGTGCACAATGTGAAGTTGGTTGCCCTGCAGTGTGATGACACAGATTGGACAAAAAAAGAGAAAAAGCCCTTCTTGTGTATCAGTCTCACTGAGGACCTTCAGCCTCCAAATCTTGACAACAACACATTTCTCCCTGGCATTCTCTACAGGTCTTGTTTCCTCACTTCTCTTATCATACTTCCTCTTATGCCATTCATGCTTTCTTTACCTTCCTCTCAGGGGATTTTACTGTCCTCCCCGTCTGTTTGCATCCCATCCGTCATTACCATCCTTTCCCTTCATCGTACTTGCTTTTCCCTCTCGGGTGACTTGTGTGTCAGGGCTGACAGAGATTATCTGTAACTGTCTTATCTGCTCCTGTGGGAAAATTGGTATGCAATGTTGACCAGAATGACGGACAGCCAGGGCTGGAAATTCAACACCTACACCTATTGGTAATGGTTTTGCCCTAATCTTTTTTCTTGAGTAGTCATATTCAGTGGAGTTACATTTGCAAATACAACATTTGAATATACATACAATATACTGCATCTTGTAATTAATATTAATATTAAAGCTGCAAGCAGCTGTGAGCGGGTACTCTCCTTTGCGCCCATCAGTTAATGTAGGTCCTAGGCCCCTCCCCTTTTTTAGCCCACTTTGAAGAGATTCTGTTCTGGACCGAGCAGCATCCCTGTAATTTTGCTTATGAACTCTCATCTGTAAGTGCCCTCCCCCTCTTCTCAAACTAAACCTGTCGAGGCAGTGGCTGACAGAGGTGGATACTAATGCTCTACATGTAGTCAGCAAATCCACTGTCAAAATACATTTTGAGACATGAAACTGTATTACTGCAGTCACACTAAGTGAAAATGAAATACTGCGCGGGGTTTTGCAAAAATCATTATGACTGAGTCACTGTGGAGTTTCATCTGCCTCTCAAATGGCCACTTAATGGACTTGATCAGGTTAAGAGAATTAAAGGTAGATAGATAGACAGACAGACAGACAGACAGACAGACTCACAGACAGTAGGGCTAAACAGTTAATTGCATTCGTGAAAATATCGCAATATGATAAAACGCAATTTTATAATTGAGGCTGTGGTTTTATTGGTCCGTGATCTGGTGACGTTATATGCCTGTGCTATCATGTTGAAGAGGTTGTGACCAATCAAAAGCTGCATTTTTTTTCTTTTGTATTTTTATTTTTTTATCTATTTATTTATAGACTGAAGTTCAGACTAAGTGTTTAAGACATGCACAAGTTATATATGTGAAGAGATTTGTTTACTTTATTGTTATTGTGAAGGAATGGACGAGGGGATGCCACTAAGGGTATATGAGTTAGGCCCAAAAACAGGGGGAGGGGAGAAATCCTATTTTATTAATAACATGATGCAAATAAAACAGTCAAAAATAAACAATAAATGTCTTTTTTCTTTTTAGTTTTTCCTATTTTAGAATAATCAGTCTACAAAACAAATTTATAATTTTCATAAGGAACAAGTTGCGAGTACCGACAAGCTATACACTACAAAATCATCCAAAGCTTTGCTCAGCCTCTTTAATCCGAGGTCTTTAAGAGCAGCAAAAGTTCAAGGTGTACTCACCAGTTCACCGAAGACAAAACAGACAAAACCGAAGACACTCGACCCATATATACAGAGGGGGGTAACAGTCACAATACAAACATTAGAACCACAATCTCTGGTGCAGTACTAGGACACAGTACAATATATATATAAGTGAATTCACCACACTTACATTAAAGTATAAAGCAACCCTTACCAATTATGAGGAAGCAGTAAATATCACTTTCTTTTACAGTTTTGTGAGTGATTAACTTGAAAGTGTCTGAATCTAGCTGCTGTCACTAGACAGACACAGATAGACGGACAGATAGAAAGAGAATAAAGGTGGAACATATATAACTATATGTGTGACTCAGGTCCATGTAGTCATGAACAAAACTAGACAAAGTTGACACAATGTGACTGGAGCTTGGGTATTAAGGTTACAACTAATATCATATATAGGTAATTGACTACTGAAATACTGACCACCACAACTGTTTTATTGAAAGAGAACCTCCTGTAGGTATATATTTGTAACAATGGAAATCGAAATATAAAAGGTATTAGTTTCCCATTTATGTTAAATGAGAAATGAGATAAAACAGCAAAATAAGTAAAACAATTACAGGTTTCCAAAAAAACATGTAATCCGTACCTTCTATTGAAATTTACCTTTTCTTTCACCATAAGTGACTTTAACTAACAATATTTTTCCAATGTGGGCCCACAGACCTAAGCATAGATGATACACTGATCGATCTCGATAGATAGAAATATAGACAGATAGACAGATAGCACAGAAAAATGTAAACTTTGCAACAAACCATTATCCAAACTTGAAGCTGTAAACCCAGTGAAAGAGTGAGAACAACCTTTAACACTTTAAGAATTTGTGTAAGCGTAAGAAATCTTTACAGTATTTTTTTTTACCCCACATCTGAGGTGAAAGTAAGTATACCTGACAGTCCACATCAGTGTTGAAGCCTGGTGGATTCATCCACAAAGGTGTCTGTGGGCTTGAATAGAGTTTCTATTTTCCTCAGTCATCTCATGTACTCAGCACATTCAGAACACAAATGGCTTTGGTCAAAATATCCTCATCACCTGCTCCCACACAAGATCCTGTCATAAATCCATCCTTCTTCTTCTTCTGCTCTGCCCACGTTTTATTCATGCTTTTATTAATATCCCAACTTTCTCTGAGGATGCCGTCTCTACGAAAAGATCAAACTCCTCGAAGATAAGGGATGGTGTTACGCATCCATATCTCAATATTACCGGAGCTCAAGAGCGACCCGCGAATCTGATCGGTAAAATGAAAACAAAAACACGTCAACACGAATTGATAACTTCTCACACCATGTAGGTGTGTGTGCAAGTCTCCAGCATTTAATGTGCCCATAATATTCCTGAAAGTCCACAGAGAAGGTCTGTTTCGGAGTTGGATGAACTACACTCCCAGGTTATAGGCTGCACTTCCATGTCCTTTGGGGATAGATCAAAAGAAGCGCCAGTCGACAAATCACAAATCATGGATCTATGACAACTCACTCAGTGCACTCGGCACTTTTCATTAAAATTGCCAGGAACGACCGTGATCCACAGGATGAACCACAGCCTATGCTAACAGCAGGAATACAAGACGTCCTTTAAGAAATCCAGCAGTCATTCCCGGATGAAAGACTACGGTGTCCTGACGGGACACTGAAGACCTCTAAAAGGGTCCCTTAAATTGTATTTTTGATTTGAAATATATATATTTTCTGTTTAGTTCTGACAATTGGTGCAAGAGACTTTTTTGTGCATCTGGATGAAGTCTATAAAAATACAAAGTTTCTTCCTTCTACTCCATAAAAACCCTTATGTGGAGGGTCATTTGAACATTTCTAGGTGGCGTAGACATTTAAATGTATGCACATGGGTGCACACATTTTGCATTGTATACCTGGCTGTTCAGGCATACAATGCAATTATGTCCAGAATTTTTTTCTAGGGTGAAGCACCTGCCCACAAGGCCATTTCAAAATTTTGATGACAAAAAGCCAAGCTTGGTCATGCGATAGTGGTCAAGCCGTTTGAGAAAATCCAAATCAATCAGAATCAAATTCTGTACATACAATTTTCTCAGTTTGAGAAAATGATATGTGCCAAATTTGAAGCCAATTGGATTAACCCCCACGGAGGAGATATTTTTGGAATCAAATCAAAATTGCCACCTTCCTGTCGAGTTATGGTCATGTCAAGAGACCCTTTTGTGTATCTCTTTATGATGCTTTTGTGTAGTAGTTTTCCTTTGCCTACGACAAAGTTTGAAAAGAAATCTCATAGACAAGTTTTCCACGTGGTGCTGTGGAGCAATTCTGCCCCGTGCATTTTCATTGATATTTGTACATGTAAAATTTTGCCCGTATCAAAGTGCATGCCGGAAATGGAGTTTTCGAGCATGTTCAGGCCTCCAAAAACGCAATTGACTTTCGGATATATACATACATATATATATTCTTTCTTCAACTTCAAACTCCAAATTCAATAATGGTGTAGTTGTCTACACCATTGTCTAGAAGTATGACCAGGAAAACTACAGTCACGCAGATCCTTACATACCAAACTGCAACATCGTTTCACCGCTGGGTTTGCTGTTGTGCACTGCCTGTAGGGCAAAACAAAGCGTGTCATGAGCCACACCTTCCTCTACCTTTTCTCTCTACAAGCAACCCCCCACTTACCTTGTTTGATGGATACCTGCAAACTGCAAACACACTGTGTAAAGCAGCATCACTATTTTGTGGAACATGTCGAGTGACAGAGTAACTTACACCTTCTTCATACAGCGACGTGTTCTGATTATGTCAGTCAAAAAACAAATTGCAACAAACTAATTGTCGCAAATATGAACTGATGTTTCAGGAAGATGGGCACCATGCAGACTGCTGTGACAGAAAATACAAAGCACTATGGGCCTAATTTACTAAGATCCCAGATAAGGGGCGCTAAATTGTGTGCTCCTGGTAAGATTTTGCACGCTTGGTTTGCGTGCGTTTTGCGGGTGATTTACAAAGGGAAATTGCCGCAGTGACAACAGGTGCAAACAGCAGTATGCAAATGAGGAGTTTGCGTGCTGTCAGCCTTTCCATCATAGCGAGTGTAGAGGAAAGAGCAAGAATAAATGATTCCCTGGAGTTGGAAGTCCTTGTGGCTGAGGCAAACAAACACATCTGGCAGGAAAGGTAAAAAGTTCGAGCTGCTCTCGACCACGGGCAACAAGCAATTGTGAAGAAGATTGCGAGCAGCGGCCAGTACGGCCAGTTTGGCTTGTGCGCTCCGGTGGGACACTCGGACCATTGCTGGTCAGAATGTTTTTACTGCACAAAAGCATACAGCTTATCCTGCATGTCAGCCTCGGGATAAGTGTTTTCATTTGAACATCTGATAAAGAGTATTGATTTTGCTTAATCACCCTTACTATACAAGAAATCCACTGTGAAACATTAACTGTTCCAGTGAGCTATTGATCTTTATGTTGGGTCAAAAACAACTAGGATTTAAGACAGTTTGACACCGTTTGACACAGACACACACATGCAACACGCACACAAGCAAGTTGGGACACATGGACAAACAGAAGGTTTTACAGAGCTTTTAAGCAAAAACCACATTTCCATTTAAATGTTAATGTAATTTTAATAATGGCTGACACACCAGTCCCAGTAATGTACCTTTCAGACATATGCTTGCCATAGTGACGGTCTGATGTTACTGGCTAACACTGTGACAACTCTAGTTAGGCTAGGTACTCGGGATGTGTATCAATTATAGCATCTCCCTATGCATGATATGTGAGTTACTGTGCTTATGTGACAATATAATATCTTGTGCAGCTGATGAGTACGTCACCAGAAGCATTCAGGCAAAACAGGCTGCCCTTGTGAGATAGGCATGGGTAGTGAGATGCAGGAAACAAGACATAACAGGTCGACCCTGGAGCTGCAGAAACTATGCCGTTATTTAAGGTTGTGCAAGTGTTTTTTCTACCTTGTGTGGCAAATAAGTAAGGGAGGGTGAAACCTTGAATCAGAAGCAGTTGGAATTGTTGACATGTGAGGCCTTTTCACCCAGAAAACAGGATGAACTTTCCTCTGAACATCTAGCATGTTCAAAACTCCCAGTCAGTCACATCTCCAGGTCAACAGAGTCAGAGGACAGGAGGAGGAGAATGGAGTCAGGTGGAACTACCAATCTGGAGAGGGGAATGCCCTGGGGATGCAGCAAGCCATGGATCCTGGCATAAGTATTGAAATACAGAGGAGGAGGACAGAAAAACTTCTCAAATTAAACGTCACTCTTTGAAGTCAGGGAGAGAAAAACTGCTCCAGAGCTCTGGATGAGAATTCACTTTTGCTGCACTTTATATTTCAAAGTACATTTGGAAAACCGAGACCAAAAGAAATCTTCTCCTATTGCATCATTAAGAACTGATTAAAAGTCCAACCATGTGTATACATACATACATATATATGTATATATATATAATATATATATGTACATATATATATTTATGTATGTATATACATACAGAGAGAGAGAGAGAGGGATAGTGTGAATATTTTTTCAAAGGAAGCGTGCCCATGACTGCCTCCCAGTGCACACTGCACCCGACCCCAGTCATTCGCCCTGCAGGTGGTGGGTCCACGGGGTGGCGGAGAAGATGGCAATGTCACGTGGCTCTTTCAGGCTGTGCCCGGCCGGGCCCCGTGGCGGATCCGGCCGCCAGACACTCGCTGACTGGCCCTCCGTCTTGGCCTGGCTCCAGACGTGAGCCCAGGGCTTCTTCGGGCAGGGTCCCATTTCTCTCATTGTTGTTTTCCATGGGGTCTTTTGAAGGATGGAGCGTGAGCTCGACAGATGGATCGGTGCAGCAGCTGCAGTAATGTGGTCGCTGTATCGGTCTGTCATGGTCAAGAAAGAGCTGAGCCGAAAGGCGAAGCTCTTGATTTACCTGTCGATCTACGTTCTTGCCCTCACCTATGGTCATGAACTTTCGATCATGACCGAAAGAACGAGATCCAGGATACAAGCGGCTGAAATAGTAGTAGTAGAGTAGAGCCGCTGCTCATCCACATCGAGAGGAGCCAGCTAAGGTGGCTCAGGCATCTGTATCGGATGCCTCCTGCACGGCTCCTCCGGGAGGTGTCCCAGGCATGTCCCACCGGGAGGAGACCCAGAGGAAGACCCAGGACATCCTGGAGTGACTATGTCACACGGCTGGCCTGGGAACGCCAGAGGATCCTCCCAGAAGAGCTGGAGGAAGTGTCCAGGGACTGCTGCCCCCGCGACCTGGCCCCGGATTAGCGGAAGAAGATGGATGGATGGATGGAGGAAGCAGGACCGGACCACCAGACTTGGATTTCTCCATGGGATAACCAGTTTTCCAAATCCTGGTCAAAGGGTGTGTGTTACGTGCCAGGCAGTGTGTTTTGTTTGTGTCCTCTTCCCTGTCCTTGTGTTTCAGGCCACCTGAAGGCTCCTCACCTGTGTGGGTGGGGCCAGATTGCTGATTGGTCCTTCCCAGCCCCACTGATGGCCAATCACCAGGGAGGTGGCGTTTAAAAGGAGGACATCATCTGCCTCCAGCCCTTTTTCTTTTGTTTGCTCCTGACTGTAGGTTGCTGCTGCGAACCAATAGTGCTAATAGTCTGAGGTTTTGTTAGGTGATTCTTCTGTTTTTTTGGTGTCTTTTCTTTAGATAAGATAGGCCTTTTGATTTATATTTTGTTTTTAGTTGGGATAGTTTAGTCAGGCCTACTTTTGTTATATTCATTTAATTTTATTTGGCATAACCACATTGTCTCCTCCTCCCCACCTCAGTGTCACCTTCTTTTGTTGAAATAAATCACTCATTGCCTTCTCATCTCTCAACAGCTGATGCTCTCTTCAATTGTTCATTTGTCGGGTTACTTTCCATCGGCTGAGTTCAGCTGGTGGTTGTAACAACCACTCACTCACTTTTGTGGTCTAAAATCGTCACTCAAGTTTGGTCCATATATTCGGGAGTTTGGTCCATATATCCGGGGATTCATTTCCTGAAGCATCGAGAGAGGGCTACACTAGAAATCTACTGTATAACATCATCAAAAGTTTTGTTCCTCATACGTCCAAGCAGAACATGGACAAAACCACAATGACACAACATTGAAATAAATATGTAGTTTTGTGTGACCATGGTAGTTCAGTAGATTGTTGGTAAAATCCATAATAAGAAATATAAAGAGAAAATACTGAAGAAAAAAAACAATATAGTAAACGTATTCTATACATAATACAGTATAGTCCTCACACAAAAGACATATATGACCCTTTTGAACTCATTCTTTTATTAGCTCAGAGAGGTCTACATCGGCTGTCTGACTGCATTATTCATTTCATGCTAAAGGATTCTGCTATGCCTTACAGCTTGTAATAGAGTGCTGTTGGTGCAGAGAGGATAGCTGTCAGATTTGTTGAATTAGCTTCACTATGGACGGTTTCAACTTTCCTCACTTCTACAGAGCCAAACAGCAACTGCCAGATCTCATGAAGCTCAAAGATATTCAGACAGACATGCTTGGAGAAGCATCAGATCTTCTCAGATTTAATTTGTTTGGTTCAATCATGGCAGGCTGATCGCTTGTAGACGTAGGATGAAACATAAGAGATGCCCCTATCAGTTGTCCTGACAGTAACATGTTTTGAGCCCAGACAATTTAACTGATATTTTGTTCAAATATGATAACTAAACAGCAATGTTATAATGGCTCTCAGTCCGGCCAAATTTACATATGTGAAGTACAATAAATGTGTTGACCCATAATGTTGGATAAGTTCGGACTGTTTAATCAGAATTAAAATGGCTCAAACACACTGAACAGATATTATTTGTAATACAAAAATGTTTGATCATTAAACAGAGCTCTAATCAGGTCCTTTGTGTTTGTTTCTGTACAAGAGGTCTTTGAGAAGATGCCAGGCCTTGAAAAAGACAATGTGCCTATTATAATTTCCTTACCTGAGGGTAGCATCCCGCGGACCAACTCGAGCGACACAGAAAGCAAATCCCAATTAAATTCAGAACAGACAATGAACAGAGCTTTTGCTGTGTGTTTTCAGAGAGAGTTCTCGGAGAATTTTAGCTAATGATCTCACTGTTTTAATCTATCATTAAAAAAATAACCATGACATAAATAGCCTGCTTGTTACTTCATTACAAAAAATGTTTTGCTTTGTAATGAGCAGCAGCATCAGCAATTGTCTTCAGAGCAGATGGATTCAAGACTCTGCAAGTCACACCCAAACAACCTTTTGAGTATGATTCTGTTTTCTTGAAGATTTCCTTGGCAGCTGCAACTCCTCACTGGAAAAGCAGTTCAGTCATTTGAAGAAATATATTTCTTTTTGAGAAAACTATACAGAATATGTATAAAGGTCGGTTTGCTTGTCACATGGACAACTAAGCCTCATGTATAAGCAACTGCACAGTCAAAACACACCACATTTATCTCTCCAAGTTCAATGTTAGCCTCCACTCTGCAGTTTGTGTCAGGAAAAGACAAAATGGTCAGTTAATCAGCGCAGTTACTGCAGGATTGGTGCATGAGAGCAGGGGTGTGACAGTGAACCAAAAGAAGACAGAACACAAAATTAAACTAGAAGCAGGCCGTCTATTGGCTAAAAAGCACACTGAGCATGATAGCCCCACCCAGAAGGAAATGGATCCAGAATTGTCTCCATTTGCTGTTTGCATATTGGTCATGCTGGCCTCCAAATGATACATTTAAAACACTGAGGTCTGATGATGCCTTTGTGATGTTTATAACTGCATCAACTTCACAAAGTAAGGTATCAAAAAGCTGCTCCTTCACTGTGATACTTGAGGATTTTTTTTACTGAACAGATTAACTTCTCTCAGTGTCTTCCATGGTGAGGGCCTGCTGTAGGGTTGAAATGCCACTCTTTGGACCTGAGTTTTCACTATCCAGCGTTCTGGGATCTGCAAGAATGCTTCAATGGTTTGTCCTTTTGAGACATGATCAGCCAGATTGTCTCCAGAATTGTCTCCATTTGCTGTTTGCATATTGGTCATGCTGGCCTCCAAATGATACATTTAAAACACTGAGGTCTGATGATGCCTTTGTGATGTTTATAACTGCATCAACTTCACAAAGTAAGGTATCAAAAAGCTGCTCCTTCACTGTGATACTTGAGGATTTTTTTTACTGAACAGATTAACTTCTCTCAGTGTCTTCCATGGTGAGGGCCTGCTGTAGGGTTGAAATGCCACTCTTTGGACCTGAGTTTTCACTATCCAGCGTTCTGGGATCTGCAAGAATGCTTCAATGGTTTGTCCTTTTGAGACATGATCAGCCAGATTGATTTAAAGATGCACGCAGCTCTCCCATCTTTTTGCAGTCTTTTGTTAGTTTTTTGTTTGTTATATGTTTTTTATATGCCGTAAATGCTCACTTTCAACACAACAATACTACAGGTCCGGTACCCAGATGGACTACAGCACAGCCTGTAAGAACCTGACAAAGAACATCAAAGAGGCCAAAGAAAACTACAGACAACACATGAGAGACAATGATCTGGTTCTTAACACCTCTAAAACAAAGGAGGTCATCATAGACTTCAGGAGGACCAGAAGAGTACCACAACCCCGAGCAGTGAGGCCTACCACTGTCCATGCACATAGTAGGTTGGAGAGGGGTCTACTGCTTCGACGTGAACACAAGACAGGAATGCATACAAACGGGATCATGACACCATATGTGTATTAACAATGTTTACATATGGGTTAGAACTGCTACCTCCACTATTACTTGTCACAACTGCTACCTCCATTACTACTGCTTACTACTGCCTACTAACTGCCTATTTATTACCACTTCCGCTACTTTTTTTATTATTATTATTATTATTATTATGTTGATTGTTGTATTGTGTTGTGTTGTGCCAATTTTTTTTGTAGAAATACAATGACAATAAAATTCTTTGAATCTCTGAATCTTTGAATTGAGTGTGGTATTGATGTATCTCCACTGTGATGTTTGAGAGTGCTCTAAGACAGAAGTCCCCTACTTCCACACTGACATTGTCAAGCGTCGACCGGTTGCTTGACAATGTCAGTGGTAAAAAGGTTGGGGACCACTGCTCTAGGATATTAGCAACGAAGATCTTGAATCTTGCACTTTCACTGTTCAAGGAATTTAGCACGATCTTGCTGTCAAAAGATGGACTCATGTTTTTCTTCAGAAGCTTGTCCATCTTTATCATAACTTTAGCTGTGGCTAGCTCCATTCTTGGGATGGTCAGAGACTTCAGAGGCGCAACCCTTGTTTTTCCTATGATCAAAGTAGATTGAGTGTCAGAAGGTAGCAGAAGGTAAGTTGTTGTTCTGTATGCATCTTCGCTCGTGACAGTGAAGTGATGTAGCTGTGCAAATACTGGTGCACCAGACTGCTTTGACTTGATGCATCTATTGTCTCCAAATTTCTCAAACCTTGACAGACTTGCCCGCCTATTCCAGCTCTCAACAACATTTTGTGATAGGTTTTCATCCCAGCTTTTTCTCTGCTGACATAAACTCCTGTGAGTACCCAGTTGTCATAGCAACATAGGCTCATTGCTCATAGCAAAACATGCTCATTGCGTGTTGCCCTGCCAAGCTATTGTTGGATCTTCTTGTCAGTGACAAAGGACAGATATGTCTGCACCTCATCTACCGACTGAAGTGTCGCTTTGCGGGTCATTATTATTACCAAAATGGGTAAAAAAACAATTGAGAAATGAAGGGGAGACAGTTGTATTTTAAAAATGGCAGCAGGCCACGCACTGAAAACCAGCTGCAATATGTAATTTGTACACTAGGAGGAGCAGTGATAATGTTCTGCTACACAAACGGACCAGAAACCTCAACCACTACTACCCCTACATAAGAAGTGCGCGATTGAGCACTGATGTATATCAAGAATATGTCTCTGTCCTTTCTCTGTTCCTGCAGGCCATTGGACACTATAGCAGTATTTTTCCGGTCTGAAATTAAAGTAGGAATGCAACAAAAGAGTGACACACTGACACACTTTGTCAGTTGTGCTTGAAATTTAATCAGTCAAAAAATCATTTTCTGCATCCGAACAGCCTCTCTGAGCCAGTACAACACAGCATGAGGGAGTTGTGGCAGACATCAGTAGCGGCAGCAGCAGCAAGGATATTAGTGTGATGTTTGTTTATGATATTGTCCGTTGCTTGCCTGGTACTGGGGGTACCAGGTAAGCAACGGACAATATCATAAACTGCCCCAAAGGCCAACAGTCCAGGGGAAACACTGGCAAACATTGGGTTAACAGCCTGCTGTGTGTTTATGCTCCCTGTCCTGTTGTACATTGCGAGGTAATGCACAAGTGAAAGTGAAACTTAACTTTGTGAAGATGAAAGTGAAACTTAATTTTTACTACACATACTGTACCTGTGGATTTGACAAGCATTCCTCACTAAAATCCATAATGAAATTGCACAGAATGTCTGATGTAAAAGCTGTCTTTTGATCCATACTGACAACAACCAGCTCTTATTTGTCATTCTTTCTAGATGAATGTGAAAAGATTAAAGCTATCCTCCTGTTGAGCAACAATAACAGTGCAGTAATATTTGATCACATTTTGATCATTGCAAATCTCAGTTTGAAGTGGAAGAATTACAGTTATTACTGTACCAGTCCTTGGTCAGGCAGGTACTGTATAGTATTCAGCGCTGCTTTAGACGTTTTGTTCGCACCTAATAGGTCGTCTCCCTTCTTGCCACGATATGGCACTGTGCCAACGCGCAGTATATTGAGTGCACAAAACGTTAATGTAACTTGCAGAGTGGTATGTATAAGCGTATTCTTTGAAAAATATTTATCAGAATTGTATGTACTTTTGCACTAAATTATGTGTGCCCTTTTGTAGAGGCCCTGGTAAATCTAGTGCCTATCAAGCCACCGTGCCCTGGATCTTCCCTGAGTGACTGTGTCCGCCCTGAGTTAATATGGCCAAAAGTTATTCGAGCCATCTTTGGCCTGGCCTGCCTGGCTCCTCAATGCTTTGTTACATTCATATTAAGGCTAACCATTCCACTTAATTTCCTGTGTTTGACATCATTGATTATTTTGCATTATTTAGTATTCTTTTGTATTTTTTTCTTCATTAATTTGCTTTTTCTCCACACCAGTCCTGTACACCACTTCTCGGCATGTTTTAATTTGTTTCTTGATTTTGGTTAGGTGTGGTGGCCCAGAAGCAGCAGTTTTGATGTGTGAGTGCAGTGTCACGGGTGCATTTTAAGTAAAGGACCCTTCTACTTTTGATTTGTCCCTGCTGCCAGGTAAGCCCCAGCCCTCCTCCTTGACTTTTATTCCTGCCTGGTGCTAATTTTATATGATAATTAGTATTATTGTGGGTAACTGGTGTGTGGGAACTTTTGTCAATTACGTATCTGTTTAATGTTGTTTAAGGGTATTTTCTTAATTTGAAACCATCTCTTATCTTGTTGAACTTGTGTGTCTTAGTATAGTGAAAGATTAAAAGTTAAGAAGTTAGGGATTTCCTGCGGGTGAAACTACCACAGGTGGCTTTGTCGCAACACTCATCTCCTTGCTCATGCCACACTGTTTTTTTCTTTGCATTTACATCAAGAAACACTTTCTGTTTTATTTGCACACACTTTTGTTAGTTTCTTAAAATTGTATTTTAAGTGTTTGAATAAAAATATTTTTAGTTTGATCTGCTTGCTTTTCCTCATTGTTTGTTGGTCCAAACAAGCTGCACCAAAGCAGGTGCATTTTGGGCTCTATAATTAGTGTGACAATGGGAGACCAAAAAAGCCCATTCAGTGCAAAAGAAAGATTGAGTAATGATAATGCTAATAAGGTCTTTGGACAGGCCTAAAGCATGTGCTGAATACTAACAAAGTGTTGTTATAGTAACCACTGTACAGGAATTCTTCCTCTTCAAATTGAGATCTGCAATGGCCAAATTGTGATCACATATTCAACAGGGGGTATTTTTTGCTATTGTTGCTCAACATTTTCACCAACTAGAATGATGATGAATGAAATAATGGGTACTTACAGAGCAGTTAGACAACCACAAACTAAGAGTTCATCAATGAATTAAACACCGTAGACTGGGAAACTAGGGTGGTCAGAAACTCTACAGGAGCAGCAGCAAGAGACAATTGGATGGGAACAAAGCCCCTCCCCCACAAATTACCCTCTTTACACCACCACCTTTCAATGCCACCATATTCTCACTATCCACCGCCCCGCTCCCCTACTTACTGCACACACAAGCCTCGAAACTCCAGCATTTCAATGTTCTACTCTGTCTACTGTGCCATGCCCTGTTTTTTTTTTCTAAAAAAAAAAAAGAAAATTTGCACATGTACCGCTTTCACTTTTTCCATTCTGATCATTTTCTATTCTGTTTATGGTGTGATGTCAGTTCACCCTACTGTATAAACAAGAGAGCAGGAGAGAAACTCCTTTTTTTATTCATGCAGCAATTTCAGACAAAAAAAACAAACAAAAAACGATACGGTGTGTAGAGAATGCAAATGCTGTTGCCAAAACAACTCAGGCCATCAACTGGACATCGAGACATCAATTCTGTTGTATCAGGTTTCCTCACAGAAGACCCAAAAGCACGCTCAGATAGAGTGGAGTTAACAGGGCTTTATTTAAAGTACAAATCAAAACGAAGTGCAACACAAAACTACCTGGAGCAATGCTACTACAGGTGACAAACAAATACAAAAAAAAATCTGAGCTATGAACTAAATACCTCGGACCAATGGTTGCCGCAGGTAAAATAAGACACTAAACTATCTGTCCAGAAAACAAAAACCTGGGACCACCGGTCACCACAGGCAACTACACTAAATCTAACCAGGAAAACAAAAGGCCTGAAAAGAATTGAATTGTGTTTATTTGACTGCAGCTAGATGGATCCATGAATATATAGATAGATAGATAGATTGATTGATAGATTCATGAATCCATAGATAACTAGATAGATAGATGGTGTAATGATTGATGATGATGAGGTGGAGGTGGCTGGAGGTACTGAAATTGAACTAAACTGAAAAGTGATTTTGGCTGATGACATCCCTGACTGTTCTCCCATCCCAGATGTCTGCAGGGTGGAAGTGGTCATCGTCTGGGTCTTCCAGCTGGAGGCCAGGGTGTTGTAGCTATCCAAGGTTTCTGGCTGGTACAAACATCAAAGTGTTGAAGGGCCAAAATCAGGGCTAAAAACTCCTTTTCAATAGGAAAATAGTTCCTGTGATGTCGGCTACTTTTTAGAAAAGTAAGCTAGAGGATGCTCAACATGATCGCTCTAATCCTGTTTCAATAATGCTGCATTTGCTGCACCCTAACAGGGAAGTTGCATGACAAGAACTTTAGTCTGTCAAATGCTTTTTGCCATTTCAGACAAATTTTCTATTTTTGTGGTATCCTGCATACCTCAATACCTCCATACCTAAAAATCGCCGCAAGGCTCTCCCACAGGTGGGAACAGGATAGGCTTCTATCGTCTGGATCTTAGCGTCAACAGGAGCCACTTTCCCTTGGCCAATCACATGTCCCAAATAGGTAACACTGGCACAGCCAAAGTCACTCTTTGCCAGATTAACTGTGTCACTCCCTAATCAACCAAATCATCAATGTAGGCACAGGTGTTGGGCAAGCCCCTAACTACAAAAATGATCATCCTTTGAAAGGTAGCAGGTGAATCATTCCAAAGGCGAGTACATTGTACTCATATAGCCCAGATGGTGTGACAAATGCAGATATTTCTCTACCCCTGTCAGTTAATGGAACACACCAATACCCTTTTAATAGGTCAATTTTGGTGAGAAACTTTGCTTGTCCGACTTTGTCAACACAGTCATCCACTCTTGGGATCAGAGAAGCATCTGCTTTACCAACAGCATTTACTTTCCTACGGTCAGTACAAAATCTTGTACTACCATCGGGCTTTGGCATGGCGAGCTCCAATCAGAATGGGGTGGCTGAATAATGCCAACAAAATATTGGCCCCCAAATGTCCCGTTTTTGGTCTGGTGACACACCGGCAGGTGACAGACGTGAAGAAGCGGCAAGTCTACATTCAAAACCAATGGAAATGGCACGATGAAACATGACTTCAAAACTTGCGGCACAGCTCGCACGCCTGGCGCGAATGACCCATATGACGCAAATTGAGCGTGAGGCTCGTTACAAATAATGGGACTCTAGCGTCTGGCGCATCGCAAATGATGTAAGTGATGGTAATTGAGGGGGGAGAATGAGCAGCGCGACTAAAGTTGGAAAACTTTTGTGTGTCTGGTCAGCAGGCAAGTGGAGGGTTCCTGTACGGAGTGCCTGACCAAGGGCAGAGTTGGCCAAGACACTGCCATCGCTGGTTCTCCCATAGCCCCTCGACGTCAATTGCTCTGAATTGGTAATTGGCATTGACAACAGCCAAGAGAACAATAGAAAATGATCCCTTGTAGTTGAAGAACCGTGATCCAATGTTGATCTGAACAGCCTGTGCAAAGGGCCAGTCAATTGAGAAATTGACATTTTAATGAATTCAAGCATCATTCAAAGAGGACATGTCTGGGCAAAAGTGGATGTTTTGTCACTGTATTTGAAAACATGGATCTATAGCATTTCGCTGCTTCAATTGTATGTAAGTCAGGGGTGTCCAAACTTTTTGCAAGGAGGGCCAGATTTGATGAAGTGAAGATGCCCGGGGGCCAATAGTTTGTTCGGATATTTTTAACTACAAAAGTTTCATGCAAATACACACTGTTATAAAACATTTTTCATTGTCACAATTATCTTTATTTTTCAAATGATAAAATAACCAAATATAAGCCATTCAGGCAGATGTAAACAACTCTCAAAACACAAATTCTGCCTTTCATTCATATCTGGAGAGTCAGATAACATTGAACAGACTGTATGAAATACCTTAAATTTACGTGAGTTTAAAAAGATCTTCATGAACACTTTAAACAGGAGTTATAAGTAATGCAAAGTTGTCTGTTATTATTAAATCTTAAAACATTTGTGAATTTTGCTCTTTCATTTACAATATCTTTCAGAAAGTAATAGTTTGTGTCACATCTACAGGTTCATAACATCAACAGTAATAACCAAATCTTACTTAAGAGTTTAATAAAAAAAATAAGTGCCATAAATCCAAGTGCATAAATATTCTTTTGGCTCTTCACTGTCGATAGTGACAGATGTTACCGTTCAAAATACTCAATATCAGATTGATCAAAAAACAGACAACTTGCTCACACTAATGAGAAGGGTGATGCTGAGATCGGAATTTCAGTAAAGAGGCCAGGTCTGGTTTGAGGACAGTGGTTGAAATGCGTAAAATGTCACGCAAGTGGGAATCACTTAGTCTCGACCTCAATCAGTTCTTGTTATGGTTCATGACAGAGAATGTCTGCTCACACAAATATGTGGAGCCGAATAAGCTCAGCATTTTCTTAGCAAATGTTCGCATTTCTGGAAACCTGTCTTTATCCAGCATGCAGTAAAAGTCAAGAAGAGAAAGCTGCTGGTGTTTGCCGCGCCATTCATCGTCACACTGCAGCTCAATGAACTCCAGCTGCAGCTGTGGAGGAGCATCATCAGGGTCCACGGAGAAGGGAGAAGAGAAAAGCAGCATGTCCTTTTCAATAACTGCAAAATCACGAAAGCGTTGGTTGAATTCCACAGAAAGAGATGCGATAGCTGTTGCATAACTCTTCATTTGCGCACCGATGTTGACCTGTGGGAAACTGTCAATTACCTCCTTCAAAGCCGGGAAGTGCGCGGTGCATGCCTCTGTTTGGGATAAGTGTCTTTGGAAAAGTTGCAGCTTGGTTCCAAAGGCCTTGATGTGAGCGTATAGCTGGCTCGCCACTGCATCTCGTCCTTGTAGATTAACATTCAGCGCATTCAGATACTTCGTTATGTGAATCAAAAAAGCCAAATCTGCCAGCCATACAGGATCGGACAGTTCGTCCATCGGCTGCCCCTTTTCACTCAAAAACTCTCCAATTTCCTCTCTGAGAGCGAAAAATCGCTGCAGTGCGGACCCCCAACTTAGCCACCTCACATCGTTGTGATATATTACGTCTCCGTATTCAGCCTGGATGTCAATCAAGAACTGCTGAAACTGTCGGTGGTATAGTGCTTTAGAGCGGATATAATTGATTGCCTTTACCACTGGTTTCATAACATGATCAAATTTGAGATGTTTAGCGCAGAGAGCCTCCTGGTGAATATCCGACGATATGTCCTCAACTCTCCGTGACACAGTGTTGCGTGCCAGGCAAACATTCGCAAATTCTTGCTTCTTCTCAGGGCAAATGTTCTCCACCATAACACATCAACACATCATATGATAACACATCATAACACAGTCTTTGATAAATGTGCCTTCAGTAAAAGGTTTGCCATGTTTAGCTATTAACATGGCCACTTCGTAGCTTGCTTTGGTGATATTTTCTTTTGACTCACACGCCTGCGTGAAGAATCGCTGTTGTGATGCAGGTGCAGCTTGGAGCTGCTTCACTTTTTCAGCAAGGTCTCTCCCTGTTAGCTTGTCGTATGTGTGAGCATGTTTAGTCTGGTAGTGTCTCTTTACGTTGAAATCCTGAAACAAGGCAACCGTCTCTTTACAAATTAGACAAACACAATTGCCTTGATTCTCAGTGAAGAAGTATTGTAATTCCCATCTCTCTTGAAAGCGGCGGCCCTCGCTGTCAACTTTCCTTTTTTTCCTTGCAGTTGCCATGGCAGAAATGAGCGAAGATGGGTTCGCGGCACGGAAGCAGAGACTGATAGTATTAAAGTGGTGCTGCCACCATTCGGTGAAAGGAGGAATTGCAGTTTCAAGTTTTATGATTTATTTATTCTGTTTGACAGTGCAGGCGGGCCATAAATAATACATTATAGGGCCGAAGCTGCGGGCCGTATGAAATCTGACCGCGGGCCGTGATTGGCCCCCGGGCCGGACTTTGGACATGCCTGATATAAGTAGTACAGATGAAACAGCGTTCATATCGGTCAATCTCTCTCGCCTGATGCTGATTCATCGTGGGGAAAAAATTACATCTCCCACTTTGTCAACAGGGTTTTGAGCACTCGACTCCACTTACTGGTGTGGCAAGTTCAGTACGGCGCTCTCAAATTTTTTCCTGCACAAATCCATCTACTGAAAAAGGGTACAAACGGCACAGGCGTCTGCGGCAATTTCGCAGTAGCATATTGGGGTGTTAACTGCCAATACCCTGTGCTGCTGATGAGCAGGGCTCTGACTGAGTAATCCCAGTCCATTCAAATCCCATCCCATTGCCAGGCAACCTATTGGCATCAGACCAGTACAAGAACATTCTTTTAGGGTTCTGTTCTAGTTCCCTTGAAGCACAGGCTTTATTATGTGCTTTTGGCTAACGGCACAGGTGAGTCCAGGATTATCAGTTCCTTATTGTGGCTGCTGGAGGTTATTGGATCCCGGCTCTGTTTAGGTCTGCCTATTAAGCAGAGCCACTGCATTGCTTTTCTGTTGGGGCATGCTCCCTTATGCCCCATTTCCATTACACAGTACCAGCTCATCTCTACTTCTACTCTGCTCGGTTTTGTGTGTGCTTCCACTAGGTGGAATGCGACCCCTGTGCTATTTTTCGAGCACCTGCTCACCTGCTGGGCCAAGCCGGGCCAAGTCAGGCCAAGCAGTGCTTGGTGGGGGTGGCGCGGGATGATGCAATGATGTTTTTCTTCATTCTACTTTTAATCCTTGGTTAGCACTGTTGCGTTGAAAATGACGAGCCGGTACCTAGTGGAAGCGGCTCACTGTCTGAGGTTTACACCTCAGACAGTGAGGTTATTTGTCCATAGTTGGGGCAGAGGATCATGGGAGCCAGTGTTTGTCCATTGATGGTGGGCCTGCTACTTTCATAGACTTTTGCTGCTCTGTTGATTGCAGTGCTCAAGAAATTTTAAATTTAATTTAATTATAATGTATGGTGGCCTGGAGGTGCAAACCAAGATTACAAGATCTAAAAAACTCAAAACAAATTTACGTTTCAGAAAAAAAATTAACAAGACAAAAAAAATCACAGTGATACAAATTTACAAATGGTGAAACACTTTTACGAGTCCCAAAAAAATTTACAAATACCTATCAAATGGAAGGGGAATGTACCAACTACATATTGACAACAGAGAGCAGCCAATAGAAGTTATTGTTGAGTTCGAGGTGAAAGACAGAGAGAAAGAAAAGTTCATGGTGAGCCAAGATGGACAGCATCCAAGTCATATTTTGCCCGTTTTGTGGCCAACGCTTGAGCTGCTTAACATGGTTTTGTTTTTCGTATGGTCAGTCTTTACACAATTTAAGGGGACGGACTGGACCGACGGACTGGATATGCTGCAGCAGTGCGTACATTGCTTTTCTGAGGGACACTTGTACGCTGTGAGTGTGGATACGATGTCAAGTTACTATATTGTTCACATCAGCTTGAGCTCCCTTAGAAGCAAACTAAATGAAGCCACATATTATGGCAGAAAGGATTATTCCCCTGCAAACGCCGTAATCCGGGCCATCCTGCTGGAACTTTGCGGACCTGGACAGCTGTTTGGCTACCGCACAATGTGGCAGGTGCTCAAGCAAAAGTACAACCTGCGAGTGAAAAGGGATTGGTCCAAACTATATGTGGCAGACAGATTGTTACGATAAACTCAAGCCATTCGGTTTGGGTCTCTCAGGTTGTATCAATGGATTTTCACAGAAAGTGCTGTGGCTTGCATGTGGATCAACAAACAATGAACAGTGATCGCTCTCTATTTCCTGTCATGTATGCAAAATCTCGGTGTCATTCCCATGAGACTGAGGACTGACTGTGGCTCGGAGAACGGGACCATGGTAGCAATTGTGTGCCCTACGTCACCACCACAATGACCACTACTCTGGAGCGTCCAGCCACATGTATGGCTCATCCAAAAACAACCAGAGAATTGAGTCCTGGTGGTCCATATTCAGAAAGGAAAGGTAAATAGCCCCCATTAAGTCATTAAATTATGTGTAACCTTCGATTCCATTCAAACATTTGTATATACTTAAAACTATAACTTAATATTTTATCTATTTCTGTAGGGCTATTTGCAGATCTTAGAGTTGCTGGATACTTCAACGGGTGTCATGAGCATCAGTGTCTACTGAGATATTGCTGTGTTGATCAAAGACAGGATTCGCCCCTCCAGAACTGCATCTTGCCCAGGAGGACTGCCCAATGAGCTCGACTACTTACCACACAGGTAATACTTTGGTGAGAGATTGTATTTATTTTCCTTCGATCGTAAATTTAAGTTTATGATTATTTCTTCTGTACATAGGTTTGGTTCCAGAGACTGTGGATTTAAAATTGAACTTGGTGAAATAGATGCCTTTCCTGAGGCTCGCCTGACAAGAGCTCGATGTGGGGACACAAACATGCAGGAGTACTTGGACTTATCCATGGAGGACAATCATTTACAGAAGCCAGAGTACTGCAGTCTGCGACTGAACTGTATCTAAAACTAAAAGAAACTGCTCAGCTTTGAATGGAAGAGTAGTTTATTGAAATGGTGGAACACATACATAAAGGGCCTGATTAACTAAAGCTTTGCGTGTATAAAAAACATGTGCAAACTCGATGTCACCCGCAAAAAAATGTGCAAGCTGATTAACTAACGGTGCGGACTGTGGATTGCGTCCTCAGAGTGAGGAAAACCATTTAGCGCCTTGGCCTTAATACATATGCAATATAGGGCGTTCCTGATTGTGTGAAAACATTATTGGGAGGAGAATATGCAGATTGGAAATATTCGCACACGCAAAACGATTTATCAAACCCAGAAATGATTGCGGTGACTATTTTTGCGGCTAAATTTAACACATCTGATAATTAACAGCACTATTACGCAGCGTGCAGAACAACAATTTTAATTTTTCAAAATATTTAACAATTTATAAAAAAAATTTTGAAACCCTCTTCAACCCCTCTTAAACTACTTCAGCTTTAAAAATTTTCAGCTCCCACATACTTTCAGCTACACACTCCATTCAAACTTTAAACTATTCACAAGACCTTCAGCTATTCCCGAATGACTTTTCAATTTCAAATGTTTTATACTTTTTTCACAATCACAGTTTGAATCTTCATCTTTTTTCACCCCTCTTCCGATTTTACAATGGGTGTGTATTGCGCGGAATGTTGGGAGTTAGAGTGGGTGATGTCATCGCTAGAGTGGAGGACGGCTGAAAAATCAGCTCTGGTTTTTGTCTTTTCACACTGCTCCCAGCCACACCGTACGCAGCGGGCAAATTCTTTTTTCCACTTTTGTAGGAAAATTTGTGCTGTCTCGTACGATGCCCGCCAAACACCTGTGCGCCTTATAAAATTTAAGCAGTGGGCCTCAGAGTGACCCCAGGTTGTGTAGTTTCTCCACAGCGCCCTCTCAAAGTAGCTGTGGTCACACAGGCATGACTGCCTGCTCACTGACACAGAGCCAAGTGCTGCGACAGGCCCTGACACCTTGCAGCACACACACACACACACTCACACACAATTTTCAAGATGATTTAAGCAATATTTAGATTCAACTTCAACTATCTTCAGCCTTTTCAACTATCAGTGACTTTTTAAACAGTCTTTAAACTTTAATTCAACTATCTTAAACCTTTTCAAATTCATTCAGCTCTCCAGCAATGCTTCTACTTTATTTCATCCATGTTCTGCCTTTTCAACTATTTAATGCATTTCAACAATATTTAGACTTTACTTCAACTATATTCAACAATTTCAGCCATCTTTAAGCTTTCATTCAGCTATTCATCAGCCTTTGCAACTATTTTGAGCCATTTCAGCCATCTTTAAGCTTTCATTCAGCTATTCATCAGCCCTTACAACTATTTTGAGCCTTTTCAGCCATCTTTAAGCTTTCATTCAGCTATTCTTCAGCCCTTTCAACTATTAAGCATTTTCAGCCATCTTTAAGCTTTCATTCAGCTATTCTTCAGCCATTTCAGCTATCAAGCATATTGAGCTATCTTTAAGCTTTCATTCAGCTATTCTTCAGCCATTTCAACTAATAAGCATATTCAGCTATCATTCAGCCCTTTCAACTATTAAGCATTTTCAGCCATCTTTAAGCTTTCATTCAGCTATTCTTCAGCCATTTTCAGCAATTCTTTCAATTGCATTCAGCACTCAGCATTCACACGCATTTTCTTCAGTTTTTATTGTTTTGTCATCTTAAGTCTACTCCACGAGACCTACAAAATTCACCAAATTAATAGCAGCCATTGAAAGTGAACGCAGGCAAATACTAAGAGAACTATGTGCAATTTGCATTGTCAGCAGTGACTGGAAGAGGACAGACATCAGATTGAGTTTTGAGCCGTGACGAGAGGGAGGTGTCGTCACTCCCACCACCCCCCTTCCTATGCTCTGCACAACTTTTTTTCTCTCTGGGGACATTTTTGGGGACAGGGAACTAGATGGCAAATCAGGCACATCTGATCATGCTAATTAGCACTCCCTTGCTTGATGTTGGTTTGCTGGTCGTTGGTGATAACTAGGACGGTTGCTATGGAAATCCTGACTTCCGTCATAGACTTAGACTGAACTTTATTGTTCTTAATAAAGTTAAATTCAGTTAATGAATAAACGCCAAACTCTGAATGAGCTGTAAGCTTTCAATAGGCTAAGGTAGCAGTAAACTCATAATAGGATGAAAAAAAACAGTAAACTCTTGGCTAAATGTGCAGAATAGATGGATTAAAGTGATGATGGAGATGAATAAACAGTAGAACCTTTCATTAAATTAAATTACTGATTATTATAATTACAATATTTATTTGTTTGCTCTCCATCTGACAGAGAGAGCGACAGAGAGAGAGAGAGAGGCTTCGGAGGGTCAGAGAGACAGTATCCCAGTCTGCAAGCACCCTTACACCCACCTTTCTCATGAAATAAACATAACTTAAATGTCATGGTTACACATGTTTCTTTGAATATTGACTTGGTAGATGAGAACCTCTGAGCTCTGATGAGAAGCTTGAAAGATTGATGAGCAGAAGAAATTGTGATCAGGAACCTTGGAAGCATATTATAGATTTTAGTACCTGCTTGAACGGTGCTGCTTCTGACCTCCCCATAAAGATACTAAAATGTCATCCTTCTTGGTTCTTGGCAGGCACCTGGGGCACCATCTGCTGGAGGGGTGCCGACATGTCACCCTTGGCCTGCCATTCAATTGTGTGTGGCCATCTCAGACACTTTCTGAGGTAGTATGAGTCTGAGACTCATGCTGGATGCTCTTGACCTACTGTTTAACAAAGTCAAATTTCAGCCATTTAGCTCAAAGTGTTGAGGAGGAGGGCCTGGTTTAGAAATGAGGTGGTCTAAAAGCAATAGCTAACTAGACCATCAGACTCTGGAGGCCAATCTGGTGGAGATCTTTTTCTAAAGGTGCTGTGAATCTGAAATTTCAGTATGTCGTAGGGACCCTGGACAAGCAGATATGTGTTGGTTTGGTCCTGATCAGAGCCATACTTTTCGAAAGGCAGGGCTTTAAACATTTGCCATTTCCTACCTTTGAGGGCTTGCTCACGGTCACAAAAATAGAACAAATGGCCTGAAACTCAGTCTGCAGATCCCATGGGGGACCTGGAACAGACCATCCGAGCCCTGCCCCCATAGACTCTTGGGGGCCCTTGGGGGTGCAAAGTTGCTCTAGGAAGGTGCTATCAACGTGGAGGCAGCAGATCCTAATACAAGAACTTCTGACAAGCGACATAGTCAAAAACCAGGCGGAAATTAGCAGGGGAAGTTATTTTTCTCTTCCCTCCTTCCTTCTGACTCAGGCACATTAGGACTACAAACAAAATAGCGGAGCAAATGAGTGTGTAATGCAATTGCAATTGCAATGTAGTTCATTTCCGGGTAAGGCTTTTCATCAGGGTTAAGAAAACCTCTATCCGGTCATTATTCAACGAAATGTGTATGAACATGACATATGTTTATTTTATGTGACACGGTACGTTATTAATCATAAACATTTATTAGTACTAGTGTAAGAGTGGACACTGCATAGCTGGCTTGTCATGTAAGGCCCAGCTATGATGTCGTGAAAAAGTGCGGCGCGGTGGCTGCTGGGAGTTGGAGTTGTGCCAGAGTGAAAATGTAATAAACCATAATAAACAGTTGAGGGGATACCTCTCCAACAGTCTTGGTCCCTGAGTTTTTGTTAGTCATAAGAGCAGTTGTAGAAGCCCTACACCTTGGACGCTTCATTAGTTTCGTGTTGATTTATGCCTTAGACTATTTATGCCTTAGGTATTTTACATGCTGGGTTGGCTGTGTCTCATGACACAGTCTTGCAGAGCATCCAATGAAGAAGCATTTTGAATCTGAAAGACATAAAATAAATAACAAAAAAGACATAAAAATAACATGGTGTAACTCCATCTAATCAAAAAGCAATAAATGAAGCCAATTGTGGGCATCAAATATAGAAAGTAAAAATTGCCCTAAAAACACTACAGGAACTATGCAAAACTCAGTCTAACCACACTGTAGCTGTATGCTATTCTCACCTCTCCCAAAGCTTTCCCTATTTCTTCATCACTTGAATGAAGTGTTGGCTTGAATGAAGGCTGGCTGGCAAGATTGTGCACAAGATGAAAAAATGGGGTCCCGGACCTCCATGTACAACTGACACCGCCACCATCTTTCCTGCAAGGAAGTATTCATCTTCCAAAAATTAAAACATACATTGTATACTTTATGATATTGAGGGAAAAAAAGCATATACCATGGGATACATTATTGCTTTTCCTAATGTCTCTTAACATTTACACAACAGTTAGTGCATTTCTCTAAATAATTAGTTCAAACATAGTGGTTAATGTGCAAAAGTACTCTGGAAGTTCACCCTGGAAGTGTTTACCAATGCTAAAAAAGTCAAAAGTTGGTGACACAACCCTGAAAATTCTCTAGACAGCACTACACAGTACTGGTACAGCAGTTTGAAAACTTGGTGTACCACAGTTTCAGCTTGGTTGAATTCAGCTGCACTCCTTGATCAATTATAATTTCAGAGTCAGAGTCTGAGGTATCATTCATTTCTGTAAAAACAAACAAAAAAAAAAACAGATCATATAGATACTGAAGATGTATCCAAAATATAATAATATTGAATCATGAGCTCCACTAACATCCTTTAAAATCTGTTGCGAGACAAATGAAGAAGATGATCCTGGAATATGCCCTCCCTAGTTCCTTTTTATAGTCATACAGTTTGAATGGCCTTTCTAACCCATGCACATGGACCACCTCTGTGTAGTCAGGAAACAAAAGGACATACGGTCCTTCTTGCATGTCGTTGTTAAATGTTTTCAGTTTCTGAACCTCGAACTCAACAACACCTCCTATTGGCTGCATTCCCAGTTGGTACATTCCCTTTCCGGTTGACAGATATTTGTAAATCTGTTTTGGGATTTGTAAAAGTGTTTCACCGTTTGTAAATTTGCTTTACCATTTGTGCAAGTGTTTTGTGTCTTGTTAATTTGTTTCCTGAAATGTAAATTTGTTTCGGGACTTGTAAAAGTGTTTCTGATCTTGTAATCTTGGTTTGCACCTCCAGGCCACCATAGGATCCAAAATAAAAGAATAAACAAACTAATTAATAAAAAGCAAGTGACCTCAGTAAGAACAGCCCTGTTACAGCCCTAGACAAGCCAGTGAAACAGCTGAATGTATTTAAGCGACATCTGATCTGATCTGATCTTACCACAAAATCTGTCCTGAAACAAACCCGTTCTGTTTCCTGATCTTGCTTACATAATCACCGCAACAAGATATGTAGAGGTAATGACATGTCTGTCAGAAATCTGTTGTTTAATCAGGACTGTGGTTTTCACACATCATTTTCAGCTTCAAACAGCTTAGAGCCCTGTGCTATAGGCGCAGCAGTTTTACGTAAGCTGTCTATTTGTGAAACACTGTTAAAGTACACAGCAATTATCCAACTGTTGTACTGCTCATGACAATGGCCCTGGGACAGTGGCAACAAGAGATCAAACAATTGTGCTAAATTAAAGAGCTGGTTATCGGACCAGGCAGGAGTGTTTGATGTGCAGAGATGAGATGCACATTAGGTGCCCCCCCCATCGCTCAACACACACACGCACACACACCTTTGGGCTCCTCACCAAACAGCTGTCTGCATCCAAAATGTCAGTTAGTCTCCAGTTTGTTTCTAATCATTGGTTGAGTGGGGGAAAATGTCACCCTTTTCCAAGGAGGATGGATTTTGATTGATTTCCAATTAAAACAACACAACAAAATGTGTTTTGTTTTGGTGAGTGTTCGTATTAGTGTGGTAGTTAAGATCAGAAGAAACACATAATGTACCATTGCAAATAATAAAGGCACATAAATAGACCTGAAGTCATTGGGCAGCATAGCACAAACCACACTGCTTTGAAATTTTACAGTTCTTATCATGCATTTGTGGGTGGTTGCTCCCACACCATGATCCTTATCAAGAGGAATCTGGGAGTCTGGAATGCCTCTTTTTTCTTCCTCTCCTCTCCTCCCTCATGTAACGCTGTATCGTCTCTTCCATCCCCCCAAATCAGAAAAGGTAGCGCGCATGTGCAGCAGCCTCTCGCTCTCTCTGACAGGAGGGGAGTGAGGAACATAACTCAGTTCCTTTGTATGTCTTGTACATGTGAAGAAATTGCAATGAAGTTTTGTTCTGATTCACTTCATTTTGTGCTAATTTTGCATTTGGTGTGTGTGTGAATTTGCAGTAGAGTTCTGTCACAAAAAGTAGAAGGGGCTGAGACAGAGAAGCGGAGCAGGTCAGCAGGAGGACCACTTAAAGTAGGGGTCAACAAACTGTTACACAAAGGGCTGGTGTGGCTGCTGGTTTTAGCCCCTGACTTAAAAAATTCTCTGCAGTCCTGTCTTTCTTTGACCCTTCCTTGACCCTTTCACCACACCCAGGAAAACTAGTGGCAACATGGCTGTGGAGGAGGACTTGACTGCAGAGAACCTCAATACAGCAGATGAGGCAGCAGCAGGGCCATCAGACACAAGAGCTTATGATGGTTGGTTAAGTGAAGACACACGCACCAATAGCACAGAACATGCAAAAACAGTTTCAAATTCAGCAAGCACCTATTTGTGTATTGGAATTTCCACACCATTTCAAATGATGTGTACCACTATTGTAGAATCAATTTGGATCAGATGACAATGGTAATTTCTCTCAGATCACTCCTCTGGTGATTGTGAGGGCATGGCTGCTGCGACTGCTCCTGTTGCTGCTTCAGCCAGTGGTATGTACTGTACAAAAGATGTTTATTTAAAGGGCTCCAGAAAATTAGATAATATATTATATACATTGTTAGAATAATAAATACAATTCTGAATATTATATATCACTTTAATATACACTGTATATGTTGTAATCATGTGGCATGTAATTGTGTATTATTAATGTGTAGTACTATTAATGTGTATTACTATTTGTAGTTTATTTTTGTATAAACGCATATTTCATATTGACAATTCCTCCTGTCATTCTTTCACATACATTCTTTCTATGCATCTGTAGAGTGGCTGGTTTCAAAAATGCTAGTTACAGGAAACAAAACATTTGATGGTGTAATATCTGGTAGGTCAGTATGGTGAAAAATGATACAGACAAAATAACTAGTTTGTGCTTGCATACATAAATAGTAGTTATTTTACAGGAACATAACTGTACTTTTATTTGGGTTGCTCATTTGTCGGGTACTAAAATTTCTGAAACATGTGGAAAACATTTCCATATGTTTTCCATGACTGGAAAATTGCTCAATCATTTTTCAGGTTTTCTAGGACATGTGGGAACCCAGCACACGCACCTATGCAATCAGTCAAGTTAGCAGTGTCAGAATGCTTTTTATCTTACTTTTGCAATATTTAGTAGACAAATTATGAGACAGTAACTCACCCCAGACAGATGGCCAGGTGCTTGGCAGCTGAGATGGGCCGCCTGTAATTGGTGTCAAAGTGGGAGATCCTGGCACCGACTGGAGTTAACAGGTCCTCAAACAGCCTGAGATACCACTGGAACCGGCTGTCATCCAGGCAGAGTTCCTGGTGAAGACGGTGAAACTCCCAAATTCAGTGCGTCCCTGGAAGACATGGCAGCGGGTGGTTTTCCTGCGTTTCTGGGACTTGTACAATACGTACATACATGCTGCGATGGTTGTTGTTTCCGCCATGATCGATGTAAAATGAGAGTGGGAGAGCGTTCAAGCGTCAAGAGCATCAGGCGGCACCACTCAAGCCTTTTGAGCGATTTTTCGCATCTGCAGCTTTTCGGTACGTATGTAGCTTAAGATAATTTTGTAGCCTTTTTTTAATATCCTTACCAAGAAGTTAAAGTATCAATAAAGACTTCTGTCTATCTCCTCTGCATCTGAGTTCTGTCTGAGCTCCATTCTGACAAACTCCAATAGTATTGGAGACACAAACTCAACCCTGCTGTTTGTCAGCTATGTCCAGCTTGATTCCCCATTCACACACATGTTGAGAACCGTCAAGCAGCCACATTTACATTGGGACAATAGCCCCCCGTCCCACACTCAATTGAACACCTCGATCATAACCGAATTGCAGTTTTTGGCACACCGTCCCTTTTGTCTTTTTTGTGGTGGGCCCCACTTTGGTCAGGGGCAGTGGACCATTTTCAATCTCAGTGCTGTGTCTCCTGTATAGTACACGCTTGCCTGCGTTAACCTTGCCAAATGTACATAATTTTTTTTTTTAATGAGAGGATTGAAGTTTGAGTGAATGCATGTCTGGGAAAACTGTACAAAGGGCTTTTACAGCCTTAAAACACATATCTGTAAAAAAAAAAAAAAACTTTGTGAATTTCACCTTTTGCAGGTGAAAAACCTTTTTTAGAATGTAACCCCTGCAACAGACAAGGGACCAGTGCGTGCGTGCCTGTGTGCGTGCGTGCGTATCTGTATATGTATGTATTATAGCATGCCGTTCAGGAAATTAATCCTTGAATATATGGAATGAAACTGAATATAATGAATGAACCCTGAATATATGGAAGGAATCCTTAATATATCGAATGAATATGAATAACTATTAAATATGAATATTCAATAGTTTGTTGCTGCATGCAGAGGTGCATGCAGAATCGCATGCAGAATTGCAACCCCCTGCAAAACATCCCCCATTGGCAGCATGCGCCTTCACTGGATTTAGTGGTGTGTGCGACCTCCCTAGACTAACAGTGGCGCATCCGCGCTACACACAAATACATGGATTTTACGCATCATATAGAAAAATCGGGGCATCCAGTCTCTGCATTTGGGAGAAAGCGCTGCAAGACGACATGTGCACGCTTTGAGAGTGCATGTGAACCGTTGTGATATCATGCTGTGTTGTGAACCTCTGCAGTGGCTTTTCTGTCCTTTGAAATTTTTTTTGATACATGAAATGTCCATTAAGTAGGATGACCTGATCTGACTGGCTTAGATGGGGGTGTGAATTTGACACATATGTATTTCGGGTATTTACATAGCATTCCAATAAATTATTAATTCTCGTGGGAATGGTGACACATTTGTCCAGGTCAGGCAGATGTGATGTGGTGTCACAGCGATTGATATCCCCAAGGAGAAACACGGGACTCCAGACTGATTGACAGCTCTGTGATAGCTGTCAGCTATCCGCTCGGCTGCCATGTTAAAGTCCGGTTCTGGGACGTATGCTAAGTTCACAGTCATCTAAGAGAAATAATGGGTCTGTAAGACACTGTCAACAGCTCATAGTGCTGACAGCTCTGGCTCTCTCTCACTGTAAAGTTTGTGGCCCACTTGCTGTTGACAGCTATACAGAACCCGCCCCAAATCGATTTCCTGGTTCTCGCTGCATCCCTGTCAAAGCAAATGATATTAAAGTCATCTAGTTAAAGGTCTGTGTCCTTGTCCTTGCACGACTCATGGCTGCGAATATGCGCATCATTCGAGCAAAACGGGGCCCTATTGTGTCACTGGGCCCTACGCACTGTACGTGTTCTGTGTATAGGCTGCGACGGGACTGGACGGAGGACACGGCCTAAAAAAGGTCTCGGTCTCAAGGAAGTGTGCACCTGCAGAGCGGTCTTCGTTTCTCACTATGTACTCGACAAATACTTTTCGTATGTCAGGTTGGATTGACATCAGAAAGTTTCAGAGTGTCTTTTCCTTAGATGGTGTTAATGGCGGAGACCAACAATGTTGTACATGCCGCTTCAGGACTGCACTGGGCAAGGGGCTTACCAGCACAGTATCTTCCCCCCATGTGTCAAACTGATTCCACAAAGGGCCATGTGGCTGCAGGTTTTTGTTCCAACCAATCGAGAGTACACAGTTTGACCAATCAGCTGTTTGAAGGTTGAGATCAGCTGCAGCAGAGACTTGTCACTGAGTTGCTATGTCCCTTAAAGGGGCAGCAAAATGAATTTTGTACCAGCAGACTTTAATTCTTCAACTTTAAATTAATATTGTTTTAATATTATTAAACAACTGATGAATTAATTTACATTAAATTAGTTCCTTCTTCATATCTGCAGCAGCTAGATTTAAAATGTGGGCTGTGCACCTTCTTTGAGGGGTAAAGGCCAGTATGCTTCCGCACCAACGTCTGCGCTTGCTCCGTGCCACCTCTGTATGTTCCACCACTGTGGGGCGATAGAATTCTGTACCCAGGCATGTCCTCCCCCCGGATTAGACGACGAAGAAGAAGAGCATAAAAAAAACACAACATAACTCTCGGTCTTTCTTTTTCATCAAACTTATGAGGATAATGCAGGTGTACGATGATAGTTCCGACGATGCTTGCACCATGGAGCAGCTCTATTTCATGGTGTTAGTAGCCGAGCAGAAGCGCAAGAAGCTGATGGTGAATCCCATACGCTGGTTCAAGAAATGCGGACTATTAATGAGGAGAAGCACCTCATGTCGGCGTTGAAGTTTGACGAGTTGGTTCGACGAGGACACACACCTCACCCGTGTTGGTGCCCGAGAGGCTTGCAGTAACTTTGCGCTACCTGGCCTCGGGAAGTTCGTTGAGCAGCATAGCACACAGCTACAGACTGGGAACTCGCACTGTCTTGGAAATCGTTTGCGAGGCTTTTTTGGGGGAGTCTACAGCCCAAGTTTATCTTGGTCCCATCCGAGGCCCAGTGGAAGAACATCCCCCCAAGAATCCCCAAGATCCCCAAGATTTTTGGTGAGTCTGGAACATCCCTCTCTGTGTGGGTGCCATCGATGGGAAGCACGTACAAATCAGAAGCCCACTGAACGCTGGAAGTGACTATTACCACTACAAAGGAACACACTCCACTCTTCTGATGGCCGTATGTGATGCCCAGTATCGGTTCACTATGGTCAATATTGGGGCATATGGCCGGGAGAGTGATGGCGGTGTGTTTCAGGAGAGTGCGTTCGGTTCCCACCTGGCTGGCTGCACTTTGTGTCTGCCTCCCCTACCACTTTGCCTCGAACATGCACAACATTGTGCATCTAATAAAGCAGGTGTTGCGGAGTGAGGCTTGAGGCCCACTCACTCACTCACTTACTTTGCCATAGCTACAGGTGCAGGGAAAGGCCTACCACCATCTTTTTAGCACAAGTTGGTATCACACATCAATTACAAATTTCATCATCATCCCCATTTTCACATCTCATCTGGTTAACATTACCGCACTTAAATAACACATCTTAACACATTGGCGGTTCACATCAGGTTTATTACATTTTTAGCAGTGAACAAGAGCACAGATTCTCAGTAAACTCACCAGCATGACTGTACACACTTCCGGGCTCCTGTGGGGAAACAGAGGGATTGAACCACTGGGGTTATATGGGGTGTTTGGTGGAGCAAACTATTTTAACAGGGGTGTTTTCATGGGAATTGTTCAATCTGAAGAGCACAGAAGTAGTTTTAGTTAGTGGAAATGATTTGGGGTGTTTGAATATGTTATGTTTGTTCTTCCAGATAACATTTTCTTTTCAAAAAGTATTTAGGTAGGAATTTGCATTATGTTGGAAAGGTAGACTCATCTGTGGGAGGAGCATAGGGGTATAAAGCCCAGTAGTAGGCTCCAGGATGGTTGATGGTTGCCGGTTGATGGTTGGTTTCTGGAAGCCCATTGGAGAAACGTGAGTGAATAAGAAAAAGTCGTGGATCATGGATCGATTTAGCCCGACAAACTTAACTCTGTATTTTTGTACTTTTTTGTTGCTTTATGTGATACACTGTTTATATTTGCACATTTTTGGAGAACCATTTTAATTTTTTGTTTTGGAAAATCGGAAAAGAAATAAATAGACTTTTTTTGAAGAACTCTCAATTGCTCTGTCTTCTCTGCCGCCGTTCATCCTGCGACAGCAGGTGGTTAGTATTCAGTTGTTTCTGCA
Source organism: Karalla daura (assembly GCA_029224185.1). NCBI lineage: Eukaryota > Metazoa > Chordata > Actinopteri > Chaetodontiformes > Leiognathidae > Karalla > Karalla daura. Next base: position 3,086,494 of record CM055194.1, read on the forward strand.
GAATTCTTCACATTGAGATTCTGCCAATTACTTGCCTGGAAATTTGAATAATGAAACAACATCAGAATCACACAAAAATAAAAACCAAAACTGTAAAATTGTATTGTCTCTTCTCATTATTACTGTAACAAAAGACTCATAAGACTCATAAGGGTATTTGCTTGTCTTAGCTATCTTTGGTCTATTTACAAGTCAAAATCTTGACTTGCATGCATCCATACAAAGAGAACTGGATTTGCAGATTAAGACTGTGCGATAGTGCTCAGTGTGGGTATAGAATTAGTAATCATATTGTAGAATGCAGATAAAAGATAATGCAAAACAACCCTCAAATGCTCTAAGTATGGTATCAAATGGGGAAAAAAAAGCGTAAATGCTATATATTCTTAGGGGTAGATTTGAAAGAACTTAACAGTTTAATGTTCTTATCACCTCTGCATTTCAAAGACTTACCTTCCATACAGTACACAGTCCATTGTGCAGGGGTTATGACAAGTGTTGGCATCATCTCTTCCCAAATACTGCTAATACCAAATTATTCTATGCTCCTAGTTGTAGAGAAAAAAAGAGAAATGTAATCTAGCCCACAAATAAATCGCTAGAGCAATTACACGTGCATGAGAGCTGATGTATGCTTCATCAATTGAATTGGTCCACTTAGTAAGAACAGTCACAGCACATAAGAAATGAAAACTCGAGAGAGAAAAAACATATCAGCATATTAAAATCATTTATTGTGCTCCAGAAGAGTAATTACTATTTAACCAGAAAGAAAGACAAGTGACAAATAATCTACATTACAAATGCCAGACCAGCTCACATAGTGTCCCCTGTTTCACATGGCATTCAAAGAACAAATCCACCTTCACTTTTCAGACTGCTAACAAAAAACCTCTCAGGATGAAGCCGAGGGTTCAGTTGTTGTTGTTGTTTCTGCTGTGATTTGAGGTTAGAAAATGGCACGTTGCATTACATTCATTCGCAGTGCTTGCTCCTTCCCTCCTTGTCTATTCTGTAATCTACAGCACAGACTGTCAACCAAGGTCAGGGCAGATTTACACTGGAACAAAAGTTAAGCATCCCCCTAGAACAGGGTTTTTTTAAGTCTCTTCAGTCCCAAATTGTGTGGATTGCCACCCTGCTAGACTGGCTCATTAAAACATACAGGCATTGGGATTCAACAGAAATGACTAGTGAAATGCTATTTGGGCATGTATGGAGAACCCTTCTTTGAAAACTTCTAGGAGACACTGAATGGGAATCTCTCTTGGCTATTGAGTTTTCTCTATTATTTTTCATCATTTGGTTGGGGACACTGTTTTTGTTTTTTAGTTTTAGTACTCAGCACATAGAGAACAAATTTACTCAACAATTTCAATTTCTGTGTCAGGACAAGCCAGATGGCCAATGACACATTAACACAACATGAAAAAGGCTCAACATAGAAAGAGAAATGAGGCACACTGCAGACAGATGAGATGTGTACAGACATCAGTAATTGATAATAGTATATATAAATATCTTTTTTAAACAGAACATATCTGTATATGAATTCTAATGCAGATGTAACTTAATGAGGTCTGACTTTTGTTTTGAAGCCTACAGCTATACCTACGTTCTTGTTCTTTTTCAAAAAAAGAGAGATAATGTTGCACCTAAAACAAACAAACACACACACGCACACACCAGACACCCTTATGCTACATGCTGCCCCATATTCAATGTGGCCTTGAAGTAAGTGTAATGAAGATGCATTTAGTCATGAACAAGAAACTTCAATTGGAAAAAGGATTTGAAAGTGTTTATCTTGGTCCATTGAACTTCAACACAAAATAAGTCTTCATGTTCCCTGTAAAAACTGCCATAAAATATAAAAGGTATAAGGGATGCAATTACATTTGAGCTCCTATCCATATTTTATTTTCTCATTTAACTATCCACTTTTGTTTTATTACTAATAGCTCTTGTTTTGAAGACCTAATATTGCATCTATCAAGGAAAGGTTGGGTGTGCTGCACTGTCTTTTAAAATTTCAACAAGCTGCATTTCAGTTGACAGCTTTAGTATCCCATAATTGTATTAATGTGTTTACATTTGCCTGTGATCAAAATCTCCTAAGCCTTCTCCCAAACATTTCCAACTATCATTTGGGATCCATACTTTACATATGAGACATCTGGACCTCTTTAAGATAGCAAAGTCGGGAAGCCTTTCTGCCATGTAGTATGAGCCAAATTTTGGGATACACCACTACTTCCATCCCCACTGATATGATATTTTAGGTGTAGAGTACAACAATTTGTGTTGATTGGAAACATCTTACTGTAAAAGTAAATCAGTTTCAAGTAAAAACTGTATTACTGGAAATGCAATATTTGGAACCTGTTCCAATGGAGGGGGGGCGGGGGCACTGACAGTACAGGTCCCCTGCAGAGTCACGTATTAAATACAATGGAAAGTACATGTTTGACTTTTGCAGGAACATCATTGCACATTGAGAGATGTCAAGGTCATGCACAAAAACAAACAAAAAAAAACAGCGAGGATCAACTGTTGTGTAAAAGAAACAGAGGTTTCAGAACACTCACAAAGAACAGATTAAGAGGTAGGAAATACATTTGATATGTCTGTTTTTGGTTAGGGGTTGGTCAACTTTGCAATAAGCAAGTATTGAAAACTTTGAGGAAATAAACTGCTGATGAAGCACTAATCCAGACATGTTAAGAAGTGCCCTTAAACAGGCTTAATAGAATGCAGGATTTCCAACTTTATTGCCACATTAGACAAACACATCAAAATGGAACTGGACCTCTGCTTTCTATTCTTTACCCCTGGAGCAGTGGGCGATGTTGATTGAACATGTGACCCTCTGGTTACAAGATGAATTCTCTAACCTTAAGGTTGACTTGCCCAAAAAGGTTGTGGCAGAAATGGGACTAAACCCCATGTCCCAAGAGAGATTAGAGCCTTAACCAAGTATTTGATACTGATAGAGACATCAAATATGTATACACTTCATGTCAGTGTTTGCATATGTCTGTAGTTTGTTATATTCTGCTTTGACTTCAATCATAGCAGTAGTGATCATTACTCTAAAATGTTTTTCACACAAGTCTTTGTCTGATCTACAAACTGCAATCATCAATAATGATCATAATTATGCTGTTCCAGGTGCAACAGGAAGTCAGCTTGTTCAATCCAAATCAAGATCCTTTTTTGAACCTGAGAAATTCCGGTGTCCCAAACAAAGCAAAAGTGCAGCAGAAAAATACAATGACCAAATAAATTAACTTGAGTTAATGAGTGACAAAAACAAACAAACAAAAAGAAAAAAAAACACTAACTCCAGACAAGACAAAAACTCCACGACCTGTTCCCTCTCTTGTCTTTATCACATTTTGTCCATTTGGAATGATGCTCTTGGAGCAAGAATAATTATGATGTCAGAGGTTACTGGTTGTAGATATTTCCCCCTTTACAATCAGTATGCGGCTCTGAGTCGTTGAAATCTTCTTATCGGGGATGCAGAGTGTTTTGATCTGTCATGTTTAATTCTCTCACTATTTACTTAGTTTGTGAGACAAATGTTTTCTTTTTATTTCTGTCCTGCTTGTTTTCAGTCATGGAAGTCATTTGCTCTTGTCTATCCAGCTAATTTTTCTCATCAAGGATTTCGGTCTGTTATTTCCACTTTCCGTCCTCACGCATTTCAGCAGAACTGCTTGTTCTTTGTAACAACCCAGGCTCCTCTGTTTGTATGAGGTCACCACGCTAAACCTTGGTAGCAAGTGCCATAATACATTGAGTTTGTGATAGCTTCTGGCCATTTCCATTTTAATTTCAAACACTGGTGCTGGCCAGTTCCTCTCTGATTCGCCTCACATTTTAGTTGGCTTGCATACATAGCCCATCATCAATCAGACATCTGAACTCATAATACTTTATTAATTTGCATTATTCCTTGGCTCTCATTCAATTAGCATGGCCATGCCATCCCTTGGCTATTTACCAATCACTGCAATTATATGTTTAATTCAGTGACTAGCCATTGCTTGCCCCATGTCATTTCTCTGGAAAGCATCCCATGAATTTGATAAGCACTGTCTGCATCACTGTGATATTCTGATGGATGACACATATTATAGTGTCTCACTTACGTCTCACGTGTCTGAGATACTGTAGAGTGATTTTATTTTTTAAATGATGCAATAAATTAACAAATACTAACATAATAGAGATTCATGGTTTAATCAACTTTTACAACAATTAGTTAAATGCATCAAACACTGATTAAAATGATTCATTAAATGCATCAAACATTAATCAAAAAGAAACTTGGTAGTTGGTTTCATGGACCAGAGCTCAAATTTGTCTTTTGTGAGACCTATTGTGTCATGTGAAATTAGTTGAGTTCTAGTTAAACTTGGCTAAAAAACTATAAACTATAAAACTATAGGAGGTGACAGAACCTGACCAATAATAGGTTGCAGACTTGTGAGATTAGCATCCTATCCCATAGCATCCCATTTATATTTTATATGGATATTTATATGTATGATAAGTTTAGGATCTAAGTTCAGGCAATCAGGGTGTTAGTCTACACAAAATCTCGAACTGATACCAAAATACTTGGAAAGCCAAGGCCTTATCAATTAGGCAGTGTGTGAGCATTTTGCACACACATTACAGTAATGAGCTTAGTGCTAGAGCTACAAAACTATTAGCACGTAGATACACACTAAAAAGTGTGTATCACAACTGTGTATCAACAGTTCCGAAAATGAAATCGAAAGTGCCCCTGACAGCGCATATAGTTACAATTTATATGACTGTTTTCGGTGGGGCAGGGGGGTGTGCAAATTATTATTTTCATAATACAAAAAGATGCGAAAGCCCCTCCGTGATGAATTAATTTTGTATCTTGAGGTTCCAATGTAATTTGTTTATATATATATTTGTGTGTGTGTGTGTGTGTGTCTATATATATATATATATATATATATATATATATATATATATATATATATATATATATATATATAAAAATCACCCCACCCTGCCAGACTACTGCGGCGTTATATGGGATAACAGTAGACTGCACTCATTATTTTGAATGACTGCATAGACTGACTGCCTGTGAGTGAGTGCATCTTACCAAATAGCATCTCTTTGATGACATCTCTGTGCTTGGATATCAACTAGGGTATTTCTCTCTCAGTTTGATTTGAAGTTCACCATTTTACCTCACTAGTGACCCTAAAGCAACTGGGTCCAACTGCAGTCTACTTTGTTGCATGACACATTCCTACTCTGTTGACTAACACTTTTAGCTGCTGAGCCTTCACTGACCTAAAGATGTTAGTGATGCTGGACAGCCGTGCAGAGAAGATGGTGTGGATGCCAAGGGAAACCATTTAATCAAACAGCCTGACCTGTCAGCTCACTACAAAAGAGGGAACAGTCAGGAATCTTCAGGACAAGGAGTGGTGGGCCAAAAGGGGAAACAGGTCTCTCTTTGAAGTGAGGTAAAGAGGCGTGACTATTGAAGGCCTTTCCTCTTCCCTCTTTCAATGCAGTGCAACAGTGGTTAATGATAAAATGCGATGAGGAAAATGCATTATAGGGGCAGACGTACACTTGACCCTAGCTTTTCCTCATGTTCATCCTCCAAGCAGGTCCATGTGATCCATCTGTGCTTGACCTTTGACTTAGATTAGTCACATTTTAACAACTCTGCAGAACCTGGTTGGACATAGAAAAAGAAAAGCTATATAGCCAAGAGTTTCCCACTTCAACATCTTTTGCCCAACCTTCTCCCTCTTTTGTTTTTTTTGTTTGTTTGTTTACTTTCATAATGGGCATTGTGTTGCTCAGACACCTTCCACTAAAAGTGAAAAAAAGAGCAATGGAACAAACAGTGCAGGTAATTACTTCTATATGGTAAAGTGGTCCAATAGGTAGAATAGCAAATAACATTGATTTCAACTGAAGGTACAATGAGTTTGATTGATACAGTGTAATGTAATTTAACCACTATCAAAAAGTAGTACCAACACACAGAGTACAAAACTAGTCCTTATATGCCCAAATCCACTCAAGCTATATTATGTTATGCAATAAAGATTTACCATATCCCCAGCCCCAACTCAAGCCCACAACATCCACAACCCTTTTCCATGGTCCTGCAAAGGTGTGTGTGTGTTTCTTGTAATCCAATCAGAAGATCCATCTGAAATAGCTCCAATGCAGGGGAGAGGGTGAAAATTATTCTTAATAATGACATAATCAGCAGAGCAGCCATCAAGCAGATAAATTGTCATGCGCATCGTGCTAAAATATCCAATTATCCTTTGTCTCCCAGCTCTCTGTGTTGAAGTTGGAACTGCAAGAAAGTCAGTAGGTTGATTCCTACTTCCCGCTCGTTCAGTCCTGCTGGCAGGTTTGCAGTTTAGACAGCCTTGGTGCTTAGTGTACAGATCTAGATATGTAAATAGGTTCTATACAATAAAATTGTTCTTGATCCTCAAAAATAAATGGATGAAAAGTATCTGTTCATTTTTTTTCCTGTTTCATTTTTCCTCAAAATGGTTCCATTGTGCATACGGGCTTTCTTTTGTCAAAGTTCTCTGTCCTTTTACTTTATTCAACAGTTGTTTCGCTTTATCTTACAAAGCCTCCATTTACAAAGTAAACACATGCCTGAATTGGTTTGCGCCACATCTACTCTGTGCCCCACAAACAGAATAATCTGCTGTGTGATGCCAAAAGAAAACAATGTGTTTTCTTCTTTTTACAAAGTGCTCCCCTCTTCTCACCTTCCAGGCATGTCTGATGCTCAGCTCTGATTCCAGATAATACTGTCAAGCAGTCATTTGTCAAAAGATCCCGCAGGCCATATCTGTCGCTAGAAAGAAAAAGTAGCTTACTGTACCTTGTTTCGCTGCAATATCAGAACAAACATAACAAAAAAAAATCTCTTCCTTGTTTGATCCTGTAATGGTGTTTTTCTTCAACTCCTTCATACGTTTTTCTTCTTGTCTTTTATTTTTCTCCAAAAAAACACAATTCTTCTTTTTTTTTTTCCTCTGGTCCAAGCCCCCAGATATTCCTCAAGTAGAATCCCTCAGGTATTAACAGGGTGTTGTACAATCCCAGCAACATTCCACTGGTGTCTGGCAACTCCAGGCTGGCATTTCAGCTCTTGACGTATCTATGTTTGTCAGCATGCCAGCTTCAGGGCCCTGCTGATCTGTGGACATTAGGTTTTGCTTCAGCCCTAGAGTCCTGCCTGCCTGGGTGCATATGAAGGGCTATACCCGGGTGGTGGAGTGTGAGTGTGGGTGTGGGTGGGGCAGAGTGTTATTCTGCCCACTGCTGGGGAAGGTGTTGAAGGAATGGAGCGAGGTGAGGCCCCCCATGGTGCTGGGGATCATAGTAATGGTGTTTGGCGTCATGAGTGGGATGTCGTCTGGCGAGCGCCTCATGGCCAGAGTGTAGTCCGGTGGGCAGGCAGTCCTCAGCACCATGTCGTGTGGGTGCAGGGAGTCACCCACCCCCCTGCAGTCCCGGTCCAGGTCTGAGTGCTGCTTCATCTGCAGGGACATGATCTCCTCCTCCTGAGTGTGGGCCAGGTCATTGGCTACGCTCCGCTGTGGGCTGCAGCGCCTGTGGACATCATGCCGACGCTTGTCCTTCTTGTAGTAGAGTGCAGCAAAGGCCAGGATGTTGAGGAAGAGCAGGGAGGCTCCTACAGCAATGGTCACCGACAGCTCAGTAGAGTAGTCCCGCTGATCCACCAGGTGTGGCTGGTTGTGGCTCCCCTGGGTCTCTGTAGGGAATGGAGTTGGGTTGGGGCGCTTGGTCACCACCTTGGTCTTTGGGGGGTGGTTGGTAGCCTCTGGTAGAGGAATCTATTATACAAAAAATTGAGTCAATGCACAATTTGAATATAACATTTGAAATTACTTGCAACTCCCAAACCGTTGCAGTTGAGGGAGAGACTTAGAACTAGGATAAAGATAATTTAGTGCCAACCTTGGTGGTGGTGGGGACGAGTTGGGTGACCTCATTGAGGCTGTGAAGATGAGGAACCAGCTCCAACCACAAGTTTACCTGAGATGTTGAATGGAAGAGAAAGCAAACAAATATCAGTTAAAACTGGAGAGCAGGTATACAAACATCACAACAATATTACATTACAATGATGAGGCATTCACTTTGACTTAGCTTAGATCCTAAAAGGAAAACATGTTTAAAATAATAATAATAACAGCAACAACACCAAGAATAATAACAATAATGATTGTGATTATTATTATTATTATCATAGCCATGGCAGTGTTACTGAGGACAAATAATGAACCATAGGATAGGCAATGTGGCTTGGTCCTGGCCAAGTAAGGTTCCTGTATATAAGCAGGAGAACCCTCAGATAATTTTTAGATGTTTTGTATTGCTTTATTCTGTCAGAATGATCTTTGAAAGATGAATGACATCTCATGTTATAATACATTACTGAAAAATTACATATACAAGGATAGCTCACTTTAAAAGTTCAACATATTCTGGTTTTGGGTTAACTTATCTCACAAAATGTTTATTTGGTAGACTGTTAAAACTGATCTCACAAGGTGATTGTATGCCTCAAGTTGATCTCATTTTCCAGTCCATTGAAGTTTAAAGTAATAATAGAAATATATTATTATTATATTTCAACCACTTACAATGTCCCACTGTGGAAGAACTGGAATCAATTTTGAGTTTAGTTTTACACAAGTGCATTCAGTCATACTGACTGTACCTTGTTGGCACGGTAATGCTCTTTGACACGGGGCTTCAGGCCAATGTGAAGGTACAACTGGTCTTTCTGGTTGTAGCGAGTCCAGGCCACTTCTTCAAAACGATTTGGTTTGGTGTGGATGAACTTAGTGTCCTGGGGGACAGGCTGGTTTGGGTCCCTGATTAAAAAAACAAAACAAAAAATAAACAAACATAAAAGACATATGAATTTTTAATAAAAAAATACCACCAAAAGGTGAAATCTACTGATGGATTATGACAGAGGAGGCCCACTTGAAACAAACAGTGGACACGTCCCCCTCATGTATAACAAAGTCGTCTCTTGGCTAGTGAGGATTAGTTTATGTCAGGTTGTAATTATTTATTCTTGGGGACACAGAAAACTAAGATAAACCAAAGGTAAACACTTTAAGACAGAAATTTCTGTTTATTAACATTTCAAATTTGAGTGTGACAAAAAAAGTGTAACATCTATTTCAGGCTAATGAGTGTAATTATAAAAATACTGAGATTGAGTGGTGAGATGCAGGCCACAGGTTTCTTCCAATGTTTATCATCAGATTCTGAGATATCATACCCAATAGAATCAAAAGATCAAAAAGTGAAAATATTCCTCATTGATTGATCATCAATGAGCAATAATATCACTTTTTGATCTGGTCTAAAGATTGTGACAAAGTTGAAAGGTCTTAAGCTAAAAGCCTCAGAAGTTTCTGTTCTGTTTAATTTTGAGTTGACTAAATCTACAGTATATCATTTATACATCAAAAGCAGCTTACAGCCAAGGAAATATGGATTAAGATGGAGTTTTCCTCAATATTTTAGAAGTCAATCTAAAAGAAAGCTATAATTTCAATTTCTAATGCAGTCTGAAATTTTGGTGAACATTTAAACTGATCCCTTATCAGAATCATCTTACAAATTTACAGAGCTGTACACATGGCACAACATGCTGGATAAATACACTGTAACTTAATCAGCAGAGAGGAGAGACTCAATCTCCAGAGGGGGGAGCCAGCCATGTGATCTGTGGAAGGCCATTCAGACCCACTGGGTGCTCCATTGTCTGGAAGTGGCATATGGAGCATGCCAGACCCAATCGGAAACATGCTTAACAATTGAAATTTGTGGCATAAATCTCTCAGGTACCCTGCATGCCATGTCAATTTTGGATTAGGTAAATAGATTATCAGATCCTTTCTGCTCTCCTCTGGGCTAGTAGGGACTACACAGAAAAAGACAATGTCACGCATAAAACAATCACTGCGATGACAATATACTGAAAGGCATCATGAGACTGACACAAAAGCACAATTCACTATCCCTGTTCACACCAACATAAAAGTTAAAATAATCATTTGACTGAGTGTTTATGCATGTAAACATTTTATAGGTCAATACACAGATTAAATGTAACATCCAAGCAAGTTCCACTTTTGTAAAGGAACAAAAGGTTTGTAAATGTAAGAAAGCTTAGATATGTCCTAGTATAAACAAACAAAGATGACATTGTCTTTGTTCAGTTACAGAGGTACAAGTAGAGCTCAAGAAAGCAGTTTGTGATCTCTCACAGTGCCTTCTGTCAACACCCTCCTCTACCTTCCCCCACCCATGCAACCTCATTTTAATTGAACAGTGAGAGAAGAGGAAGTGTCGCTGTCTGTGAGAATGAGTCAAATATTAAGCAAGCACTAAAGGAAGACCTAGATAGATGCAGATGGTAACAGTCGACAGAAGGAATGAGTGGAAGTTTCTTCAAATGAAGATTGAAGATTTTATAAAAAAGTGTCTACTGTCCCTAGGAGTGAGATTTTCTAATGTTGTCATACCCTGTCTTTGCAAAGTTTGTCCAGTAGGTCATGACGACAGCACTGAGCATCACGTCGTTCTTGGAGAAGTTGCAGGGAAACAGCTCCGTCGGCCCAATCATGGGTAGGCCGAACACATAAGGAATCTCATCTCCATGTGCTGCATCAGCCCATGGTGGCACCTAATTAGCAGCAGATGAATCAAGTCAGAGCAGCATTATTACTTTTTGGTGACAAATACAGGTCACTGATGGAGATTATTTTTTTCTGCTGACACAAAATGGTTATGGCAACACTGAGACACATCAAAGATTCTACAAAACAATACATTTTGAGCAAAAAGAGAAAATTAGATTAGATAAGATTATTTTCCCATATCTGGCCTATTATTAACTGTAAGAAAGAAGACATGAGAAAATAAGGGGATGGAACATGGGGTTCTGGCTGTCTTTTTTTTTCTTTCTTTGTTTTTTACTAAGGTGTCAGTAGCATGTGAATAAAAAACATAGCAGAAGGAAATGTCTGGATTTAATCAGGACTGCATAATTACAGCATCAATGTTTTATTGAAAAACAAAACATGCAGAGTGTGGAAGTTCAAGTATAGCTAGGAATCAGGAGTTAGTGTCATTTCTTCAGCTGCAATCTTCATCAGAATAATTTAACTGGAATAAAATCAGAATGTAATTTGTCCCTTGTGTAACAAAACAATTAAATTTTTTTCTAAATAAAAAAGACGTTTTTTTCTGTCTTTCATCTTGGTCTGTGGAGAAACCAAATATGCATATAACTTGCCAGTTGCACAAAATGTCAATAGAAAGGCACAGGTCTAAAAATGTCATTGATCAAAGGCAAAAATAAATAAAACCTACATGCTATCTTGATCATTAAACTAAAAGCAACCTTCACTCCGTTCTGTTGCTGTGTAATTTCTGTGTGAGGGGTATGAATCACCCATATCAGACATGAGGGTGGTGATTCGTCTGAGCTGACACCAGATTATTCAAACGCATCTGCAATCTGCATCTTGGACATAAAAGCCACTCTTTTACTTCAGTTTCAGACTATCATTACATGGTTCTGTTCTTACGAGCAGTGATGTTAATCCCGTTACTGGTAATCTAGGAGGTGGACTATGTGGTAGCCGGAGACCTACCTGCTCTGTCTGACAATGGTGGTAGAAGGCATAGAAGTACGTAGGAGAGCCAAAACTGGAGTGCAGATCTGCAGTAGCAACGGCTGGCGCCACCCACTGATGATCAGTGAAAAGGGCCAACAGAGTCTTGCGGCGGGTCTCTGGGTTATGCCTGTCAGCCCAGTCCGTGTACATGAACTTAATGGTCTCTCGGAGGATGTCTTTGCCTTCTGGGTAACCGTAGAGGTCATCCACAAAGCTTGACACGGCGTAGTCAAAGTCATTAGCCTGGACACCATTCTCATTGTCCACGATGAGCTCCACAAACTTAAGCCCTTCTCCCTGATTAACTCCAAGCATTATGTCATAGTTGAGGAACTCACCTTGAAGAAATAAAGACACAGATTATTGTTAAGTAGAAAAATTCAGAATAGGACTTTGTTTCTCTCGTTGAGATCAAATAACCAGGTACCTTGCTCCATGAGTATCTGAGGGTCATCTGGAATTACATCCCCATCAATAACAGGCCCGAAGGCAATGTGGTAGCGGGCAGGCTGGATGTCCTGGTCCACTAGCTCCTTGTAATGTTTCCTCTGAAGGCACACCACCAATTCAACTGTGTCCTCCAGGTTACAGCCCACCTTGCGGGCCAGCATGCGAGCGTACTTGGCTGGCTGGAAGCTGACGGCCCAGCTGGACAGAGCTGTGCCACTCTGGGCAATGGCCCTCTGGAACAAACCTGGAAGAGACATAAATTAACAAATAATTTGAGGTCATTGTAATGCAGAACAACATTCTGATACAGCAGTTAAGGAGAATAAGCAGGGAAACGGATTTCTCTGCTCTTCACCTCTTTACTTTAGACAGAAAAAAGGACAATCAAAATGTTACATTTGTAATTTGGATGAAAACAAACTAATTAAAGGCACTTTGGGCAATCCAAAATATGATGTGATCTGGTTATGAAATAAAATGCACACAATCTTAAGCTGGTAAGATTTTGAGTGACCCTTCTCATAAGGGTCACTTATGTGCTATCCATCCATTATAGTACTGCTTTGTACCTACTAGTGTTGCAGGGGTTGCCTTGTGCCCACATAGGGTAAGGCAGAGAATACAAACTTAATGTTGTCAAACCATTGCAAGGCACTCTTAACATTCATTCCCTCACTCACACCTAGGGGCAATTCAAAGTCTCTAAACGACCTCAATACATGTTTTTGGACTGTGGGAGTACCTGTAGAAAACCCACACAGGGAGAACATACAAACACCACAAATAAATGTCTGGGACTGAGTGGCAAACCAGGACTCTTTTAAAGACAACAGCTCTAACAGCACTGTGGCTAATGCTGTCTACTGTAGATTTTCCTGTATGCATATGTGTATATGACAGTTCAACCTGTTCTCAACTTTTGTAGTGTCTGAAGGAAGTTAGATGTGTAGTCAGTTGCTCCATATATGGGATGGAGTTTTATTAGGGATTGTGCTTAGGGTTCAAGAGAACTGTCAGTGAAGAAAATGTGTGAAAGTCAGTTGTAACCTAGCAGTCTTGCAGGTCAATAACGTTTTGTACCAACTAAGAATATGAGTATTTTAGTCTTAGGCTGTAAACTATATAATGTATAAGCTTGGAGCTACCAGTCAGAGCGACATTTGGCTGTTCCCCTCCAAGCATACCATGGTGCTTGTATTGATGCTGATTTTCTTTGCAATAAACCCTCCAATGTGCAAGTAAGACGTAAGTAAGTGTCAGCGGAGTCTCCATCATCTTCAACATCATCTTCAACAAGACTTCTACAAAATGTTATGTAATAGAGTCATGGCCGCATGACTGGTACACTAAATGCTGGTAATTTGAAACCATGTTTCACCATTGAAACCTGTTTTTACAGTTTTTCTATTAAATTTTTTAGCAGTAGTTTTGTGGCGACTCTGTCTTGAGAAAGAGGAAAGAGGAAATGTGGAAGTTCGTCAGCAAATCATGTAACTTTATTTGTATATGTGTTTGTGACAAACAGGAAAACTACAGGAAAGCTTCTCCATGACAATCTAGAGATCATAGACACTCACTGAAAGAAGATAATGGGAATAAATGTTCATTGGGGACTGATCAGAGACACAAGACATTCATGGGGAGAATTTAATGCATCAGATGGAACAAACCAAGTCAGAACTGGAGCATGCACAGCAACCGGAGCATACATAGCAACCACCCGAACATGGTGGAAAGATCAGAAAAATCTTCGCAACTATGGGAAAGTGAGTTTTTAAGACTTTTCTGATCTTTTCACTGTCGTTTGGGTGGTGCTAGGACACTTTGGTTGCTATGGAAGTTCTGACTTCCGGTTCCGATTAGCTCCGTCTGACGGGAGGGAGAGAGTGTGATCTGCTGGACAGATGCTGCCATGTCACCTTTGGCCTGTCTGGCAGTTGTCATTCAACTGTTTGTAGCCATCTCAGACAGATGGACGAGATATGTGTTGGTTTGGTCCTCATTGGAGCCATACACTCTTTTGAAGGTTGGGGCTTTGAACATTTGCCATTTCTTTATCTATTTTGCCATGTAATTTCTGCTGGGAGTTGTATCGGAGAAAAACCATGTGTAATAAATCGTTGAGTGCACACTTCTCCAAGAGGGTCGCTTCCTGAATTTCTGTCAGTCACAAGCCCAGTTCTAGAAGCCTTATACCTCGGACGCTACATTAGATTAGTGGCAATTCCTCTCTCTGTCTATAGATAGACTCCCAGAGCTGACCAGAATACATCAATCTTGCCGCCATATTACCATTGGCAAATAGGAGTAACTCCTGTGGTCCATGAATATGTCTATCCTGCCGCAAAATTGCTAATGGAAAAAGAATAAGGCACAGCAAGACATATCAATTGAAAACCATGTTGAAATACACGATTTCCACTGGAATCCTCTGCTTTAAATAATTAAGTTTTATTTACGCGGTCTACCAATTGTGTTTGACTACGCTTGTATGGAGCGTACAAATTAGTCATGAGAACACAGACATTTGGTTGAGAGTAAGATACAAGATATTTGCTCTTGTGGAAGAAGTCATATGTGAGATCAATCCCTTACATGAAACGTGCCAAATCTAACATTTCGCTTTCTAAAAACCTCAATAAAACAAGTTTGTTACACCAATAGCAAGTATGGACTGGAAAATGCCATAATTGCAAAAGGCTCATAAAAAGTTCTGAAATTCTATGCACTTTTCCTGCAGTAATTTATTTCCGGCCTGTGTTCTGCCACATGCGTCCTTTCTCACTGTGGTAACTGGTTGTTTACATGAAATAACATTGGTAATGGAAACATATGTAAAGCCTTTTTGTTTCTCCTCACGTGACTGACAGATCAACTACCATTGTAATGTCAGAAGAACTATTACTGGATTACAACTGAGAAGTCAGTCACAGAGCAGTGTTTTATATCCACAGGAGGTTTGTTTTTATCATTGCATTTGTGTATAGAATATGTATGATTTTGGAGCAGTTTGGTTCACTCTTTTAAAGCGTCACCTGGCAGCTCTCAGGTTGTTTTACCTTTGGTGGAGTTGCTCCAGCGGTTGCCCTCAGAATAGTGGGACAGAGTGAGCAGGTTGACACAGGAGGCCCCTGCCCCAGAGCCAAACACGGTGATACGTAATGGATCGCCACCAAAGGCTGCAATGTTCTCACTGGTCCAACGCAGAGCTTGAATCTGGTCCAACAAACCATAATTCCCTTTGGCTGCCTGGTCCCCTGTGCTCAGGAAACCTGCAAGAGAAGACACAGGACAAAGGCAATATGAGTACTATTCTTCTTTTCAGCAATTGTTCTCAGTCATTTACATTTTTGTTTTTTTAATTTCATCCAAAGAGACATACAAAGGAGACACTGATGACACGGCATCAGGGGCAGTTTGAGGTTCAGCATCTTGCCTAAGGATGCTACAAGCATGCAGGGCAGCTGAGTTTACAGTTGTCCCTTTAACCAGTCAGAACTGTGTCCATTACACCACCGCCACCAGCATCAACAACAACAACAACAACAATAATGATGTAACACAGGGAGAAAATATAATGATTCAGTCTTTCAAGGAAGTGAATAATTTCACAAACAGAAAATAGTATTATTCCAAAGCAACTTCAGTAAGGCAAGACTCTAAGGACTATATTCATAATAAAGTGTACATGATTTCCCATACATTTTTTGTTTATTTGGAGTTAACTATGGACTATATCAGTTATAAAATGAAAAGAGACAACTGCATGGTTGGCACACACAAAAACACATGCTCAAAACAGACTTTGCAGTCATCCAGCCATAACTACCAGAATATAATGAAGCAGTGAACAAAAAAAAGCAACAAGGCCAGCTGTTTCATAATTTGCTATAATAAATATATTATTACCTAGTAGTGAATATGGTAAATATAAAGCAGCCAAATGTGTTCTGGAGGGACAGAGATCTATGTTTAACCCCCAGATAGAGCTTACAGTAGGTTGTTGATGTTGATGAGAAGCAATCATGTGCCCTGACGACATGGATTTCATTCAAAGACACAAAGACAATGCTAGAGCATCTTGTAAAACCTAAATTGCTTTCAAAATAATTTCAGCTAGTTAAAAATAATTAGATGTTCCATTTTTATTTTCACGGACAAAACAAGCAAAAGCTAGATTAGAGGAGCCTTTGTTTTGCTGGCTCTACACCTATAATGCATATGTCAGTAACCTTAGATAGAAATATAAGATAGAAAGGTAAAATAATACCAGATGTTTCAGCAGGTCACAGTGGGGCCTGTCACAGATTTGGAGATGGTAAAATGAGTTTAGTGCTTTTCTAAAGAAGGATGTAAATTATGCAACAGGATCATGCAAAATATTGTTTGATGGCCCTTTGCACTTGCTATTGACATGTGGTAAGTAACAATAACAGATTTACTGTTAATAATAACAGTGTTATTTTCACCTTGCTTTTGTACACTGTGACGTCTCATTTTACGATTCTTTTTTCGTAATGTTGTGTTCTTACATCAGTGGCATTCAGGGGTGACAGGGGTGCACATAACTGGTATGCAGGTACGCATGCACGACCAAAATCAGCAGTGCATAATCCCACTTGTGTTACTACAGCGCTCTTGCTTACCGACCAACCCTCTGTGACATCACTCATTAGTTTGTGAATGTGTATGATGATGTGTATCAAACATCATCTCCCATCTGAGTAAGTGACTGAAAATAAATATGTGCACCCCTGTCTATAGACTATAGTTAGTTAGTTAGTCTACAGACTATAGTTAGTTAGCTCATCTCCAAATATGGTACATGGAACTCAGTACCACTGGATAATACTGTTATACAGTGATGAAGAAACGTTTCATCAGGATGACAAAAACTAAAAATAAAAAAGAAAGTCAACCCTTTGTATTACATCTGCTTGCTCTGACCTTTAAAATGGATGCAACTGTTTTATACTAAAGGAGCTTGGTAGAAGAGGAGACAAAAGATGACAAAAAAGTCATTATAGAGATGTGGAAATAAAACTGTCTCTTCACCACAAAGTCACTCCTTCTCCATCCTAGCATGAGCCTTCTGACTCCAGCTCCTCATGCATTCACTGTTACCAAAGAAACAAGTGTTCCAAGTGGACCTTGGGTAAAACCACAGGAGAGCTCGGGCCTTTTGGAGTAGTTTGATGTCCAAGCAGCCCCCTCCACACCAGTACTACCACCATCACCATCTCCTTCTGATTTCCATACTAAAAGGTCCATTACCTGCAGTATGTGTCCAGGGAGGCCTCCACACCTACCAATCCACAAGTCCCCCCTACCCAAACACATTTTCTTCACCATCCCCACTTTTGCTCTTACTCTCACTACTGGCCCATGGTGTAAATGCAGTCCTCATTACCCAGTGTCACTCAGTACTCTGTTTCATTTCCACAGGGACGCACTCAGAACACACACATAGAGACACCTCAAGTGAAGCCTGAGGGAGAGCAAAGAGGGGGTGCTTGCCCTTGTAATAGGCTGCAGAAAGGAACTCAATGAACACTGGATTTTTTGTACATATTACCTCTATCTTTAGTATGAAAATAGATATGAAAATACATATAGTGATTTTCTCAGCACAAACAATTAAAAAGGCAACTTTATATTCAGGTCAATGTAATTGTATTTTGACAACACAAATCCAGTCAGAATAGTGGCTCTACATGCTGCTTTCTCATTAAAAAGGAAATGCATTTATTAACTTCACTTCAACTTTGCAGTTGTGTCATTCACAGTGAGGTGACCGCTAGTTAAACCTGCCATTTTGCGCAGATCTTTCATATTTAAACAACTGCAGAAAAAAGGAGGAACATCTGCCTGTTGTGGGAAATTTATTAATGTGATGTGTGATTGCCCTGTGCCATTGATTCACATAGAAGAAAGCTTGCAAACAAGCGTCCACTTCATGGAGTTTGTGCAGCCTCACAAACCACTACTGTACATTTGCATCTAGACATACACACACACACACACACATACTGCATGCCTGCATGACGGTGTCATGCAGACATGCATGTCCCTCGACTGACATTTTAATTGAGTTCACTCATTTTCTATTCCCTTTCCACTGGCTTATTTATTTATGTGTGCGTTTCTTGATCAAAGCCTAATCTTGTGGAAGCAACAGCAGCCATCTACAAGAGATATTTTAATTGATTCAATTTAGCTGCAGTTCAGGGATGGGCTGGCAATCACAAAGAGCGAGGCAGGGAGAATTATTAGTCTGCCAACAGTGGTGGGGCAGCAGGGCAGGGCTCTCCCCACCTCCATCTTCTTTCAGACACACACACACACTCTCAAAACACACAAATGAAGACACTGAAGCACTTTACGGTCATACTAGCAGAACGACAGAGGATTTTCTTCTCTTTTGGGTTATTGGAAAGAAAGGAAAAGTTGGATTTTTGAGCTGCTGCTTCCTCATGCTTTGGCAGCCCAACAAAAGTGAATGCTACAGATATACTGGCACTTGAATTGAAACCCCTACATAGACATGACTTTAAAGCTACTCCGGAGAATAAGATGCTGCCTATAAGCATAGTCATCTGTTCACTACTGACGAATTTAGTGCTAGCCTGTAAGACACTGGTATGTCAAAAAATGTGTTTGTGGGCACTATAACGAGGCCGACCCATGGTGGAACACTTGGATCCCGGACCGATGCTTCCTTAGTTTTATAGCTATAATCATAAGTGTCACTCTGGACTGTGAACCAAGAGGCAAAAAAGACTAATAAAATCAAAGAACATAAGACTAATATTTATTGTGGAAGTACAAACAGTCATGTGTGAGGAGGTGATAATGCAGATGGTGAACAACATTTAGAGGAGTTGAAGAAGAAAAATATAACAGAGTCCACACAATGGACTTAGCAATGGACTTTAATGGAGTTAGTAATGAGGAGACACAACTGAATAAGTATATAAACACCTGATCTATCAGTTTTGACTGTTAGCATGGAATAGATATATCAATAATTTGGAGTCAGATGTTGTAGTTAGAATTTGCTTTGACTCCAACTAGGGATAGGGGAAGTGCAAAAAAGTGGTTGAGCAAAGCTAGCAAGATGTGTACCAAAGGGTGGCTTGAAGATTAACACATTCGTCTTTACAGGAAGCCGAATGAGTCCTTTTGAATACAGGAGTCCAAAAAACAGTTCACAGGCTGATCAGCAAAGGCCAGGGACAGGGACTGGGTAAGTGTGGAGGGCTGGAGACAGAAGCAGGAGTCGAGGACAAAGCAGGTTGATACTGGGTGATCACAGAGAGGAGTATGTGCTGGAGATAATGCAAGGGGTTCAAAGACAATCTGACAATAATCATGAAGCTGAGGTGAGTGTAAGTAGTAGTAGTAAGTAGTGATTGGGAACATGGATCAAGTGATTGGAGGAGCAGAACAGGTGAATTCTCCGTTTGGCTGGGAGTCAGGGAAGGTGGAAATACCAAGAGAAAGGTGCACTGAAAAAAGTGATTCTGGCCCCTAGTTAATCTTACATTTAAAAATTAATTACATTAAATTAAAAATTTTCCTTTATTGCTGAGGCAAAGAGATGTCGCCTTTTTATCCATGATTTTGTATATTTTTATTCTTACTTGGCAGGTTTAAGTCATCGGATTTTCAGTTTGGGACCCTTACATTATTTGTGTAAGTGCATTTTACAAACGGATGCCTCACAGCCAAGTGATACACCAAGAAGTAATAACAGTAAGTAGATTCAACATTAATTTCATAATAAATCTTGAAATTGTGCCGACGATAGATAATAAATTATAGGGCTGTAGTATAAGTATGTGTAAGTATGTAGTATCTTTCTTAAGGTCGTTCTGTGGTCATCAAAAAAGAATGAGACAGGCTAAGATGCATGTTGTGAATTTAATGTTAATTATATCATCAGGTTGCCATAAGGCATAGTCATGATTGCCTCTACAAATAGCTTGAACTAGCTGTGTTATTCTGTCTGTAAAAGCAGACTTGTTTGTGTAGTATGCGGCAGTGTAAAGACTATGGTGCTGAGGTGTCTAAATGCTCAGAACTTCTTAAACATTATAGACAAAGACAGTCATTTTGGCTGTGGCCATCATATTAAGTGCCTACATCCAAATTGCGCATGCATTTTTAAGACGTGGAATTCACTTTTAACACACTTGTCTAGGAGTCATAGCAATGCCATAGAGCACATATGGCCTACCCCAAAGAACTGAAATACTACTATGAATTCACTCAAAAAGTACTCATGCAAATGGATGGGGATAAGCTCTCCCCCAGGTTTCCAAAGAACAAAGTCAGTGTTGCACTGTAGGAATTCTTCAAATACAGTTGTAATGACATGTGTTTTCCATAATGTTGTGTGCCAGAAATAATCAGTGGAGTAAAGGAGAACCTTTCCATGGCAGGAGTAAGGCCATCAAGATGAGGTTTCCTGGTAACTGATGATGGAGTGGATGTGTGCCTTGCCTCGGGGTGACTCTGAGCTGTGCTTTGGAACATAGCTGCTAAGTTATCTAAGGGTGAATACATCATCCATCCATTGGTCCATCTGCAGTCTCCTTCTGCCACTGGCTGAGCCAAGCATGGATAAAGGTGTGTATGGAAGGATGTGTTTGCATGCTATGGACACACTTGTTTTAAGTAAAAGTATATCTCTCAAGAAAAAACCTTTGATATGAAGACTAAAAAGCTGTGATGACCTTCATCCTAGAAAGATGGCATCATTGTGACTGTGAGTTTCTAACACAATTTTCTGTAAGTGCTACATTTTATCAGTCTTTCAGCTCCTATGAAGACCAACATGCTCTGTTGTTTTCCTCTCATATGATCATGTGTCTGTCTCAGGTTAGGTTAAAAGCCATCACCAGTGATACTGACACAAGGATATGGCTTCTCGGCCTCTAAGCTCCATGGATGACAATATTAAGGTGAACTTGATCCAGGAATCCAGCTTTTATCCCTGCTATCGCTGTTCAACCAGAGAGGAAATTCTAGACCAAGAGAAAGATGGGATTTTCTTTTAATACTTCTTTCTCTGCACATATCTATTTTCCACAGTTATGGTCTGTATACCATAATCCTCTCTCTGTTCTCTGTCTGTTTCACTATCTGTCCTTTTGACTTTTGGTGGCAGGACAGACAGAATGACAGAGACCAGCAGAGATAGGAAAACTATTTCAATGAAGCAGGCAAACTTGAACTGCCGATGAACATGATTCCAGTCTTTGAAATCGAATGAAAAAGGAAAAATTCAGAGAGCTAACAGTACAGTGATACTTTGTAAGTAAATACAAATAAATTAAACTGCAGACATATAAAAGAGGTCTTCCTTCAGATGGAAGGTGTCACAACAGTGGAGCAGCAACATATTTTCATATGAGACATAGTAAACAAAATAACTGAATTGAGACACAAAATCCTATTGGGGCAATCCTATTTAGGGCAAATAAAATCTATGAAAAAGTTAGTTTAGAAATTTCAAGTCTAACCCTAACCCTCTACGCTCAAGCTGATACATTGATCATAATGTACTTTACATCAAACAACAATGATCATGTTATGAGAGCAGAGCAGCCACACCCTTAAGTAGATCCAACTGTGGCAGAGCCTATGTTGGCAGCAGTGAATGTGCTGCTTTTGAGATGGGGTGGACATGAAGTTACACACTGTGGGTTAAATGTATGTAACATTCAATATTTTGCAGACTTCTTTCAACATATCAACATCAAGGCGTGGTGAAAAAGGCAGTGGCTCACTCCTCACATTCATCCCAGCATGACTTTCTGCATTGCCCCCTTGAATAAGAAATGGTCCTACATGGTCCCAAAATATTTACAGTGCCGTCTCTATGTCTGCATGAGAGTAACAATTCTGCAGACCGGGGAGCGTGACCAGGGGAGCCAGCTGGGGAATATACCGATCAGGCAAAAAACATTCCTCACTGGGAATTATCACCATGGAACTTAAGGATATTCAATCATTCAATGTTTATTTATACAGTGGTTGGTGCTAGCACAGAACAAGCTCTGGCTGCAGGTGTAATTTATTTGCATAGCCAGTAACCATCTCAATGGCAAATATCCAAGAAGTGTCAAAGATGAAGAGCAGGACCACACCTGGCCCCATTATGATCCATGCCTACTGGCTTCAATAGCTAACTGCACTCCATGAACACCTAGCAGCACAGATAAGCCAGCTGCTGAGAGATGGGTTCCACCCAGAGTGGCTAACCCAGGGCAAGACAGTCCAGCCAATAACCTATCACAATGTGAAAGGCCCTGTTGGGCATCATCACGGCCAAAGGGAGTAAGCATGTAGCTCAATACATGAGTGGGGTTTAGAAGGGGATTGGTAGCAACACCAGAGGAACCTATAGAACAGTCTCCTGCGACTGTAAGAACCAGCAGACCAACCAGTACACTGCCTGGATTGACTACAAGAAGGCTTGCGACTCAATGCTGCAACCATGGATAATAGAATGTCTGGAAATGTACAAGATCAATGGGAACAACGACCTAAGCCGACCTAAGCCGAGAAGGCAGAGGCCCGAGGGCAGATATTGCATATTTAGGCAATCTTCAACGAGGATGACCTGAATTTTTTTGAACAATGTCTTAACTTTTCAACAAATTAAAACAAAACCTCTACCTCATACCTCTTGCACATTTTTTGTTTATCATTCGCTTTGGTTTCTGACAAACCGAGCGGGCAGCTATGCTCGAGGTCCTATTTGCATGATGTAGTTCTAGTGTTTGTCCAATGGGATTTGAGGTTACCAATGACACTGTGGCTGTAAGCTAATGCTTTTGGAGTCAAGTTATAGATCGTACTACACGCTTACACACATTGCTAACAAGAAATTTGCTCATCAATTATTTTAAGGGGTAAAATGAATCTCATCTATCGACTTCTACAAAGTTTGCCATAAAACCTGATGAAAAGGGGGAAATGTTTACATGTAGTCCCTTCATCCCTTCTTTCTCAAAGTCTTAAAATGTCATTGTGAACTTAGCTCATAAATATTAATGTTTTCTAACTTCTGAGGTCTTGTCATATTTCTGTTTGGTTTTTGTCTGTCTCTGTCTCTCACCTGCACCTGGACTCCTCCCCTCTGTCTTTCGTCCTACCCAATGATAGGATTTCTCTCCAATCGGCATGCAGCTGACTCAGTTAACCAGGTATTTAATGGCACCTGTGCAACGAGTCAGTTGCCAGACTGTGCCAGCAACTCTCGGTGCCACGTGTCCTGTTTTACTAGTTCGTGCCCTGTTTCCTGTTCATCTGTTCCCTTGGGTTGGTTTTCCCTTCAACCAGGTTTTGTTTCTTTGTACTTTCTATTATAGTGTCAAGTTTCTTTCGTGTTCTAGTTAGTTTTTGGGTCCTTGGTTATTTTCCTGTTAAAACCTTGTTCTTTTGTTCGTAGTCATTGTTAGTCAGTTTTTCTGCCTGCGGTGACGGTTGTCCCCAGGTCTTTTGTTTTCCAGATTAGATAGATAGTAATGGAGTGTTGTATACATGTTTCTGGACATGTTTCCTGTAACTCCCTTTCCAGACACAGGATGGGAGAAATGTATTACTGCTTTGTTTAGGTAGAAATACTTTGGCGCTGTTGTCATAATATATAGTCCTTGTGTGGATGGCTTTATCTTGCACAGAGGCTGAAAATGGAAATCAACTATGTATTTTCATTAATTGTCCTTTTATAAACCACTATTGTGAGTAATAAAAAGATAGGGTTATGTGACAATCATCAAAAAGACAAACTGAGCCCAGAGGAAGTCTGAAAAGGCACCTTTATTCCAGAAAGAGGCTGAAAAAGTGGGTAGGTGCAAAATACGAACACATGTCGATTTGAATCATGAACCTGTTCCATCTGTTGTAATGTAATAGAAGAGAAGCCTAAATGTGTTGTCTGCTTATTTTTTTGTAGTGTCAGAAGTAGGAAGACAATTAAGATAGTGAGGGAACTCCAGCAAGACACTACTCTGAGTTGTGTAACGTCTGTCACCCGTTTCACAGAGTATTCTCAGTGTCTTTGAAAAAAAAGAAAAATGAGACAACAGAGAGTAACTTGTATGAAAATGGGTACCAGAATTCAGCAAGGCTGTGATTGAGGAGAGGCTTGTAAAGAGTAGTAGTTCAGAAGTCACATCCTTTCTTGAGATTTTAGAAAGTGTACATACTTTGAATACAATGATGATATGACAGTTGAGAAGAAGCTTCACAAAGTTGCCGCCTCCTTTTCATCTGACAGTGAAGCTGATGGCAATGGGATCGAGTCAGACTATGGCAACAAGTCATTAAAGATGTTCCAGGGATGGCATGAGATGTTCACCCATCTCATCAACCATGATTGAGTTCTAGAAGACATGGGGAAAAACAGTAGAAGAGTACTGTTTTTGTGAATGTTATTTGTTCCTGTGAATGTCTTCCTTAGCAGTCAGAGATAACTTTTTAAATTCTTATTGTCCAGCTTGAGAGTGTTAAGTAGTGGAAATATTTTTGCTTGATAAATTCAAGTTTCACACAATTGATGTGCTGGCTAAAATACAACTTACTCAACAAGGTTCATTCTCTTAGCTTAAGCTTAGCTACTAAAATACAATACAATACAAAATCAAATTATGCTTAACAAAATTTCAAGGTAGGCAACTTTGAGATTAGCTATCTTACGTATACTATAGTGAACCAAGTTTTTAGATTATTTAAATTCCTTCAGCTATCTTTCTCTCAGGCTATTTAATTTATGATCATCATTGTAACAGCAATAAAATACACTAAATTAACTAACCTGTAATGTTAATTATACTCAAACACTGTGGGTGCATGGCTTATTATACTCTTTATGACTGACGCACAAGTTGTTTACAAGAGCTAGGTTAGCAATTAGCAGCACGACAAATATTAACCATCGCCTCACCAGAGGTTGTTCATCAATAGCATAGAAACAACAACATTAAATATTTACCTACACACGTAGAAACTGCTTATTTACCTATTTGCTGTTTGCTGTCTACGGTCTAATCGGCTGGATAATGTCATGTGACAGAGTTGCGCAGCTTCATTGGTTAAACTGATATAGTAAACTGCAGAATTTGCCTACTAATTTAGGATACTTCAAACTATGATTATGGAAAATTGTGCAATAATTACGAGTGCCACAAAGAAAATCTAATAAAGAGAATAAATAAACTTTAAAATATGAGAGATCCAGGTCCTCCCTTACTGGGGATCATTTTTTTCAAAAACCTCTGGTTTGGTGCCTCTGGGTCCCAAACCTTTTCATTGCAATGGCAGCTGTTAAATTGTGAGCCGAGTCACTCACTTTAGCGGTTTAATCCGCATGTTGAGCAGAAGATGGTGGCAGTACCGTGATGACGTCAGTTGACTTTTATTCAATATATTTAAGAGTTCATTCACTAAATTCAGGGTTAATTCCAAATATTCAAAGTTTAATTCCAGATATTCAAGGTTCATTCAATATATTGCAAACTTTCATTCCATATATTTAGGGTTCATTCCATGTATTTTGCACACTGCGAGTGTCCCACACAGACAGAGATGGATCAATAGATAGATAGATAGACAGACACACACACATGCGTGTTTTACTGACTGTTTGACACGCTGTAATAGCTTTGCTGTATTTCATTTGAAAAAATTCATGCTTATTATTGACGTGTTGTTGATATGTTATTGTATGTGTGTGTGTCAGAGAAGCATTTGGAAGAAGACAAAAACTGTTTTTATATATGAGAGAAGGACAAGTGAAAATTCCAAGATGCTGGTTGAGCAAACTGAAAGGAAAATAGCCCGAGTCACTATACTTTTTAATCAAATGGAAAATTAAGCAATAAGGACATTTGATGCCTTGGTTTATGTGTTGGTGCCTCACTTTATTTCTCATTGGAATCTGAGAGTTCTTTACTCAGGGATAATGAACTAATACAGTATGTGGAAAGACAGATAAGATCAAACTCAAAACACATCAATGCTCTGCTAGTCTTTCAGCATAATGGTTGAAATGGATGTAAACGCTTGCATACATGCTGCAGGTGCTAGTTACCATAGCTCATGGCAGGTTTTAAATAAACATAAACTATTACTGATAATAGTTCATGGAAAATGCTTTCTATTCCCTTTGTCTTGTTTCTTGTTCCTGCACAATCTCTGTTTTCATGTTGATAAAATTTCCTCTATTCTTCCTCTCCAGCCCATACAGTGTGCCCCTGCACACTGTAAATCAAATTATGCTGTCAGCTTCAAATATTTCTTGTTCTGCACAAACACAAACATGTGTCACTTTGTATCCCTGTCCTCACAGATTTGCCTTGCAGGGCAGGTTGGTATAGATGACTTCCGTCTGCCTTCTTGAAGGCAGCAGGGGAGTGGGGAGGTTTTCTCTGCGGGGGTGTGGATGTGATTAAACTGTTACTCAAGCTACTCCAGCAATGTGGGATGAATACATAATAGCCCATAATTAAGGAAATGTGAAACTTGATTAGGCCTCAACTGCTGCTACATTATCAAATATTTTACTCCAGACTGCATCAGAAATGGCACTGAAATATCACCAAATAAGATGGAACAGAATGAATGAACAATCAAACTAATGAAAATACATAAAAATGAATGACAGAGTTGCATTGATATACACACACAGCAGCTCTTGACAACATTCCTCATTTCGTCAAACCCCACAAGACATAAGTGGCCAATTACAGTGGACATCATATGGATTCCTTCAGTTGTAGATGTTGTATGTTCAGTTGTAGAAACGCTTGACAGTCATGCTGCATGGTGCAACTAAGTATGTGGGATAAAAGGGACACCCAATCCGATTTCACTTTTAACCAATATCTTAAAATGCGAGGCTTAAAAATCACTTTGCCTGTGTCTGTGTCTGTAGAAGGAATAATTTCAACTTTCATATATGCAACTTTACCCATTTTTCAAACAATGGGTAAATAATGAGTCTGTCTGTTGAATAATTATTTTGAGGGATGGGTTGATTATAAAAGTGTCCTCTTGAGGAAGGCGATTTAGATGAACTGACAAATTCAAGGAGTTAAATATGGGAAATATAGTTGCAACTGAAGGTTGAACACTGAAAGTGAATTGAAAAGTGTTGCAATCTCACAAGATGGTACCATAATATTCATGAAATCATAAAAGAATTCTGACAACAGCAAACTGATTTTGATTCACCAAAGTAATAAATTGTAGTTTCCAGTGGCAGCCTGAGTACACTATTTTATCGATTGCTATACAATTGAAAGCATTCACAATGGTCAGAACAACACAACAACATTCTGCTCACTGGGAAAGTGGATGCAGGAGGCATTATTTTATCACTATGACCCAAGACAGTGGGTGCCTTATTTGGCACTTTAAACCAAAACTCATTGACTGAAAAACAATATGTTAAATGTTGAATATCATCTTAGTACAACACTACAATTTTAGAGGACATCAAAAGTAACAGTTGATAATGCTATGATACGAAAATAGAAAATACTAGTGAATAGAAAATACTAGTGAATAGAAAATACTAGTGAGTTAAAAGGAAACAAAACCGAACAGAACAGTGAACACTGAACAGTGTTGCAGGGTTGCACAGTTCAGGCAACAGAGTGTGGTACATGTATTAAATACGTGCAACACATGGTCCCGATGAGGATTTTTCAGCAGCTTCCTTGTACATATACAACATATAGGGAAGACCAATACCCCAAGGAGTAAGGGATGGAACTAAGGGGTGAAAACCCAAAGGTGGAGAAAGCCTGGGATTTTAGTCAGAGTGGAAAGAAAGAAATATCAAGACTGAAGAGTGAGAGAAATACAGTAGATGACAATGTGAGAAAAGGAGTGTGGGAGGTGCTGTGGCAGGATTGGAAGCAAGTAAAAAAAAAACATGCACGAAGAGGGCACTCAGAATGGAGGGAGGCATTTCAGAAGAAAAAAGAAGTAACTCTGCATAGAGAGAGAAGTCAAAGATAGCACTGACATGCTCCGTCCAGTGGAAGGGCTAATAAAATAAAGATGGAAGCACAAAGGCAGATAGAGTCGGAGGGAATGAAAGAATAATGTCAGCCACTTTTAAGATCAAAAGGTTTTTGCAAAAACTGTGGGGGAAAAATCTGAGTTTATTCCTTTTTTAATGCAAGTCTTGAAATTGTCAAAAGTATGCAACAAATTGCTGAAATATTCATGAATGGCATACTATTAAGTACTTTGCCAAAATTAGCCTGGAAATAGTCAGCTAGTCAAACCGGGGGATATAAGCCTTAAAGAGATGTACTTTTAGATAAAAACAGTGTGACAAGCATCTCCTTCGCAAAATACTCGTACAACATTAATGCTATGGGAAAATTACTCAGGAAGCATGTAAGAAGTAAACAATTACCATGCAAAAAAGTAGATTTCATCATGAAAGAAGCCTTGAAACTGTGTAAAGGGAATGCTGGAGGAACTTATCTGGCTCAGATTTGATTAAATTCAGATCTCAAACTAACAAAATACCAGGATTTTAGTAGTCCTCATAGCACCATCACATTGAACATTTTCACGCTTTATAATATGCCCTTATGATGGAAGTAAATATATTTTGTTCAAATCTGTAAAGCTGGATACCAGTATTTGGTACCAGGTGGAAGTATTGTCAGCTACTGTATCACCCTAATGTACCTCCTCACTGTCTCCATACCCAATATGGGTCAGACTGAAACAGCCCATTGCTAAAATCTTGTGGCAAGGTGGCTCTCAGTATCGAATGTCTCTCATAAGAGCAGCGTAAGCAGCTTAGTGCTTTTATAGTTAAGGCACTCAGATGGATTCTGAGGTGCAGAGCTGGGACTCACCTGCCTCTCTGTTCTGCCACGGTAGAGAGGGGAGCAGGTAGAGCTTGTTATTTTAGATAAGTGAAGAGTGCAAAGTAAGGAATGAGTGAGAGAAAATATATATATAAAATAATATAAAGGACTGACAGTACCATCTGTGGCCTCTCTCTCCATCAGTCTGTAGGATAGGATTATACATGTGCAAAACCCTCCCCGGTACAAGAAAACACCCTTTCCCATGAATCTCAGCTAATCAAACTGTCCTTTATGAGGACTGAAGACAGATCTCCAATTACTCTCAAGAATCCTGGAACCAACACCTCAGTCACACTTTAGCTTATTTCCCATGAACCTCAGGTAACAAAGCTGTCAACTAAAGACTAAACAGATCTCACAACTACACTCAAGAACACTGGTTTAAAAAGTCTTCTCTTTTGTGGTCAGAAGAGCAAAAACATCCCTCCCCACTGAATGCACATTGTACATTTTTACAATAGAAATTGCTGTTTGAAACCTCTGTTGAAGAATGAAACTATGTACTCCACTTATGCTTCTATAGCCGAAATATGAACTTTATGGTTTAATCAATCTGCTTTAATCCTTTTTAATTTCTTTCTCATGTAACCATGCTGCCATTGACTGGTGAGGTTGAGTAATGATCTCGATTACGATCTACAGCTAATTAAACCAAGAAGACTGCATTGTACATGAATTAATGTTTTGCTGTGCACACATTTATCATTCAATTTGTTAGCATATTGTGACTAGATTGTAATGCTACTTTCTTGTTGCATGAAGCATTTAAACATAGCATTATTCCCTTGTGCATGTAATATTTAGAAGAATATTGCATCAATAGATGTTAACCTTATTACGCAGAATCTGATGTCCTGACATCAGCTGGATTCAACCACAGTGAGATGAAGTAAGGGTTTAGATTATCTAATCACCTAAAATAAAGTTCAGCATTGGTTAAAAACTCCTCTTACACCGACAAAACTGCCCACAAAAGGAATTCTGCTAAAACTCACTACTGTGACTAACCAGCTCATTGCTTTCTACTTTTGCTCTCTACTTTTCTAACTGACTTCTCTGTCCATTTTTTTTTTCTCACTTTTTTTCACGCTTTCTTAATGGTTTTGTCTTGTCTTTCTAACTCTTGTTTTTGTAACTTATAAATGGCAGACACATTTAAACCTTTTTCTTTTTGTTCATCAAGTAGTTGTTCACCTGTCCTCAGTCCTTCTGCCGTTCAACAGCCATCTCCAGCTGACTCTGCACTCTCAGTTTCACCGGACCCGACATTCTCAATAAACTCCTGAGCCATAGTTCTGTTTTGTCTCTGTGTGGGTTCAATCCAAACTCACATGTGACAGTGTTCCCAATAATGCTATCAGAAACTTATTACACTTTGATCATTTTGATAGTTTTTTCTTATTATCAAAATTATGCACTGATAGTAATTTTTGTAGATAACTTCGAATGGCCTTTCTAATTACATCCCTGAACGTGAAGTGTCGGGGATATTATGGTTTTGGCCCGACTGCCACCGCCACCGCCACAAAATTCCATTTGTGCTTATAACTAGCACAACACCATTTGGATTTGAAATCTGATATTTGACAGACAAATTCATCCTCATACGGGAAGTACTGATTTGATTTTCCCGCATTTTGGATTGTACGTGGGCCACAAGGGGCAGCACTTTGGTTGAAAAACTAGGCCTATGCATTTGGCACCGAATGCAATGGACACATCCCCGAAAGCCCTGAGGCATGATTGAACAATCCATGTTGCTTCATTTGCATCAAGTTTGACATCAATTGGCCTAAAAGTTCTGGAGATATAAGCACAAATGTAATTTTTCAACCAAAGTGCTGCCCCTTGTGGCCAAACATTCAGTGCTGAATGCATAGGTCTTGTTTTTATTATGTGGCTCCAGGTGAATGATAAGGATCACAAATCGACCAGCAGTTGAACCTCATAAATACCTGCTGAGACAGATCGGACAGTCCCAGTGTTAACTGGACAAAGACTAGTCTGAAGCCATCAGATGGTGGAGGATTTTTTCTTCTGCCACCATACGCTCCAGACAAACCCCTTTGAAAGAGTATTTACCTACTGGCCTCATTCAGCTTTCCATGCTGTGAGTATTCAGAATCATGACCGGACAGCAGGAACTCTGTCCCTGCGTTTGAGAGTCTGTGGTATTCAAGTAAAGCAATATCCCCGTACCTGCAGTTGCCGTGTAGTGATCAGTGTTTGATGCCAATTCATTATTTTGATCCGAATTTAGATTATATAATTTCAAAAATGATGGAACAAAACATGGGACAGAAATCCCTTTGTCCCAAAAAATTGCGATGAATTACCATATTACTGTACCATACCTTTTATACCATCATCAAACTCAGCTCAATAACCTTTAAGATGTTTATCATTCAGTTATTCATTCATTTGTTCATTCATTTTGCTTGCTTTAGTTTATCTTCCTACCTTGTGTATCCAGTGTATTGCTGTGTATTGCATTCAGCAATCTGAATATAAGCTGCTGAAAATCTGAAAGGAAATGTTGACCACTACATGCCAGAGGTACTGATAGATAATGTGGGATTCCCCCATGTACTGTAGGAACTTGTGCCGGTTGGTGGTGTGGTTGCAAATCACAACCAACTGAATTCCTCTCCCTTCACCCTCCCTTTTGAATCCTGTGGAACTTCTGGTGACAGAGAGTAAAACATGACACTCCAGAGTTATACTCCAGTTTGTTTATTCTGGGATCCTGTAGAAACATGACAGTTGTCACAACAGAAAAACGGGGAACATAAAAAATAAACTTGAGCAGCAGAACTACTACAGCTTTGAAAAGGTGCAAAGTCGGTGGAAAGGAAGGCATGAAAGGTCAAATCCAGTCAAAACCCACAGGCAAGCACATGCCGAAACACTGGCATGATCATATGAATGAGGAAAAGGCAGGAAGGCTGAAAGATTGACAGAGAGAAGGAAAGACACAGATTTTTCAATGAGTAAAATCTAACAAGAGGCTAGCTAAATATACTCTCTATGTCCATGTCTATGTGTGTGACAAAGAGACAAAGGTTACAGAAATGGTTGGTATTTAGATTTTTTTCTATTCTAATAATAGGTCATCCTAAATATCCTAAATCCTAAATATTAAACTAGGTGGAATAGTTTTGTGTTAAATATTTCCACTTTGTAAAAGGTAAAAGACGTATGTGTGTATGTTTTCCTTATTAACATCTTCATTTTAATCTACCCCTAACCTGCTAAAATTGCTAAATACTGAAACTGATGAAATTCTATTGCACTGAGTGACTTCAACCAAAGTCCTTATAGGCAAGTCATGCCACTTAGCAGTCATCTTGGTAATTCTATGAGAAGCTAAGTAGACCAGACCCGTATCTAAATAAATGGGGACATGGCCAAACCCATCCTTTAATGACAATTATACACAGGTGACAACTGAAATCAGACACAGACTGAAAAAAAACAAAACATCGACTTTACTGCAGAATGATTTTTAAAATGTTCTTTGAGAGAAGAATCCGTAACTCTATGAAACTGGCTGTTTGTGAAAGGGGGCAGGATATGCACCATCTTCACCATTACGTATCTGCCCATTCATCTGGGTGCTCTGTCTCTACAGTACAGAACATCTCTGCTCTAACTTAAACCTGATGGACTACAAATTGAGCTGTATCTGTGGATTCATCACTAGGATCACTAGGACTCTTCCTATGTTCTTCATAGGAAGCTGCT
Organism: Karalla daura; assembly: GCA_029224185.1. Taxonomy (NCBI): domain Eukaryota; kingdom Metazoa; phylum Chordata; class Actinopteri; order Chaetodontiformes; family Leiognathidae; genus Karalla; species Karalla daura. Next base: position 3,119,387 of record CM055194.1, read on the forward strand.
CATCACTGATGAGGTCAGGAAATTGGAGATTGCTAAAATATGTATGATTTTCAACAGTACAAAATTAGGTGAACTCACACCTCAAGGTATACTGCACGTGGTGGGAGCAGTTTTTCCTCTCAGGCTTCACTCGACAAGACTTTTAATTATATGCGGATAATGTAAGGGGCCATTCCAGGCCATGTAACCCTGATCTGTCTTTATGAAGGTTAAGAATAATATTCTCCAAGAAAAAAAGACAAATGATAAACATCACTTCTCTTCATCACGTCTCTTTCCTATGTCATACCTTACACTTTATACATCTCTCTTTTTCTCTCTATTTTTCTCTCCATCTCTCCCAGTCTGTCAAGCTTTCCTCCCTAATGAGGCCCCAGCCACCCAGGAAGTGATGTCGCTGTGCAGCCGCCTGTTGCCTCCAGTCATAAACAGCCTGGTTGGGAAATGTCAGTCCGCCTCTTGCACTCGCTCAACTCCACACACATGCACACATGCACACTGTACATTATAAGCCATCACTTTTGAGAACACAACATAGTTTCACTAATTTCATACGCTCCCCACCCAAACATTTAATGGTTTAAATCATTGGGACTCCCTCTGTGTCCACATGAAGACATTCCACCCCTACAGAGAACAGATTGATGTCCCTGGAACACAGTAAAGAACATCAACATACACACATCTGCACACAGCTTTCACATTAGCTGTATACATACTGTCATGATTTAATGCTTGACTGTCAATTTCCAAACCTTTTCTTTCCATCTTCATATGCATAGACTCAGAGCAATCACTTTGGTATGACAAAAACGGACTGACATGGATTAGCAGAGAAGCTTCTCACCTCTCTGAAGAGCCTTGTACTGTACATTAAATACCTGCACACAGTCACAAACACTCACACCCTGGTCCCAGTCACCTGATTGGTAGCTGGAGAAAAGGTTACTCATCCAGATAGAACACTCTGCTCTTTTCTCTCCTCATCTTGTTGTCAATTTGTGTAAGTCTGAGTAAAGGTTAGCAATGTTGAGGCACTTCTTGGTGGCTGTTTTTTTTTTTTTTTAATTCTTTGGCCTTTACTACTTCTGACTTTGCTGTTGTTTCTCTAGTAAGACTCTAATTTGACCCTTGGTGGAGACTGCTAAGGGAACAAAGAGGGCAGGGATAGGCCATACATAAGCCGTGTATCTAAACCTAGGTAAATATAAAAACCTGTCACCCTGGCTGCTAATGATATAACATCACAGCATTCTTTGGGAAAAAGATGAAAAAATGCTCAGTTTCAGATTCAGTCTTAGGTGAATTGCTGCAGCTGGAAATGATATTTTTAAGCGAGTGAACAGAGGCTCATTTATGAAACACTTTGTATGCTCTACACTAAGTACTGTCCTCTACACACCTAATTCAAACTAAAATAGACCTATACATTATATCCCCAAAATATATCCCCAAATGCCCCGAGGCATGAATGAACAACACATGTTGCTGCATTTGCATCGCGTTTGACATCAATTGTTGGAATAGTTGTATAGATATAAGCATGAATGTAAATTTTCAACTAAAGTTCTGCTCCTTGTGGCCAATCTGAAATGCGTGAAAATCCAATCAGTTCTTCCCCTATGAGTGATAAACCTGTCTGCCAAATATGAAAATTCAAATCCAAATGGTGTTCGAGTTATCACATTAACACTAAAAACATGCAGTGGCGGCTGACGTCTAAAATAAAAGATTACTTAAAAGAGAATTAACAATAAAGATTAAATATCAATAATAAACAATACACACATATGATTGATATTGTGCAACTGTATAAATTTCTCACAAAGTGGAAATTTGTGGAATTGGTAAAGTGGAGTTAACACTGTAAATCTATTCATATAGATACAGTCTGTTAAGGTCATGGCTTGGGTCTTGGTGCAGTGTGATCAATAATTACTACTCATTGAAGCCTACTGACAAACCTATAACCAGTCAGTCAAACCAGTCACTTCCGCCTCTCGACACACACTACACATGGACACATACCCCAATTACACATTCCCATACAATGCATACATCTGTGCATCTGATAGCAAATTTGGAGTAATTAATGAACCCGTTTTTCAACAACTTAAATGATACTTAAGACTTAATAAGCACAGTATTACAATCTGCCATTTAAAAAATATCAACACTGGTTAATGATTTCTTTATACTGATTATGCAGCCAGTGGTTATTATTTCCTGAGGTGACAAACAATATTCTCCTAGGGTTCAGGAATTAGGTTGTCATAAAATATTGTTTTGACAGAAAATATTGATTAACATGGTTTTATAATAAGTTGAATGATCTCTACTAATGTCACAAATTTCCTCTGTCCTTAACTGTCTTTTGGCAGAATGTCTGGAAAGGCACACTCATTTTCCAGGAATGGTTGTATTTAAACCCCAAAAGTTGTGTAGGGGTTAATTTGTACCTACACAATGGCTGTAATGAGAACCTAAATGTCTCCTGAGGTCTGGATAATCTAGCTTTAATTGCTTCTTTTCAGTCACAGGTATACTGTAGGTGTTTAAGTTACAAGGAAGGTTCATTAGCTTGACTTTGTGCTGTCTGGCATTTTAATGTTTTCCTGAGGATGACTTGACATCCTGCTATCCAGTCTTTAATTATCTAGTCACTGTCAAACGTCTCTGTTACACATGTACAGTAGACGGTGTTTTGTAATCCAGTAAGCGGTCAGACCATTTACAAAATCAAAACAAAAATGATGATTACTTTAAAGCAGACACAAAGTAATACATTTGAACCTGACAAAGCCAATGCGTGTTTGTTAATGCTTTACATTCATACAGTAAATAGCAGATGAGGCACTGCCATTCCATAGTGGAATGAAGCTGTGTCAAAATGAATTTAAAGAGGACAATATTTCCTCACTGAATATCAACAAGTGAACAATGAAATCGCAACAGTTCTTAGTATTCCCTCTGCATAATTATGATAAATGTCAAAGCTTTTAGCTTTGCGTGGTAATCTGCCTTTTAGATTATGTAAATGACATATCATGTAAAATTAAATTACATGATAAAATTAAAAAGATAGCTAGATAGCTAGATAGCTAGATAGCTAGATAGATAGATAGATAGATAGATGACACATTTAATGAGTTTATGTTTGTTCTGCCATCAGTCTGCTTCAGATGCGCTGAAGGCAATATTTGTCTGAGAAATGCGATTTCTGTAATCTACCCACTGTTTGTTTACAAGACTGTCATAGCCAACTGTTGTTGATCCCTTGTCAGATTTAACAAAAAACCTCCACTGAATTCTTTATTAAGTATTTGAACATGACATCATATATGCAGTGTCTTGCCAAGATGCAAGTCATTCCACCACACTTTAGTGGGAGCTATGATGCTGCATCATGCCTTGGAGAAGAGACTGCCAAGACTGCACATCAATATTAAAGGAAACATTACTCTAAACAGTCAGAAAAGTCACGTACTCCCTTCAGAACAATCTTTAACTCTTTTATAATCTGCAAGGAAGATTGCAAGCATGTTTCATCTCTGAGAAGAAAGATCAAAATGGCAAAAGATAAATGGAAACAGGAATAATGTTCACAGAAGAAAGTTTCAAATTTGATACCGAAGAGGCAGTGTACACAGAGAAAGAGTGATGGCAGAAGAGATTTGAGACACAAAGAGAATCCAAGATGGCAGAAAAGAAAAAAGAAAGAGTGGTGCCTCCCCCAGGTTCTTCAGGCGATCTGATCTCATTCGTGGTGTCCAGTGGAGATTTTGGGTTAACTTTTCTTCTTTCTCCATCTCTCAGATTTTCATCTCAGCTGTAGACTCTATAGTGAGCTACCTGTCATAGTCATCTATATACTCAAGCACCCAACACAGACAACAAACCTATCAACAAACCCCCATGGATGAAAACCAACAATAATCTGAGTCAAAGGCAAAAAACCTTCAGAAACTAACAAGAAGAGACCACTACTGACTAAATACATGACAAACAAAAATAAGAAAATAAATCCTCAGGATGTGAGCTGACAAACCCAAAATAAACTCCATAACTATAGAATGAACAGTATAAGGGTTTAGCTTTGATTTGTGAGGCTCATCAGGTCCAGCCTGCCTCAGTGCACCTCTGCAGGGAGGATTTTTTCTGATTAAGAACCATTTGTCTCCAGAAGATACAGTGGATTTGACATGAAGAGAAGTAAGCTGGAAAAGGGAGCCCTGTGACAATGACTGTCTTATATTTCTGTCTGTATGCCTCCAAGTCCGTCCCTCCCTTCTGTCACTCCTACAGTAAGCTCTTGAACATTTTGGTCTTGTTTTATTTCAACTAAGCAATTTGAGTGGGAGGTGGTGAGAAAAGGAAAAGGAGGAGAGAAAGATATTAAAATATGAGAGTGAGTTTAAAAAGTGACATGAGATATGATCAAATAAGTGCAGAAAATACAATGAGCCTGTGTTTCTTGCCTTTTCTTAATCTTCCCTTGGTTATGCCATTTTTCTTTCTCTCTGTCTGTCTCTCTTCTGTCTCTCTGCACCTTAAACGTTCCGAATCAAAATGTCTTACTGAGCCCCAGTCTCTCTCCTGTATCCTCCTGCACATATCTAGATCGATCCGTTTCCCCTCCTCACACCACTGAGCGACTCGTAATCCACTTTATTATTCTGCCTACACATACACAGCCACGGGGAGGTAAGCAAACATGCAGGCATCCATGCAGGTACACAGAACCACCGTATACCTCGCTAGCACTAGATAATTTTTCAATGAAACCTCAATCTCCCACAGACTACCCAACGTGCACTGCAACTGCCAATCGAGGGCGTCATGTATCAAATCATGTGTAGAAAGAGTTTTTAATAAATAAGACGCTCATGTATACACAACAAATTTGGCATGTCATGCATGCATGAAACAAATGTTGATAGATGGACAACCCCCTTCACCGTTTTTAGGCATCACAGATAATCAGATAATGTAAACTTTTATGCTAGAATTTGGGATTTATCAATGTGATGACAATGCCAAATTATCATGTCTGTGTCAGATATTTGTTAGAATTAGATCAAACTAATGCAATATCTGCTCAGACAGACTCAGGATTCCTGAATTACAAGTAAAA